>OY253747.1:26980570-27580570 GCA_958009045.1 Oxytorus armatus
CCAAAAGCTTATGTATATAACAATCCCCCTCCCCCCGCCTCAAATGTCTTACCGCATCGACGTCTAAGTCGGAATTAATATTATCGAATTTTCCTCCGTCCACGGTCTTTGGTTATCGATTCACTTCGGTCCCACTATATACCGACGACAATCCACTCTCCCTTTCTCAGACCACTTACGATATTCTCGGTTATACTCGAGAAACCAGAAATTTTCTGTGCTCTCTGTTCGCGAATTTACCCATCGAAAAGTTATATAAAAAATGTTGGTTGGATAAATATAATATTCACTTGAATCAAATTGAACATTCAATGAAAAGGACCTAATTACGTAACGCCATGCTTTTAGTTCACAAAAAACGATATTTTATGTAAGACAACATTCATTTTAAAGTTCATTCTGGTATTAGAAACAAATAGTAGCAACCACTAGCAAAAATGGTAGGTGTCAAATTCGAAGAATGGTTCAAGTACAGCAGTTTTTTAAATGGTTTATTGAACTCTGTCATCGCGTTACTTGAGTTGAAAAATATATATATATTTGACCACGTTGCGACTCTGACGATTGCTTCAATAAATTGTGTTGTAGTTGAATTAATTTTTTTGTCCTTCAAATAATTTTCATATCAATTTTCTTTGACGACAAAATCGTCGCCACGTTCTGCCTACAGGGTCAATGAGATTTTGGCAATATTATGATTGAAACTCAATATTCATGGTGAGCTTCACTGCAAAAAGCTTTTTTAAGGATCAATTTAACTTTTTAAATTGAAACACAAGATATCTTTGAATTACAACAATTTTTTGTTAATTCAATTAATTTCTTTTCGTACAAACTAACATCAATCGAGGATATTCTATTTTTAAAGTATGTGACAAAAATTCTGTTGTTCGCGTTGTTTTGAAAACAGTCTAGACGTACGAGAACGAGGATCATAGAAAAGCTCAGTCTCGTCCGTAAAGAGGATTCGTTATGGAACGAACAGTCGATTTCCGGTCTCTCCCTTGATCAACGTTTCGTCGTGGTATTACCTCCTACGGAGTTTTCGACGAGACGAGATGAAGGCCGATGGGGTAACTAAAACGCCCACCTGCGCGGAAAGAGGGACATTAACGAGAAGAGGGGTCTCTCCTGTCTCTCTCTCTCTCTCGGGCGACAAAGTCAATTTCCGGCAACGAGGCGAAGCGAGGAGCTACTGCAAACGAGAAAGGAAGGGCGCGAGAATACGAAATGTAGAACATATTTAGTGGGAGTGGACGATCAGGAGTAGATTCACAAGTGAGGCACACGACATTCTGCTTGTATGTGTGTGTGTATGTATGTATAACGATGAAATTTAGAAGTGAACGAGAGGAAACGAAAGATATAGAGAGGTCGAAGAGGTTTACTGTAGAATCGAGGATTTTAATCGAGGGTTAACTATGTCTTTGCCCTACGGAAATTACTCCATAATTCGACTAACTCATACGGCCACGTTGATTTCATCTCAAAGAGGTGCCTCGCCCATTGATAACTTCAATTCTGTCTTCACTCATCCGTCTCTCTTGTATCATTGCGTCAAAACAACATGAGCCTCGAAACATTCGGTTAAAATTATTAAACGCACTTAACATTAGATCAAAATATTTAAAAAAAATATTCAATCGATCACGTTAATTCAACAATTGAAAGAATAATTATTAACCAATTATTGTGAAAAACTTGACGATTTTTCTATTCAATTTTCCACGCCGTATGAAAAATAATCTGAAATTAACATTCTCGTGGTTTTTCATGTTGATAGGAAAATTCAATGATTTAGGAAATTGTGTTTAGGAAATTACAGTCAATAATTGACTGTCAGATTTTACAAGTGCAGTGTTAAAGTCTATGAAAATATATTGAAAAATGACTGTTTTTTAAAACATTTTCAGATAACATCCGAAAAATGTCTTTAATAATGAATTACACTTCAGCTCGTTCACTTTGTGCGTGTACAAAAACGTTTAAGGGGTTAAGCCACTCTAGAGGCCGAAAAAATAGGCTTTTTTGGGGATTTTTTTTTCAGAAAAACTACAAAATAAATCGAGATTACAAAATAGGGTGTTTATCATGCATATCAGTGACTGTATACAATAATTTTTTTGAAGCGATTAATTTCAAAATGGCGGCTGTGCAGCGTTTTTGCAATGACGTCTCCGTTTTTGTTGGCCGGAAACATAACTCAGACAATTTTCAGCCGATTCATTTGAAATTTTGAATATATCTTTAAAAATACATTGTCTATGGAAGTGCGTGGGATTTTTCCGATATATTGATTTTTGGCCAAATGGCGCACTTCTAAAGTGAAAAGTGAAAAATTTGCTTAAAAAATCGTCAGAAAATAGTTAATAACAAATGAACTATGCAATATTTTCAAAAAAATCCTACGCACTTCCATAGACAATGTATTTTTGAAGATACATTCAACATTTCAAGTGAATCGGTTGAAAATTGTCTGAGTTATGTTTCCGGTCAACAAAAACGGAGACGTCATCGTAAAAACGCTGCACAGCCGCCATTTTGAAATTAATCGCTTCAAAAAAATTATTGTATACAGTCACTGATATGTATGATAAACACCCTATTTTGTAATCTCGATTTATTTTGTAGTTTTTCTGAAAAAAATCCCCAAAAAGCCTATTTTTTCGGCCACTAGAATGGCCTAACCCGTTAAATCGCGAGAGTGCACCATCGAAAATATGTTTTTTTTTTTTTTTTATCAAACACATAACGGCATCGGAATTCCCCTCGTTCTCGGCTACGACATATTATTACCTCGCCGAAATTTCCCACAGGAAATTGGCGACAACTACGAGCTTCCTTTTCCTCTCTCCGCACTCGGTATACATGTACATAAACATTTGCCGGCGCACACGGGGACACAGGCAAACTGGGTTAGCCTCTAATCGAAAGTGACGTTAAATTTGTTGCCCGAGGCTGTTTGCCCACGTCGACATGGATATTATTATATATATATTTGCCATAGGGCAAATATTAGACATTGGTGAGAGAGAGGGGCGGGAGGGTGACTGAGAGTGATAGCATGATATCGTACGTTTCTGAGCTCGTTCGTTTCTGAGCTTCTTCGCAAACGTTATTATAATATTCATTTTGAGGAAGGTATTACACGTGATCCACGAACGTTTTCCCCAGGGGCTACTATCAAAATTTTGTTTATTAACTTACATGGAATTTCTTTAATCCAAATCTTTAATAAGAAAACTAGTCTTTTTGTGGCTTGAGGTAGTAGTCTGGTAACTTAAGCCGATTTTCATGTCTTTTTTGGAGGGCGTTTTCTTGTAGGAAAATAAAAATGAATCGTTTTGGATATTTATGATGTTTTTATTTACATATCAAAGATACAAAAAAAAAATGTTTGAAAAAATTTAATAGTTTATTATTATTATTATTATTGATCGAACTTGGCACCTCGGAAAAAAAGCGCGTGGGTGGCCCCGGTGATTTTGGCTCTTGATGTTATCTGAAATAAAAAATTCTTGATAATTCTTAATCTATAGACATGCCATTCTGGTCGGAACTACTGGAGTTAAATTTCATGGATAAATAACAAAATGGCGGACTTTGGGAAAAAACTTTTTTTCCAAAGTCTGCCATTTTGTTGTTTTGGGGGGGGGGTTAACTTCAGTAGTTCCGACCAGAATGACATGTCTATAGATTAAGAATTATCAAGAATTTTTTATTTCAGATAACATCAAGAGCCAAAATCACCGGGGCCACCCACGCGCTTTTTTTTCGAGGTGCCAACTTCGATCAATAATAATAATAATAATAAACTATTAAATTTTGTCAACAAAATTTTTTTTTGTATCTTCAATATGTAAATAAAAACATCCTAAATATCCAAAACGATTCATTTTTATTTTCCTACAAAAAAACGCCCTCCAAAAAAGACATGAACATCGGCTTAAGTTACCAGACTACTACCTTAAAAAAAATCGTAATTTTATTGACAAATCCTCGCGAAAGATACGAGCACAGGGGGAGACGATGAGTCCACGAAGAAAAATCCAAGATGAGAAGAAAGAGAGTCTCGTCTCTCTCTCTCTCTCTCTCTCTCTCTCTCTCTCTGTCGTTGCCCGCGAACTTTCACTCCAAAAACGTAACTGACGATAAATCGTCAACGACTTCGATGTACAACGAGACAGGGGCGTTTGAAGCGTACACGGGTGAGAGCTCGATATATGCGTTCAGTCGTAAATTGAGCTTGAAGGTAGAGACAGGGAAAAGACATTGGAGAAAAAATAAACGGGAGACGAGAGAGAAGGAAAAAAAAAAGAGGATGTCGAGACTCTTTTCTAAATTTCGTAATATCATCGCGGTGTACTTGTTGTGTGGTAAAAGATGGAAGGTTACACTCGCGTTTGCGAATTTCTTTTGCTTTTCTCGCCACACGGTTAAAATTTACGATCCCCTCCTCCTCCTCCCTCTCTCTTTCTCTCCCTCTCCCCATTTTTCAAGACTTTTATTCGACTTTTACGATCCACTCGACCCCTCGTATCGTTATCACGAAACTCTCGTCGTGTTACGTTTTGTTTTTTTTATTTCAAGTGCCTTCGTTACAATACGAATAATACACGATGTAAAAGCTTTATCGCGCTCCGCCAACCGGTTGATTAAATTTATCCTCGATGTCTTTCAACCTGGCGAACGCTTCGAGGCTATTCGCTCTCTCGGGCGCCGACAAGCCTCAGCTCCGACCAAAAACGCTTCATTGAAAAATGTTCATTATCTCATCGATTACCGAACGATATACTTATGTATATATGGATACATTATAGGCGAGGGAGGAAAAATCGACGAGTTTTCATCCCTCTCATTCGTTTCAAGTATATGCATGCTAGTCGCCACGACTTTATGAAGCAATTATGTTTCCAATTAGACTAGAAGTGTTGGTAGGTCGGTGCTTGGCGTCGAGAGCCATTCGCTCGATCCTACGCACGATTATTTTCACCCTTTAGAACATCTCTATAAAACGTTAACGAGACGTTTAAGAGGGACATCGTGAATTTTCGACACGTTCACGTTTAGATATTCTACATTATATTTGCAAAGTTTACGAGTATTTGATTGATTTTTTTTATTTTATTTTTTATTAATATGTTACCCTTGAAATTATGGGATGGTAGCAACCGTATGAGGTTTAAGTCTCATGTGTGTCAACTCTCGTGTTACAACTCTCGTCATGTCCAGGTCACGTAGTGTGCAAGTCTCATGATGAGAATTGGAACACGAGAGTTGACACACATGTGAGTTAAGCGCATGAGACTTAAGTTAGGCCACTCTAGAGGCCGAAAAAATAGGCTTTGTTGGGGATTTTTTTTTTTCAGAAAAACTACAAACTAAATCGAGTTTACAAAATAGGGGGTTTATCATACATATCAGTGACTGTATACAATAATTTCTTGAAGCGATTAATTTCAAAATAGCGGCTGTGCAGCATTTATCTCGAAACTGCATTTTTCAAGTTGGCCGGAAACTAAACTCAGACAATTTTTAACCGATTCAGTTGAAATTTTGAATATATCTTTAAAAATACATTGTCTATGGAAGTGCGTGGGATTTTTTCGATGTATTGATTTTTGACGAAATGGCGCACTTCCAAAGTGAAAGGTGAAAAAATTGCTTAAAAAGTCGTCAGAAATTTGGTTAGTTCGTCAGAATACAAAAAAAAATCCTACGCACTTCCATAGACAATATATTTTTAAAGATATATTCAAAATTTCAAGTGAATCGGTTGAAAATTGTCTGAGTTACGTTTCCGGCCAACAAAAACCGGAGACGTCATTGTGAAAACGCTGCACAGCCACCATTTTTAAATTAATTGCTTCAAAAAAATTGTTGTATACAGTCGCTGATATATGTGATAAACACCCTATTTTGTAATCTCGATTTATTTTGTAGTTTTTCTGAAACAAAAATCCACAAAAAAGCCTATTTTTTTCGGCCTCTAGAGTGGCCTAACCTG
This sequence comes from Oxytorus armatus, assembly GCA_958009045.1. NCBI lineage: Eukaryota > Metazoa > Arthropoda > Insecta > Hymenoptera > Ichneumonidae > Oxytorus > Oxytorus armatus. Next base: position 26,986,578 of record OY253747.1, read on the forward strand.
TTAAACTTCATACGGTTGCTACCATCCCAAAATTATCAAAAATAATCGATATTATCGATAAATTTTCACACAATATTTCTCTAAGTATCTGTCTCTAAAAACTTAATTTTACGAATTTCGTTAAGATTTTAATAGCTTTTGGTAAAACAAAAATTCGAAATTCTTTATGGGCGGAAATAGGGTTAGGACACCGTTTGCTCAATGATTTTCATGAATTTCTTTATAGTATAAAAAATGAATATAATTTATTGAAACTTTGAGAATATTTTATACATATATTTAAGTATATACTATACAATTTTTGAAGAATTTCCTTGAAAAACACCGAAGATATTAGCGACCCCCTATTGCAGGTCACAATCAGACTCAGCATTTTGCGTACATTCGGGAAGCCGCAATTTTCATCTGAAATCAAACGAGGTTGGAATTTACTTTTATTATATGTCTCTCTTCTATATGAACCTAAATGCTATCAAGAAAATAGGAAATTAAATTTTGTACAGGGGTCAAAACAAAAAAAGCATGATTTTTTGCCATTTATTACAACTTGATTGCAAAAAAAAATTATTTTAAATAATGATAATATTCCGATTTAGGTTCATATAGAACGCAATACTATGAAGAAAGTAACTGCCAATTTTCAAAACGATTGGTTGAAAACTTTTCAAATTAGCGTGTACGCAAGTTCAAAAAAAGTCGTTTTCAGAAACACGCGTTTGAAAAAATAGTACCAAGAAAAACAAAGTCAAGGCAGTCATAAACTTTCTTCGGTATTTTTTAAGGAAATTCTTCAAAAATTTTATAGTATATACTTAAATATACGTATAAAATATTCTCAAAGTTTCAATAAATTATATTCATTTTTTATACTATAAAAAAATTCATGAAAATCATTGAGAAAACGCTGTCCTAACCCTATTTCGCCCCTTAATTTAGTCCAATATTTCAGAAGATGAGGTTAAAATAATGAAGACCGATGAAAATAAAAAAAAAGATCAGCGATTACAGTTCACAAATTATAAGGTAAACATTGCTTTTACCTTTAAAAAGTTTTCTAACAGCATTATCGATGTCTCTTCAACATTATTATTGTTTTAATTTAATAATCTTGATATTTGGAATACCGTTGAATTTTTCATATTTTTATCTCGTCGCCGATGCATTGAAATGCTCGTTGAATTCCATTTTTCAACTTTCACGAAATGTTGGCTCTATCACAAAATGAATTTTCGTGTCTAGGAACGTTTTGATGATCCCTGATAGAAACGAGAGTTCATTTTTATTACATATATGGATTAATATATAGTATATATATATATATATATATATATATATATATATATATATATGCATATTATTTGAAGCCTCTCATCACGACAGGATCGATGAGGTTCGTTAGTCGTTATTCCCCACTCGGACTAACGAACGTCCAGATTTTTCCGCGACTCTCGTCGACAATTGGTTGAAACGACAAATTATTCCGACCCCTTCTCTCCGTCGACGTGAATTCGCAATAGGGGTAGCTTCCCCTCTATATAACCGAACGCTTTTCCTCGTCGGTGTTTATCTATATATACGACGAGTCCTCACTCTGGAATATTCCTCGCTCCTCGCGACATAAAACGACCGTCGAAATTGCGTTCTCAACAATAAAAGCGAAAAAAATAATAATTAACGTCATATCTTCGTTACGTAAAATAATACAAATGACGTCGAATTATTATTTTTTTAATTAAGAATTCACGTCACACGGGATTACAGCAAATTGAATCTACGGCCAGATCAAAAAATTATACTGAGACAAATGAAATTGTTTTTTTTTTAATTACAAAAATGTCGTCAATTTCGCATTATCCCCTCGCCACAACGAATACTTAATATATCATTCCGCAATGTTGATCTCACAAAGTGGCAAAGAGTTGAGCATATTTTTCATGAAATTTCAATGACAATTGGAAAATAACATAAAAATTCAATTGGACAACAATTAAAAGTGACAGAGTGAATATTATAAGGGAAAAATAAAAGGATTACCGATCGTACATCAAAGTGAACATTTCGAAATTTAAAATGGCCATGAAAAAAAAAAAAAACATCTATTTTTCGCCTAGTTACTGGAAGAGATGGAAGCGAGGAGGCTGGGAAACGAGATGAGTTATCTGAGCGAGACGAAATACCGGTGGAGACTTTTGCTCGAAGGGAGGAAGAGAAAAGTAAAAGAAAGAAAAGGGAAAAGCAAAAAAAAAAAGAAAGAATGAAAGGCGACTGATAATTACGAATCATAAATAATTCATATGCACGCGATATACACGAGAATAATGCACGCGTGACGAGAGTGCTCTCTCTCTCTTACTCTTTCTCTCCCGATGGGCATGATGCCACATAAGAGAAAAGAGTCGCCGCGAGAGAAGAAAAATTGTTCGGTCCTGTTTCTTTTTTTTTTTTTTTTTTAATCTCTCATAAGCCGCACCACAGGGCAACACTCATATGTACAGCATGGAAAAAAAAATATATATATATAAATGCATGTGTATAGGAGGCTTTACAGCGGCAAAAGCAAGACGCATAAGCATCGAAGAGATGAGCACATAAATAATGTATACCCTCTCATATACGTGCTCGGAAACCGAAAAATTCGAGAAAAAGTTATTGACGTTGGGCGAGTTCGCGACGCTCAAAGGAAACCACACTAACTTATGTGTGTGCCATACATACCTGTTGTATATGATATACAATAACGAATTCCCTTCATATTTTAGATATCCCCATTTATTTATTTACTTATTTATTTTTTCATATTTCCACCAAACAAAAAAACTTAAAAAAAATGCTGACGGTCGGTAAATACAATTTCTGTCTTTATCCTCCCTTCTTTCTCTTCTCCGGCGTGTAATAGTATCAAGAAAATGCTCGACCAAGTACATCTAGGGTTGCACGGTGTTGTTCGTGCTGTACGGTCACGCACGCGGAAAATTATTACCCGTGACAACCCCTCTCGTTCCTCCAGAGAACACGATGGTGTAATGTGCAATCGGAACGATGCGAGCCCAAAGAGTGAGAGAGGAGAAGAAACGACAGGGATAGAGGGATGGAGCATTTGCTTTAACACTACACCGCACACGAGCCATAAGGCACGTGTCCGCCCGTCCGCACGTTCTTAGCGATATTAATTAAGGTGCCCCTCCCCCCCTGGAAATTTCATGGGTATAAATTACGACGAAGCCAGGTAACCGCGTGCTCGCATATCGTCTGTCAGCCTCTCCGCAACTTCATACTCTATTCTATATACTAGATTATACTAAATTGTATGTATGTATATAGAAACACAAAGTGCATTGCGCTTAGACTTCAATGCATTATTGCGGTTCGCGTACATTGTGTATTAGTGTCCTCCTCTACGACCCTCTGTTCTCTCAGAGTCTGCTCGTTCCTTTCGCGTTATACATACGTATTCAGCAAACTCGAGTACATTCCAACCAACCGTGAATTTCCATAACCCCTGATGCCACACTTCCTTACGTTCCCTTGCGCCAAAGTACAGCTGTGATAATACAACAGAAGGGCCCAACACCTACTGAACTTGATCTAAAGCAAGTAGCTTGATCCTCGTATCGGACGGAGCAAGAAAACTCTGTTCTCTTGCTCGTTCGAACAAAATTAATTCGGCAGTAAAATTCGTTATTCGTCCATTTGTGTATTCTCTTCTGCACGATCCCCTTTGTTTTGGGAAAAAAAATTAATATTTTTACTGATAGGCAAACCGGAAATAGGGGGTGAAAATTTATATTTTTCATTCGGTTTGATTCTTAACTTTGATGGTAAAAATCACTTTAAAAAAAATTGTTATATTGAGATCTCTTTACTACTATAAGGGGGGGTAGGGATTTAAAGGCGAAAAAAATTCATATTTTTATGATTTTTTTGCGGCGACATGAGTTATATAATTTTATTAAATAGAATTACATATTATTGTACAACTATTGAAGTATCTCAGAAAAAATTTTCAATGAAAAATATTGATAAATAAGCCGGTGACGATGAATCTCCAGAGGCGCCTTGAAAAAAAGTGGTTTTGCGGTGAACATTATAACTCGTTACCGGATCATCTGAAACAAAAAAATTGATATGCATTTCAAAGGTGATGTATTTCTCGAGGTAATCAGGAAGAGTTTTTTTTTTTTTTTTTTTTTTCTATTTTTTGCAGCACTTGGAAGTGAAAAACGCAATTTTAGCTAAAAAAATCGCGCTTAATTTGTTATTAAAAAATTGAAAAAATTGAAAAAAAAAAAAAAAAAAAAACTCCTCCTGATTACCTGTTGATTTATGTGAAGAAGTAATGTTTAAATTTTCAAAAGGATCGGTTCAGTAGATTTTGAGTTCCAATGTTCACAAACTCCAAAAATGACGTTTTCGGGAAAATCGATTTAAAGTTTTCACGTATCACGTATCACGTATCACAGCCGGTCGTTTGAAACGCTGTAACTCCGTTAGTTTTACTCCGATTGACTTAAAATTTATACACAATATTCTCGACATATTGTTCATTCAGAAAAAAAAATAAAAAAAATAATTTTAAACCCCCCCCCCCCCCCCCCCCTCCCTTAATACTATAATAAAGCTGGAGAGCTTGTACGAGGTTCGTTCAAAAAGTATCGCGAATTTTGAATTTCCGCGGGTTACGTATATTCGATTTTCGATTTTTTTTTGTGGCGTTAGGTTGGTACTCATGTCCCTCACTTATGCTGAAAAAATCGGCGATTTTGAATGTTTAGTTAATTGTTGACAGCTGTTTTCGTTAGACGTGTTTTGGCTTGTCTTCGATTTTTGCCTATTCCAAAAAAGCAGCTTCCATTGCGATGATTGAGCTTTGGTTTTCACGTCATAACCATAAACCCATGATTCGTCACCAGTTATGACCCTCTGGGAGCAAATTTGGGTCGTCGCGAACCGAGTTCAACAGCTCCTTAGCACTGTTAACGCGACACTGTTTTTCTTCGAAATTGAGCAATTTTGGCACGAATTTCGCGGCGACCCGTCTCATGCCCAAATCATTGGTAAAAATCGAATAGCACGAGCCAATCGATATGTTTAGTTCCTCGGCAACTTCTGTAACGGTGATTCCACGATTGGCCAATATTATTTTCTTCACTTCGTCAATGTTTTCGTCTGTTGTTGATGTGCTCGGGCGTCCGGAACGCACTTCGTTGTTCGGATCTTCTCGGCCCTCTGAGAACATTTTGTACCACCGATAAACGTTGCTCTGGTCCAAGATAGTCTCACCATATGCCACAATCCACATTCGGAATGTGTCCGCGCACTTAATTTTGTTTTTGACAACAAAATTTGATACAGATTCTTTGATCCATTTTTTGGAATAGGCAAAAATCGAAGACAAGCCAAAACACGTCTAACCAAAACGGCTATCAACAATTAACTAAACATTCAAAATGGCCGATTTTTTCAGCATAAGTCAGGGACATGAGTACCGACCTAACGCCACAAAAAAATCGAAAATCGAATATATGTAGCCCGCGTAAATTCAAAATTCGCGATACTTTTTGAACAGGCCTCGTATGTTTGCTTGAACGCGCTAATCTCAGGAAATACTAATCCAATTTGAAATATTCTTTTTGCATTAGATAGCGCGTTTCTTCGGGAAGGCCCTAGGCCATATAACTTCATGCTATGAACCTAATCTTACTATTTTACTACTCTATTATTCTATCTATTCTTTATATACTATATACTATAATAAAGCTGGACAGTTTGTTTGAACGCGCTAATCTCTGGAAATACCAATCCAATTTGAAAAATTCTTTTTGCATTAGATAGCCCGTTTATTCGAGAAGGCTCTAGGCTATATAACTTCATGCTATGACCCTAAGAAGCGGCAACGGCGTCGGTTTTATTTTTTAGTGATTGGTCCTTTTATTTTTCGACATAATTTCCGGATGGTATTTACAGTTAATGAGATGCGCTTGATTATGTACTCATAATACGTATGAAACAGATAGCTAATTCAAATTTAACGCGGGTGAAACCACGGAGCCCAGCTAGTTTGTAATATTTTGATAACAGAGTGTCGAACATAATTTCGTTACGAGTAGAGATAAAATCTTTTAGCAATGTGATAATACACCTCAGAAATCATATGCGCTAAATTTATCAACGTACACATATAATTCGTAAAATAATATTCGATACAGTGAATTCTCGCAAAATAATCCGCCTTTCAATCTTCGTACACATGGTCAGCCATATATGTATATAAATATTTTATCCGTATGGTTACTGAAACCCCAGAGCCATTTTGTTCCGTAGTATTTTCCCTCCGCGAATATCCAAGAAAGTATATATAAGATATTTACTACACAGACGAGCGACGTATGCAAAGTACTTGCAATTTCACTTTATTATGTACTTCGCTCGTGTCTGAATTTTTTTTTTTTTTTTTCTTCATTTTTTTATTATCTCATCCCTTTTTTATATACTCTCTCTTTCTCTCTTTCTCAACGCGCCGCCACCCCAACATTTGCTGCGATCTTTCTCGTTCTTCCACGTTCATCTCTTGTGGGACCTGCAGACACCCAAGACTCATTGCACACCACGCCTTTCTGGCTCGCACACACTCGCACACACGCTATACATTGCCTTAAACGGGCCAAACGTGTATAATACTCACCTCCTCTGTTTTTTTTTGTTTTGGACTTTTTTTTTTATATTTTTTATTCTCGTACGAGAGATCGTAACCGCACACGGTAAACTCTCGACTTCCACGACCGTGCCGGATCCTCAACGGTCGAAGAGGCCCGTTGCCCTTTAATTTGGCACGTGTACCAGCGAAACCATTGTTGCAATGATTATCGGTTGCTTCCCATGTACCTTTTCATATATACATATGAATATACATTATATACTGCATATCCATAAAGTACCGATATATATATAAATATACATAGATATATAATATCGATATGTATTACGTAGTCCTTTGTGCTCGGTACATTGTGCCGTACCGCGTTACCGATTTCTGCGTATATCCACTCTCGGCGGCGTGATAATACGAGCCCGGGGATTCCCCGGTTGATTTTAAGAGACGCAAAGTGCAGAGACGTGTGACACGCGCCGAGTTCAACGATTCGTTACGGTCAAACGAAGATTATTATTATTTTTGTCTGTCTTATTTTTTTTTTTCTTTTACAGCTTTCATCTTCGGCTTTATTATCTTTATTATTATTTCTCCCGAGTGAAAAATCCAGGCTATCAATTATTTTGCCCGTATGAAAGTTGAGATTCTCCCCTTGATGGAATTACCGATGGTATTAACTGTATATATGTATACGAGCTGTGCGCCGCGGTTTCATCCGCGTTAAATTTCCGTCTCCCGATTCAACGCGCCGCCGCCGCCGCTCCTTAGGGTCATAGCATAAAGTTATATGGTGTAAAGCCTTCCTGAATAAACGGACTATCTAATGCAAAAAGAATTTTCCAAATCGGATAAGTATTTCCCGAGCTAAGCGCGTTCAAACAAACAAACTCTTCAGCTTTTTTTATAGTACAGTATTGATATAGTTGTATAGTAGTAAGATAGTAAGATTAGGGTCATAGCATGAAGTTATATGGTCTAGAGCCTTCCTGAATAAACGGGCTATCTAATGCAAAAAGAATTTTCAAAATCGGTTCACTATTTCCTGAGATTAGCGCGTTCGAACAAACATACAAACATACAAACTTTCCAGGTTCATTATAATAGTACGATATACGTGGATTTTGTTAAAGAAACTATTGTAAATAGGCCTCGGAAGGTCATGACCCTCCCGACCTACTGTACGGATATAATCCATGACTAATTGCAAAATCGATTTGAGATTCTCGACCACCCACCATCAGATACCTATGTACCGTACGCTCTATTGACGGAAACGCCCTCCGGCCCTCGTTTATAAACAATTATACCTACGCGTGTCATTATAATTCAATCGAAATCTCATTGAATTCTATTCTTTCATTCGTTAAGGTTATTGTAATATTATTAATCGAAGCCAAAAATGCTGATCAACGGGCAAACAAGCAATATGAAATTATCCTTTCTTTTTTTTGTCCGACTTTTCATAGAGATCTCGAAAAAAAAAAAATCCACCAGTGTACAGTAAATTTAAAAACAGTGCAATGCTATTTTGTAAAATAGCGTACGTTAATTTTGATAATAAACACATTGGAGTAATTAAATGAATAATATTTATTGAATTGTTAAAATAATTCATTCATTAATTTTCATTAATAACTGATAATGTTGTTTCAGAATATTTTTCAGTTTTTGTTTTTTTTTTTTCTTACGTCGAAGACACTTCAGATTTACAGACGCTCATATTCCACGATAGGAACCCTCGAGCGATTGACGCATTATTTTGCTCGTGAGAGGGCTAAATAACGCGAAGAATCGGGCTGAACCGGTGAAATTCGCCGGCAATTCACGCTGCTCGCCAAAAGGGGCCTGTACGGCTCACAGAGGGGCGGCGGAGAAAACCGGTTTTTGGCAGGGCGAGAAAGAGAGAGGAGAGAAATCTCGTCTACTTGGCCCACCCGCGATATATCGCATGTTCGACCTCAATTTCATATTCATTAGATATTCCATATTATACTCGGTTGAATAGGATTTCCCGCGAATCCTTGTAGATACAAAAATCAACTGTTTCGATCCACTGTGCACGGGTACGACTAATCGTTTTAGTCATTCAAATTGTTGCTGACACGTGGAATTTTGAGGAAAAAAAACGTTCCAATAAAAATTTAAAAAAATCTAATAACCCTTTGAACACATTAAAAAATTTAATATTAATTATAATTTTAATTCTCATTTTTGTTTCATATTGAATGTTTTTTTTTTTTTTCCAAAACAAGTTCTCCACTTATCGATAATTCGCAAAATTTCCAGCGCAGAAGAATGAATTTTCCTTCTTTCGTAGAAGATATTGAAACGTTCGTACTTTAAGTTAATCCCTTAGTCACGTTTCGCATTTTTTTTAAATATATAGATATATGTTATGCCACAATGCTAAATTGATTATCGCAATTTTTTTCAGGAACTCAAGGAGAGCTTCAATTACGGCCTCTTCTGTCCTCCGGTAAACGGAAAAGCTGGCAAATTTCTCGACGAGGAACGTCGTCTCGGGGATTATCCGTTCAATGGTCCAGTCGGCTATTTGGAGGTATTAAATAATAATGATAATAATAATAATAATAATAATCCAGATAAAAATATCGAAAAATAAACTATCAAGGATCCTCGTAGCTTTGAATAACGCACTGTTGAAGAAAAAAATTCGCTTGCGTCGATGATATCCGAGTCACTGAAAGAAAAAAAAGAGGAAGAAAAAAAAAGAAACGAGTAGACGAAGAATCTTGCTGATGAATGGAAGCTCAAATGACTTCTTCGTCATTCTCGTCCCTTCTTCTTCGTTTTTTTTTCTTTTTTTTTTCTTTTTTTTTTTTTTTCATCTACATTAACGCCTACGGCTATTCCCCATGGACAAGCCTCTAAATGACTCTCGACAGGTCTATATATTCGCTCTCACGTCGTCGAGAAAGAAAAAACAAAATCCCGAAGGGTTTGCCTTTTATATGGGTGAAGATGAACACAAAAAAAATAGAATAAGCAATAAGTGTTGGATCTTCATCGTGGCTTGAATGACGCTCAATGGAAACGGGTTACATTTTGTAAAAAAAAAAAAAACATACTGTTTCCTTGCTAAACAATATCTTATTTTTTTGCAAACGTAAATTTATGAAAAATTTATCAGTCATGACGAGTTTTTATAAATTTCCTTTCTGGTGACGTTCAGTTTTCCTGCGGTATATAAAACATTGATCCGGAAATTCCAAACGTGTTATCTCTCAGGTTCCTCTCTCTTTCTTTCTCTCTCTCTCTCACTCTTCTGTTACACCAGCCATCTCCTTCGTGCCAGCAAAAAACAAGAAAAACAAATATCCTGTCGGGGTTAACGAGTTCTGAACGCCGCATCGCGGTTTCTTACGTAACCACGGATATATACAACCACCGTAGTATCCTGTATTACTGGTGTATTTGTATATATATATTACTTATATACAGTGAACACCTTGTAGCCAGTGTATCGGAGAAAAGTAATAGCGACAGTAGTGTCGGTAGAGTAATAGTCGGACGTTCGGTACATCCTCCGAATTGTCGTTTCACTGAGATAACGAGCTACCAGAATCTACCGAAATTGACGAACAAAAAGGACTAATGAAAAATCAACGTCTCGCTCATAAAAGAAGAATTAAAAACTTTTCCTCGCGAATATTTATTATTCATTATGGTGTTTCGTGAAAAAAAAAATACGTTTTTTTCCTCATCATGGTTCTTTACGACTTTGCTATATTAAAAATTTAACTAGCTTTCCCACTGACCGTTTTTATTTATTATTGCTCAACATAATTTTGAAATACATTCATTCCATAGACAAATGCGGAACAGAATAAAAGTAACAAGGCAAAAAAAAACAATAAGGGATGTCATTTTTTTTATTTTTATTTTTTTTCCAAGAATGTAATTTGCCCGCATTACAAGAATATTTTATTGCTACAAAGCCGAAGAAAGAACCGTTTCGAAGAAAAATTCCATTCACCAGGATATCGATCATCATGCATTATTGATCGTTGAGTTTTTTTGAAGTATTTTTTTTTTTTTCGCTAAAAATATATTACAAAAACATTTGACGAAAGTAATCTCAGTGAAAAATACGATAATAACGACGACAGCAGGTTAATCTGGGATATCGTTATTTCTATTTTTGAAATTCTTATCCTCGTGAATAGATCATACTTCGTCGATTATTGAAATTTCTTTCGATACTAAAAATGAACTAAAAATAATTTGCACAGACCAATTCCGATACGATAAAAACGTCGATGAGAATAAATCCAGAATAAATTGTACTTCACTGAAATTATACGCAATTGTTTTTTTGTTAATAAAAACAAAGAGAAAAAAACGTTAGAAACAATCCATTGGAATGTCGTCAGGCTCGGGACAAAAAGGAACTTGAACGGAAAGAAAAATCGGAAACAACGTTGTTCGCGATGATTTATGTTTATCGATATAAATTTTTATCTTTATTCCATCGATCCTCACAAATTGATCTTTGCTCGAAAGAAATAGCCCGCAATATAATCCTCATTGTTGGAATTGATGGGCAATGGGAACAGTAGCAAAGAGCCCGGAAATATTTGAAAAAATTACTCGCAGTGAAAAATACGAGAAAAAAAACAGCGAGAGCAGGATAATCTGAGATATCATTATTTCCCTTTTGTATATTTTTATCCTCGTGAATAAATCATACTTTGTCGAGTATTGAAATTTCTTTCGATACTAAAAATGAACTAAAAATAATTTGCACAGACCAATTCCGATACGATAAAAACGTCGATGAGAATAAATCCAGAATAAATTGTACTTCACTGAAATTATACGCAATTGTTTTTTTGTTAATAAAAACAAAGAAAAAAAAACGTTAGAAACGATCCATTGGAATGTCGTCAGGCTCGGGACAAAAAGGAACTTGAACGGAAAGAAAAATCGGAAACAACGTTGTCCGCGATGATTTGGATGTTTATCGATGTAAATTTCTTTCTTTATTCCATCGATCCTCACAAATCGATCTTTGCTCGAAAGAAATAGCCAGCAATATAATCCTCATTGTTGGAATGTAGCGTGATGATAGGCAATGGGAACAGTAGCAAAGAGCCCGGATCATCGCCGGTAATCTTGAACCGTTAGAAACTACGAAGAAGCCGCGCATCGTTACAAGTAGATACATAGCTACCCATTGAAGCGTGATCTATAGAAGAGGAATTCAGCGTCCTAGAATAATACACCATCAACGACCGATAGAAAAATTTGATCCGATATTACAGAGAGGGCGTTAGGGCGTTATTGAGCAAAATGAAAAAAAAAAAATGCATTTTCAATGCAGTTCGTATATAATCTGACTTGCAACAGTAGCCACTGTTAGGTGCGACGAGTTGTTATTATGCAAACTGTCTCGACGTAGATACGACTGCAACGATTCTCGCCCTCTCACAGAAGCCGGTTATTCCTATTGTCCCATTGTTGCCACCGATATCGCTAATGCAGTCGAAGGAATTTTTCTCGTTGTTGTTGTTGTCTTTTTTTTCACGATGTTACGGCAATGCAAAGTCACAGAATGATACGAAATACATAATCATTGTTGATGCGATTTTCCTTTTTTATTTCATGAGAGGCAAAATCTTAAACAAAACGAAAAACAAGTGCGAAGAAAAAAGTTCTTCGTTTCATTTGTTTTTCAAGGTTTTTATTCATGTGAAATGGGAGTGAAATCGCCCATCATAATTGTGTATTTCGTACCATCACGTGGCATTCCGTTAATTAAGGGGGGAAATAGGGTTAGGACAGCGTTTTTTCAATGATTTTCATGAATTTTTTTATAATATAGAAAATGAATATAATTTATTGAAACTTCGAGAATATTTTATACATATATTTAAGTATATACTATAAAATTTTTGAAGAATTTCCTTGAAAAACACCGAAGATATTAGCTACCCCATATTGCAGGTCACAATCAGACTCAGCATTTTGCGTACAATAGGGTTAGGACAGCGTTTTTTCAATGATTTTCATGAATTTTTTTATAATATAAAAAATGAATATAATTTATTGAAACTTCGAGAATATTTTATACATATATTTAAGTATATACTATAAAATTTTTGAAGAATTTCCTTGAAAAACACCGAAGATATTAGCTACCCCATATTGCAATCACAATCAGACTCAGCATTTTGCGTACATTCTGGAAGCCGCAATTTTCATCTGAAATCAAACGAGTTTGGAATTTACTTTTATTATATGTGTGGTGACGGCGTCGCCACCACTCTCTGGTCGCATATAAACACGCATTTATTTTATTTCATTTTATTTCATTTCCAATATGCATTTTCTTCTATACAGTCATTCCTTTGTAAGGACTCGATTCTTTCTCACGCGTTTACTTCTTTGACTTCTTTCATTTCGTCGTCTACAAAATAGAACAACCGTGTCTCAGTTTTCCCTGTCATAAAACTCGAGTACTTACGGGTCCCAGTCGAGTCTCTCCCGAGACGAGGCTGTTTTACGGGGAGTCTCTTATGGCGACCAAAAAGGGCCCACACGCGCTCTTGCATTTTCTAAACCTTCGGTTTCTCGTAAAAACTTTCCTACCCTCTCTTCGATATTTTCTCTCCGTCAACAAGCAGACTATCAGGAATTCTCTTGTTGACGATGGAGTTCCTAACGAACAAGCGCCGCGACAACAACTCAACCGACTCTCTGTCAAGTCACAAATTCATTCACCGCGCCAACTAATTTTTACTAATTAATTTTGTAATTGGTTATGAATAAATACTGTGCATTACTCTTATGGTAAATCCGTCTTTTCGTACCACAACCAGCACCGAATCACCACACACACGCCCCCACATATGTCTCTCTTCTGTATGAACCTAAATGCTATCAAAAAAATAGAAAATTGAATTTTTTACAGAGGTCAAAACAAAAAAGCATGATTTTTTGCTATTTTTTACAACTTTATTTGCAAAAAGAAAATTATTTTAAATAATGATAATATTCTGATTTTAGGTTCATATAGAGCGCAATACTATGAAGAAAATAACTGCCAATTTTCAAAACGATTGGTTCAAAACTTTTCAAATTAGCGTGTACGCAAGTTCAAAAAAACTCGTTTTCAGAAAAACGCGTTTGAAAAAATAGCGCGCTCGGGGCCTGAAGGAGAGCTACTCACTTTAATGGCTTATAACAATAGAACGAGTCGGAATTTTCATTAAAAATTTTGGGAACATATTTTTCAATAGTTTTACTAACAATTTATGAAATTTAAAAAAAATCGATTTTTTGAACCGTCTAACCCTATTTCCTCCCTTAAAGGCTCACATACCCCTGCGCGCGCTGAAATCCGAGTGAATTTAAACAATTATTATAAAGGTTATATGATGAAAAAAAAATTAAATTGTTGTTTTCACATTTTTTTATTAACTTCCCAATTATGAGAAAACAATTAAAAAAATGTTTTTCTGTTAATATTAACATTATTTTTTACGGGTATAAATGGACTACCGATGAAAACCATGGCGCCTCCGTGTCAACATCATAAGTTCACCAAAAATTATCCAATCTGCGAAAATAAAAAAGAATGTAGTAAAATAATTTAATAGTAATGGTCTGACGGAGGGAATTTTTTTAAATTCATTTTTTTTCAAAAATAAAGAAATTACAGTATTTCAAACTTTAGTATGAATTTACAAAAAAAAAAATAGCGTTAAATATTTTATAAAAAAGTGTCCAACCAAAAAATTAAAAAAACCTCTCGTCAGTCTATAGAGAACATAATTATCAAGATTTAAAAAAAGAAGTTAAAAAATATTAAAAATTGACTAAATTATGGTGCTGACACTGTCTAAAAACGTAGTTTCGAGAAAAACGCGTTTAAAGTTTCTGGTAGGTACAACGTGAACCCGATGTCCGGTCACATTTTTTGCTATAACTTTGTAACGCAGTGGAGTTGTCTTAAAAGTTTTTTTTTAGAATTCTTAAAAGTATGAAGAATAAAAATCTGTTAAAAAAAATCGATTTTTTGAAAATCTTAATCAATATCACGAACGAATAATATCAAACTTGTCAAGCATAATTACAAACCAATTCCCGCAAATATCCATTGAAATTCGAATATAATACTTCATTATTTGACTTACATAGTGATAACAATATATGGTTTTTATAACTGATCGTTAAACCGACGTGTTTCCTGCGGAAATAAATATTTTGAAAAAAACTTTTATTCGTACCTCGTGAAGTTTGACGAGAGATTACAATTTAAATGATGAATTAGCAGAAACGAGGAGTGTTTATTCACGATTCTACGAGTTCCCGGCAATTCACTGGGCGTCGTTGGAGTGCTAATTATCTCGCGACACGCCCTGGATGAGAATGCGATGTTTAACAAGACAACGATCCTCCCCTAAGTGGATATATCTTTTATTAAACACCGGTTGATCTCGGACCTTCGAGAGCTCTTACTCCGCCGCAATAATATTACATATAATGATGTGTAACTTATGAAACAGACTTTCAAGGCGGCAAATTATGATGTCATACGTTTACATGATGTTTTTACTTTTAATTCTTTTCTTACGAGTCACGTTAAAAATAGAGTGTTAGGAGACGGCACGACCTGTTTACGTACGAGGAGTGTGACTAATGATTCTCGTTGGTTAAACTCGTGGGGGGGGGTTTCTTATCTTTATGATTAAAGCTCAAATACAAGAGGCGAGTTTACAAGATGTTACACCTCGACGAGAAACAACTTAAGGCAATGCACACGAGAACGAATCTACGAAGATTTCTCGATTACGTGGCGAACAGTCAGGTCGAGAAGATCGCGAAGATGTGCAGCAAGGGACTCGATCCGAATTTCCATTGTCAGGAAACCGGAGGTACATAATATTTGCTCTTTTTTTCATTTTATTATATCGCGATTTTTTAAGAGCATTAACGATTTTTTCACGTAACAGTCAAAAGGTTGAGAATTTTCGTACTTCGCAATGAAATGGCGATCTAAAAAAAAAAAAAAATCAATATCGACAATAAGAATATTAATTTTGAACAATCATAATGCCAGAAAGATATTAAAGCAAGTTAAAAAGAAGTTCACCGATCATTTCGTTTTTTTTGTTTCCAGTATATTTCCAGATTTTTTTCGGGAAAACATAATTGAAAAATTCAATTCGTTACATCTTTATGTAAAACATTTTCAATTGGCATCCAAGATTCATTTTGTCTCAATTTTTATGGAAAGCATTTTTTTAATAAAAAAGCCCAGACCGTACTCAAAAAAATTAGTCACTCCGTTCATAATTGTGATTATTTTACAACAATAATAATAATAATAATAATAGTAATTCCTCTTCTATTCGCAACTTTGTTTTCCAGAAACGCCGCTGACCCTCGCGACGAGCCTGAAAAAGCCCTCGAAAGTGATAATAGCGTTGGTTAACGGCGGTGCCCTGCTCGATTATCGAACGAAAGAGGGTCTAACAGCGATGCACCGAGCGGTCGAGAGGAACAGCCTCGAGGCCGTGAAAACACTTCTCGAGCTCGGCGCCAGTCCGAATTACAAAGACACTAAGGGACTCACGCCCCTTTATTACAGCGTGATATACAAAACTGATCCGATGCTTTGCGAGACGCTTCTTCATGATCACGCAACTATCGGCGCTCAGGATCTTCAGGGTTGGCAGGAAGTACATCAGGTAAATGGTCGAGACAAAGATGTAAAACAAAAAAAAACCCACACACATCCATTAGCTCAAAGAAAATAATTATAAAAGTGTTTTTCACTCGTTTTCATTATATTTTTTTTTGTTTGCCTTCAGGCCTGCCGCAACAATTTGGTCCAACATCTCGATCACTTGCTCTTCTACGGCGCCGATATGAATGCTCGCAATGCATCGGGCAACACGCCGTTGCACGTTTGCGCCGTAAACAACACGGACTCCTCGTGCATTCGTCAATTGTTGTTTCGCGGTGCCCAAAAGGACAGTCTCAATTACGCTAATCAGACACCCTATCAAGTGGCTGTTATAGCGGGAAATATGGAACTGGCCGAAGTCATCAAGAGTTATCAGCTCGAAGAAGTTGGTGAGTGGAGTGAATAAAACACACCAAAAAAAAACAACTTCCCGGGGCGAACGGGGGGCGGGAGGGCAAAAAAAACGAAACGACAAGACAATTACGGCAATTTTGACTGGCTGACGAAACAACGACCGAGAAGACGTGAAAACAGAGGAAGAGGAACGATTTTAACCGAGTACATGAAGCATTCCACGCCGAATCGACCGGTATCTAAATCTCGAGTCCTTCGATTGTCTTGTGGATTTTTTAATTATATTCCTTAGGACCTAATAAACATTCAGTATTTCTTTTTAATTTTTTACCTGAAATGATTGATCGAACTTACGATGATTTTCGGTCGAAGTACCGAAAAATTCCTACGACGAATATTATTTGTGATAAAAATCTGCGAAAAATACTAAATGCACGCCTCATTCTTAGGAATGCAATGAAAAAAAATCAGCAACACAATAGAAAGATTTAACGCGCGACGAATTGCCACGGAATGACCAATCGAGTTTAATTGTAACGCGAATTTGGAAGAAGAAAAAAAAACGTAACAAAACTAATGTCCGTCCGAGCAAATCGATCTCTCACGTGTAATACAAACACACTCGCGGAATACTTCTCGGGCTTTCTCCGTTACGGTCTTTCGCTCGTGATTTTCCGTTATTCGTCGAGTCGTCGAACCCCTTCTCGGAGAGGCCCTACACTCGTCTTTGATTCACAAAGTATTTCTCCGTTGATTGTTCGAATTCTTCCTTCCTCGTTCTCGTCGCCGCCAACCGAAGGGTTTTAAAGGATAAAACAGAAGGAGATATCTCGAACGATAAAAAAAAAAAGCTTCCTCGTACCGACATTGACGTACGACGACCTGACTACCTCGAGAGAGAGATTCTACGAGAGATATATTATTATAGTAAAAAAAAAAAAAAGAAAGAGTAAACGGACAAGTGCGAGAGCGAGACTGTTGCTTTACGGATCTATCGGGAGCCCCTGCGGCGGGGGAGGAGGAAAAAGACGGAAGGGAATCCCCGTTCGTACTACCATGTCCCTAATGCTACTGTACTGTACACACAATTACATATAAAATCGCAGTACTTACGTATTTGCATAGTACTGTACTGTGAGAATCGCCGGTGATCGTAGTTTTCTATTGGACATGCACAGGGTGTCCTATCGTTTCGGTATTTAACGAACGAAATTATCGTCCGTCAAATTGAAAATGAAAGTTTTCGTCAAAAATGTTTTTCAATTGAATTTCAACTGAACTCCAAAATTTTTCATTGCCGAAATATGCGTAAGCCTGTATTGCAAATCTGATCGAACTTTAAATCTTTATAACAGTAATACAGATCATTGTCACAATCTAATTTTTTTTCAATTATATTTCATAGAAAATTTTCCATTCTTATTATTATGTTGTTATCATTATAATTTTAACACTAGAAGTTTGGCCTATCGCCCAATTTACGAAAATTTGAAATCCATCCGCGACGTGAAAATGAAATTTCTCAAATTCATTTTGAAAATTCATTATTTCGGTATCTTTTGGTAGCTCCACGAGAACATCCGAAATTCAAGATTTTTTCAATTCTCATTAAATCCATCCTTCTTTTTGGAAGTCTAAAAATCTCTAAAAAAAAAACAAGATTTACCTCGCAACTTCAATATCTGGATTTACGAAAAAACACGTTTGACACCCTTTAACTCTGTTCGTTGAAACTTTTTCCTTTTTATCACCGATAATTTCGTAGATAAGATGTTAAATGGGACACCCTTTATGTACCGTAATACGTAGACTGTTATATATCGCATGGAGGTATCAGCTTGGGCATGAGCACGTGCACGCTTTTAGCATACTCGTTAGATGTTCGTTAGAGGTATCCGAAGGTAGAAATAGAAACGGTACAGACGAAGCATATATATATATATGTATAAATAAATAAATATATATATATATATGTATGAATTACGTCGAGGCATATATAGAGAAAAGGTAGCGAAGAGTGTATCGAGGTCCGATCGTCGTCCTCGTCTTTGGTCTTCGTCGTCGTCGTCGTTTGGCCGAACGATATCGGTATCGATCGATCTACCCGGTGTATGTTTGTCTTTGAGAAACAAATAAAATAAATGATTAAAAAAAAAAAAGAAAAGAAAAAGGCGCACGAGGAAGTAAATGCCTCGAGGAAAACATACCGCGAAATAGTATACTTAATAGTTAAATTAAAATAGTTACTGTAAATCTTTCGTCGGTCTGGGTGGATATGCGGTGATGGTTCTCTGAATGATTTTATATAAAATCTATATAACTGTGCGTGTGTGCGTGTGCGTGCGTGCGTTTGTTTGTATAAAATACGCACGAGAATCACGGTATTCGAGAAAAGATTGCGTGTGGAATACGGAACTGTCGTGCTACGAGGGGAGAAAAATGAGGAAATGAGAGAGAGAGAGACGAGAGAGATAAAAAAATAATAAAAATAACTGAAATCACAGGACTCCGGATTTCAGTAATTCTCGGCAATCCACAAATTTCTTTCAGCCGGCTCTACCGAGAGTACTTGAACGATAATTTTTATATACTACGTCGGCAACGGTCTCTCGCGTTACTTTAATTTTTCTTTTTTACATCTCAATATTATAATTTCCCGCTCGAGTCGATCAATATATATTTTTTGTGTCTTTTTTTTTTTTCGTACGAAAACTCGTAAAATAACTGGCTCTCGATTGGCGAACTCGGTTTCGAAACACTTTTGTCAACTACTCCCGCGTTACGGTCCATCGGTGTCCGTAGGCGCACAAAGACCCAGGGAAATGTTATATCAATTTGTTAATCATAAATTGTGGAAAAACGAGATGCGGGTGATTGTTTTTTAAAGAGGAAAAGAAGTAAAAATCGAAGGACCGCGAAGCACGAACATTTTTCTATCTAAGGATCTCTCTTGTGCACATTGTAGTATGCCGACGAGTTTACGAGGGATATCGAAAGATACGTCGAAGAGAAGAACAAAAAAAAACGAAGAAATTTCATAATCTTGAAAACGTAATCCCTCGTAGAGTTCGCATTGTATCCAATGAAACTGATACAATATATAAGCGTGAGACTGTGACTTGTGTGTGCGTGTGCGTGTGGCTTCACCGCTTCGTAAATTACCACTAACCAAGTAATCGTCGTTGTGTTGCTATTGTATAATCGAATTAATTCAGTGATACGTATTATGTAAGTCATTTGATTGAATTTTGAACACGCGTGGGTTGTGCGTTTTTTCATAACGTGTGGTAAAAAAAAAAAACAATGATTATAATCGATATGGTAAACATGAACGGATTGAGTTTTTTTTTTTTCACGTAGTAAACTTGATAATGGTATGACCGTATTGTGCAAGGGATGGGAAATAGAAAAAGATTGAATCGATTGAGAACGTATTGAAGAATTTATGTTAAAGATCTCCCGACGTTTATCGCGAACTCGGTGATCGAAGATAGAGGTTGTTAAGAGTGTCCAAGGAAAAACATTTCAACGGGCATAAAGTCGAAATTTTAACGCCACAATGATCAACGAAAATTTTAGCGATACAGTCGATTGGGTCGAAAGGATTTTGAAAAATTGTTTTCACATACTTTGGGGTACGAAAATTGACTTTAATTATGATCCCGAATGAAGAATGCCTATTTCATATGAAATAGGCAATAGATTGATAATTAGTTAATCATTTTTCATGTACATGACAAATGATTGACTAAAGTAGTTTTTTGTGTACGAAAAATATTAGACCAGTTTTTCTGTGTTACACATTTTTTAATCCAAGCTCATGCTAATTTACAACGACATTTCCGTTTGTTAATGTTTAAAGGAGATTTTTAAGTCTCATTTCTCAATTGTTGGCTGAACCATTCGTCAATTTTGCAAAATTTCAAAAATTATAGAAGATTCTTTAGAAAATCTACGTACACTCGAATTCATTACGCGTTGATATCACTTTATCAACTTCGGGTATCCGAAGAATAAAGCGAATTTTTTTCATCATCGTGCAATATCTCTAGAATCTTGGATACTCTCGGTAGCTTGAAAATGTCCACTTCCGTGGAATGCAGTTTGCGAGTAAACAT
Organism: Oxytorus armatus; assembly: GCA_958009045.1. Lineage (NCBI taxonomy): Eukaryota > Metazoa > Arthropoda > Insecta > Hymenoptera > Ichneumonidae > Oxytorus > Oxytorus armatus. The sequence continues at coordinate 27,007,414 of OY253747.1, forward strand.
AAACGTGCGGCTCTCAATCTCTCTCTCTCTTTCTCTTTCTCTTCCGATATCTCACTGCCCCCCTCAACCCCGCCACATTGCCCCCTTTGTAAGGCTAAGTAATCCTTTCTTTACTTATCCTTGCAACCTCGAATTTTGCAGTACCGTTTAAAGGGCCGCCACGCTACAACCCGAAGAGACGTTCCGTGGCATTTGGCGGTATGACGACGAGCTGTTCAGCGAGCAATCTGGGTACACTAACGAGGATACCGTCGTCGTACGAACATCAGGGTATCATTGGTGGATCGAACTCGTGCACGAATACACTTACGAGAACAATATCGGTCGATCAATATCCATCCGGTACGTTGAGCAGGTTGCCAATTAACGAACAATATTCAACGGGAATGTTGAATAGAACTTCAACGACAACAACAACAACAACAACGACGACGACAACGACGAGCACAACGTCCACCGGTGAACAATTGTACTCGAGCGTAAACGTAAAACGTGGCTTAACGTCGAGCATTGAACAATACACAATGGGCACACTGAGCAGAGTCTCGTCGGGCAACGAGCATTACTCGAATTCGGGAACATTGAGCAGAACGCCGTCCAGCGAACGACAGTACACGACAACCGGAAGCCTTAGCAGGCCACCGTCCAATGAACAGTACTCAAATACTGGTACACTGAGCCGAACACCGTCCACGGAAAAATACTCGATACCGAGTCTGAGCAGAGTTTCGTCCATAGAACAACAGCAACAACAACAGCAGCAGCATCAGCAGCAACAGCCACAGCAGCAACAACAGTATTCGAGTAGTAACATAACGCGAACTGAGTCCCACCAAAGCAACCTGAACAGAGTACCGTCCATTGAACGCCCCGATAATGGCAACCTCCAGAGAATACCGTCCGAACAGCATCTTATGGGACCGATTCCCCGTGCACAACAACAACAACAACAACACGATCATCAAACTGGTCATCATGCGATTACGAGCAGAAACGAAAATCTTCAAAATACCATCAATCGACTGCCTTCCGAATATCAGAATCCCGGAGCGCTCAGAGATCCAACAGCGAGGTAAGCATAAACTGTCTTTGACGCAATTCGGATCGACGGTTTACCGCGCGGGGGCACAGGGAAATTACGGACGAGGAAACTTATATTTAACGCTATATATTATAATGGAAACAAAGATTTTTAACTCGCATTTCAAAACATTAATGATGACATTTTTTCACGATTTCAATATATATATATATTAGAGCGATTTTTTTTTTTGACTATTTTTTTTTCTCAGTCTCCACCCGAAATTTCGTTGGATATGTCGAAAAAAAAATTCCCTGAAAGTTACAGCCCTTAATATTAATTCTAAGTACTTTCCCAAAGCGTGAGGAGATTTTCCATCTAAAATACACGTAAATCGAATTTTTTTTTTTTTTTTCAAATTGCCATAACTCAGCCGCATTTTATGCTATCATATTGTTTTTGGTTTCGATTTACTCCGAATAAAACTATCTAAAAAGTACCTTTTGCGGCGAAAGTGTAAATTGTACTGGTGAGTTGGTACGGGTCATTGAAGTTGATTTTTACCCAAAATTCTCGTTTTTTTGCTGTTAACTCCGAAACAATTAACCTTACGAAAAAAATGTAAATGAAAAATTTGTTGGAAATTTAATTTTCTACAAAAAAGGTCCTATCGACCCAATTGCTTAGATTAATATTTCTTGAGATATTGAACTTTTTTATTTTTTATTTTTTTTATTATTTAATATTTCATATTTTATAAATTTTATACTACTCATAAGTTAAAGTTCAATATCTCAAGAAATATTATCTAAGCAATTGGGTCGATGAGACCTTTTTTGTAGGAAATTAAATTTCCAATAAATTTCTCATTTACATTTTTTTCGTAAAGTTAATTGTTTCGGAGATAACAGCAAAAAAACGAGAATTTTGGGTAAAAATCAACTTCAGTGACCCGTACCAACTCACCAGTACAATTTACACTTTCGCCGTAAAAGGCACTTTTTTAGATTGTTTCATTCTGAATGAATCGAAACCAAGGACAATATGATAGCATAAAATGCGGCTGGGTTATAGAAATTTGAAGAAAAAAAAATTCGATTTACGTGTATTTTAGATGGAAAATCTTCTCACGCTTTGGGAAAGTACTTAGAATTAATATTAAGGGCTGTAACTTTTAAATAATTTCTTTTTCGACATATCCAACAAAATTTCGGGTGGGGACTGAAAAAAAAATAGTCGAAAAATAAATCGCCCTAATATATATATATTGTATGAAATTATAGAAATTTAGATGGGTCGAGAATAACGAGAAATTGCCCGCGGAACAGTATGTACTCTTAACGCATGAATGCCATTATGGGGAGAGCTCCAAAATGTTCCCCAATGGCCAAAAAATAGAAGCAATGTCGAAAATCCACACAGACCGATCGTTGAAAAAACTTCAACGATCCTGATAACAAATATTTCAATTCGTGTAGAAAAAATTGTAGAAGAAAATTGCGCGTTGTCAAAATATGAATACAAACTAGCACTGCTCTAGCAATTTTGGAAATAACAATCTGAATATTTTTATGTATGACTGCAAAATAATTCCGAACAATGTCTCCCTTGAAATTTTCGATATGATTTTTTTTTTGGCTCATGAAAAAAAAAAAATTGTACACATTTTTTTACGACTTTTGACCATGGAGCTCTACCCATCCCATTGACAAAAAATTTGCATAAAGATTCAGTTGTTCGTGACGATTTCCGGAGAATGACATTTTTCTTTGGTTTTAGTCGAAGCAAGTCCCGCAGTAAGATTTTACTTTTTCCCAAAATCTCAGTGCATTTCGGAAAAGGTGTTACGGGAAAAGATTTATCTTTCGTCAAATTTATCGTTACTAAATATATTCAAATGAAACTAACATTAGTGTTGATTAAAATAAATGTTTGTAGTCGAGTCCGATGAATTATAATTGACTAAATTTCATTAAATGGAGGGCGATTAAAATAAATCGTTTCTCTGTAATGCCTTTGACATTAATATATCAAAATAAATGTCATTATATCCCAAAATTATTATATTCGTTTCCTCGACACAATGTCCGTAATGAAATATCCCCCCGCCCCCGTTCCGGCCGTATCAAAGACAATTTACGCTTATGTCGAAAAAAAAAAAAAAACGCAAAGCAAAATTAAAAATAAAACGTTCGTCTTCTTCGTCGTATTCTCGTTCGTGTACGAATTCAAGATCACCGGCAGCAGAGCACTATCAAAACTTAAGAATAGAGGGCCTGACGAGGCTTCACGAGCATCGTATCGAGTTGCAGCATCGTCTGGACATTCACGGACGTACAATGGAGATGCCACCGTCACCGTCGCCGAGCAGCCGAAGCCTAGCTCCCTTCAGCTCGGCTAGTTCCAGCCTATCCGAGGGCAGCAATCAGCCATCCGGCGAAGACTCTGCCAGCATCGTCACAGGTACACAAGTCTTTATTCATCTTTTTTTTGTCGCTCAAATCCAACACGCAAACGTCGAGAGGGTGCGCTTCTTTCTCACTGTTCCTCTCTCGCACTCGTTGCCACCCTCGTGCAGGAGGGTGGAATCTACCTGTATAGACGATTCTACTTCAAGGAGGAAGATTTATCCGGGATTCTTTAACCGAGAACAAATCAACGCCGAAGAGAAGTATGGAAACATCGCTAAAGGACGTCATCGAGACAACAGCAAAATAATAATTTTAAATAAACCAATTTATAGCAGGAACGATTTGCGAAAGATAAACAAATGATTTTTGTGTGTTTCCAATGTTCTATGGATACTTAGATGGGATGTTTTTAACGAATATGGATAATAGCTGTTCGAGTGTTCAATCGATTCTAAACGTGCTAAGATTATGTTTTTTTTTTTTTTATTTTTAGATCGTGGTCCCTTTTTCTATTTTTTCGTATAAATGGCTAGATGGAAATTTTCTGAAAAGCTCATACACGACATCGTTATGCTGTAAACGAAAATGTGCTACAAACATCATATTTTCTGATGAGGAGAAAAATTACGAGGCTGTGCTATAGCATGCGCAATGTATAAAATATAAAACGCGAAGGAACGATCTCGAGTTTCGTGAAATTTTCCGCGATTAGACGAGTTTCAATAGCTATCCTCTAACTCTTATTCCTCCTCTTCTCTCTTTCAAGTTCGATTTATTTTTCGTTTGTTTTTTATTTTTGTTCTTATCATCTCTATTAGAGAATTCAGCGGTTTCGCAACGCACGGGAAACGTATTTATATCGCATTGTTACCCGGGATGTCGTGGACCGACGATAGTCGAATTCCTGAATTTTTCTTTAACTTTTATTCTTCACAGACAAGAGCCTCGGCGACACGGCTTCGGACGTGATAAGCGACAGCTCGGGAGTCGGGACATCACAATCCGACACGACCAATTCACTTTCCATTCCCGGCACAACGGTCGTGTGCGTTGAGAGTTACAGCAGCGGAATAGTCGGTCATCTTACCATCAATCAGGGAGACATCCTTGAGGGTGAGAAAATGACATTTTTTTGTTTTGTTTATTTGTTTCCCTTTTGAATTATAGTTACAGGAAATAATTCATTTGTAATTTATTTCTGAAGTTTGACAATAATTTATTTGACAAGTTTACAAGCGGTGCAATTGTAAAGCATAAGTTATATTTATTTGTAACTCGAACAACGACAAAATGACATGAAATTTTCAAATGAGGAATCTGTCCATCGGTGATATGCACATCCTTGCAATTATTTATTTTCTTCTCAGTAACCGGAGCTACGGACTGCGGCCTCTTGGAGGGTGTACTTCGTGGACAGGGTACAGGATTATTTCCCGCTCATTGTGTCCAGGAGGTTCGTCTTCGTCACACGAATATACCGCTTGGTCCGCAAATTGCCAGGGAAGGACGAAATCGAGTTCTCGGTAGACGCGAATCCCAACACAAGTATTTCGCAACCGCGCCGAGATTGAAGAAGCCGTTAGTCACAACTATTTTTTTTTTTTTCTGAAAATAACATTCCTTTGGCTCGGTCTATTCACGAAAATTTCGTATCGTCGTTATTGTTCAGGGTAACGGCTGAACCGAGAACGGTCGTGCTTCATCGATCGCGAAAGGGTTTCGGTTTCGTTCTACGCGGTGCCAAAGCAACCTCGCCACTAATGGAATTGACGCCATCGGCGAGGTATCCGGCTCTTCAGTATCTCGATGACGTGGATCAGGGAGGCGTCGCCGATCTCGCGGGATTGCGTAAAGGCGATTTTCTCATTCAAGTAAGTAATCAATGACATTTTAATTGAACAGTGGACAAATTTCCAAATGAAATATGTATTATTGACTGATATATGCGTCGATTTATTTTTATTTATAGATAAACGGCGAGGACGTGACAACGGCGTCGCACGAACACGTGGTAGATTTAATAAGAAGATCCGGCGAACTCGTGAGAATGACCGTAGTATCGCCGGTCGTTAATCTTCCGAATTCACAATCCGCAGCAGCGTTACCGACTAGTCAGCCGAATCAGAGGCAATACGCGACATTGCCGCGCAAAGGTAGCAACAACGTGCCGATGAGCGGTACACTTGGAAGATCACCGGCGCCTCTACCACCGAGGAGAGATCCAAAAACTACTCTTAGCGTGGGACGCGCGAGAGCCAGATCGATGGTTGCCGGTTTGGGTGAGTTTTTTTATTTTACTTTAAGTTACTTTACATTCAACCTATGAACCCTCGTCGAAATGGGACCCTGGACGACTCCAGGAACTAACAGACAATCCGCATCGATGTTTCAACAACGATACTGCTATATGGAACTGTTTTAAGGAGGGGGTAAGGTTAATTCGTACAAAAAAAGGCATGTTTTTGTGATTTTTTTGTGACGACGCAGTTAAAATCTCTTTATGAAAACTAATGGTACAGTAAAATATGACATTCGAAGAATATTATATACAATTTTCACGAAGAAATATTTGAAAATACGGCAATGGCAGCAATTATTCGGACGTGTCTCGGAAAAAAGTAGAATTGCGGTGTCCCTCATAACTTGGTGCTGGATCATCTGAAATGAAAAAATGAAAGTTCATTTGTTAGATAATAGTTTTCCCCAGGTAACGCTGGGAGGGTTTTTCGAAATTTCAATTTTTGAATGTTTTGGAACATTTTGAAGGGAAAAACGCGATTTTTACGAAAAAAATCGGTTAATGTGTTATTGTAAAATAAAAATTATTAACAAATTTGAAAAAAACTCTCCAGCGTTACCTCGTAAATTATGTACAGAATGAGTGTTTAAAATTTCAAAGGGATCGGTGCTGTAGTTTTCAAGTTATGAGGGACACCGACTTTGAAAACGTGAGTTGTGAGGAAAACGGTTTAAAGTTTTGAACACTAAAAAATCTGGTATAAAACGTTCATAAGCGAATTTTATCGGCTTACCTCACACTGAATCGTCAATGCCAGGTCCATAAAGGATGTTGCTATCATCAAAGATGTACTTGCTTATATTGTAGTGTATAGTATACACTATATACTATACACACAATAGCAATGAATAAACTGTATACCTGTTCGACAGCTGCACTGCTAGCCCGACTGCCCGCAGCTGTTAGAGGTATAGCGTTAAAGGCCAGGAGATTAATAAGACAATAACTTCAAGAATATTGCTTAAAATTTTAAGGACATATTCTTGAAATGTTAAACAATAAGATAAGACAAAAAAAAATTCGATTTTTCGAAAGTGAAAAACCTTACCCCCCCCGTTAATTTGCAGTGTGAATCTCCTTGAACAGATACAATTTACAAATTTAGTCTCAAGTTGTTAATTTTCAATTGTACAAAACAAAAAACACCTTTTTCTCTTGGTATTTAGAAGGCGGAGGTGAGAAAGACGATCGCGACGACATAACGTCAACCGGAGGAAAATCTAGCAGTGCCGAATCAATTCATCTGCCGCAACAACCTTCGACCGGTTCGAACACCGGCCAAAATACGCCGGTACAACCGAGAACAGCGAGCATACGTTCGAGACCCACGTCAAGCAGAATAACAGCTGCCGAACTCGAGGTAAGTTTTTTTCTTTTCCGATTCAATTGGCAAGCAGCATCCCGTTTGCACGTATAACAAGATTGTGCGCTTTGGATCATCCGCAAAAGACAATGAAAAAAAAGAAAATCAGAAAAAAACAATTCACTTCCTGAATGTTGTCTAGCTTAAAGCACGTAAATCATTCGAAAACTCGAGCATTTGCATTGGCTTCGATTGCAGGAACTGTTTCAACGTCAGCAGGGAAGCGCTAGCGGCCAGTACGGCTCCTCCATGATGAGTTCTCACTTTCAGACTGGCCAAGCGACCAAATCACATCCATCGTCGCCCGCGAAGACCGGCAGGGTATACGCGAGCGTTGCGGAAATGAAGCGAAAGGGAAAAGTAAGGAAACAATGTACCGCGTTTGCTCGGGCGCTCGAATTCAACAACGAAAGCACGAGAAAAAAAAATCAACTAACAAATTTATATTGGCTCTATTGTCCCCTTCCTTTGTTTCTCGTTGTATATCAGCTCGATTTAAATCGTTGAATTAGGACTTTTTTTTACTCTGGGAATAATTTCCATTACTTCTGAGGTAGTTACCGCAACCAAATACTAGTCAAAGCAGCGCTGAATTTCGAAAAATCATCATTTACAAATTTTCAACGATTCTTAAACTTAACACTCTTTAGAATTGCTGCAACTACCTCGATATAGATTTTTATCGCCAATTACCTAGATTTTATATTTCCAATTGTTATCTATAGCCATATCCAGTCCTTTCTATCACCGTTGAATTCTTCCAATCGTGTAAACGGATGACACGACGATAAAATATCCGTACAATAATCTTCTTTTTCTCTGGGTCAACCAAGGGGCTGAGGAAAATTTTCACTGTTCTCTGAAAAAAAAAAAAAAGAAACGAGAACATTGTTCTTCTCACACACACACACACGCGCGAATCATTCATTGACAATGCATGTCTCCTTCCCCGGTAATGGTGGCTGTCTGCATGTTTGTTATAGTGCGCGCGAAAATCAACGCACAGAACGTGCAACAGATCACGAACAGGCAGACACGGGCAACTGGATGAGGACTACTTGTATTACTGATCGATAATACGTTAAATTTACAGAACGTCCGAAAGCTTTAGCATGACAGGTGACTAGTAGTAAAGAAAAAAAAAAAGAAAACAAAGGAAAAATGATCTTCCGTATTAACGACACATGGTGGCTTAAACTCTCACGCTTTGCGCAACGATTATATATACATATATATTTATTTTTCTATTTATTTATATTTATATATGTACCACTACGAAGTAATAAAATCTTCGAACCTGCTACGACGATCCACAGATCCCTTTTCTCTTGAATTTAAATTTTTTATAATCCTTCTAATTCCCCCTTAACAAAATAGTAGTTATTTGTTGACAATCACTTTTTCTCTAATCACTTATCCTCCGAGATATAAAAAAAAAAAAAAAAAAAACGACAAATCTTCGACATTTTCATGGCTAAGCCCTGTAACACGAGAGCACGCAATTTAATTTCCGCTGATTAAGTCAGCGATACTCTGTTGGGGAGTGCGTTATTATTTCTTAACACACTCGGGAATTCGTATTTCAGTCGAGTTCGAGGGTGCGATTCTTCGGTGGACTCGGCGGTGGTTCGGATCTGCACAGAGACTTCCACAGTACTCCGGATCTCAATGTTCAAGCGCAATCAGCGATTCTCGGAGCGAAAGGACATCGCAGTCAGGAGGATGTAAATGCTCTCATCGGAAGAAACGCCCTTCCGCCACCGAATCATCCGCCTCCACCCCCGCCAGTCGGTCAAGTTGTTAAAGTGAACGTTGGGCCCAACGCGCCGGACGTCGTTACACCGTCTTCGGTCTACGATAATATGGCTCATATTCAACAGGTCAAAGGTAAAAAAAGCAAATAAATAAAAAGCATTGATTAAAGAATGAATAGCGGATTAAGGGGGTGTAAGGTTAATTCGTACAAAAAAAGGCATGTTTTTGTGATTTTTTTGTGACGACGCAGTTAAAATCTCTTTATTAAAACTAATGGTACAGTAAAATATGACATTCGAAGAATATTATATAAAGATTTCACGAAGAAATATTTAAAAATACGGCAATGGCAGCAATTATTCGGACGTGTCTCGGAAAAAAGTAGAATTGCGGTGTCCCTCATAACTTGGTGCTGGATCATCTGTAATGAAAAAATGAAAGTTCATTTGTTAGATAATAGTTTTTCCCAGGTAACGCTGGGAGGGTTTTTTCGAAATTTCGATTTTTCAATTTTTTGGAACATTTTGAAGGGAAAAACGCGATTTTTACGAAAAAAAATCGGTTAATTTGTTATTGTAAAATAAAAATTATTAACAAATTTGAAAAAAAACTCTCCAGCGTTACCTCGTAAATTATGTACAGAATTAGTGTTCAAAATTTCAAAGGGATCGGTGCTGTAATTTTCAAGTTATGAGGGACACCGACTTTGAAAACGTGAGTTGTGAGGAAAACGCTTTAGAGTTTTGAACACTAAAAAATCTGGTATAAAACGTTCATAAGCGAATTTTATCGGCGTACCTCACACTCAATCGTCAATGCCAGGTCCATAAAGGATGTTGCTATCATCAAAGATGTCTAAAGCACCTTTTTGCTCCTGTCTACGACGAATCCTGCCTTCTTTAGTTTTTTTTTCAGCTTCCTGCTCTGCTCGGCTTACACGTATGGAGTCAGTTGATCGCGCCCAGTCATGAGCGCTTGATCCACTACTGATTCCAATAACTTCAAGAATATTGCTTAGATCGGTTTAAAATTTTAAGGACATATTCTTGAAATGTTAAACAAATAAGATAAGACAAAAAAAAATTCGATTTTTCGAAAGTGAAAAACCTTACCCCCCCGTTAAAGGAATTTTCGTAATCAGATACGCCAGTCGGACGAAGAATTGTTATAAATAATATTGAATAATTTCTTTAAATATTTTAACATTCTTCAATTTCACAGAACTAGCGGCGGCATCGTCCGAAGGTGGTTACGGGGTAATGTCGAGTTTTCGTCCATCGAACAGCGCCAAGCTCTACGCATCGCCGGAGGACATGAAAACCGTTGGTTATCGTTCGCGCAGTTTGCCCGCTCATACAACGGGCTCGCACATAAGAAAGTCTCATAGTCTTCGTACGCCGAACAACGCGTCGTTCAAGCAACAAGCGTCAAACGGTCAAACAACCGCGAGCAGCGTCGCTAATGCGAACGCTCCAACGAACGGCGTATCATCGGGAACGCCGGCAATTAACAACAATCAATATGCCCAGCCACTAAAGACAAATCGTAGTCACAGTATAGCCGGTATACGTGAAAGAAAAAAGAAATCAATAACGACAAGTTCGTCGGTGACGAATCTTTCGTCGAGTGCGTCAGCGCCACCGATTCCCGAGCCCGATTATAGCCTCTCGGAATCGGAGAACGACGACGACGACGAGGAGGAGACGGACGAGGGCGAATCCGAAATCGCCAAAGAACTTGAGAAAGCAGCTGCACGAGAAAAGCTCGAATCAACGCGCGAAACGTCCGGCAATTCAAACGCATCGGGCAGTAGCTCGTCGGGCAGTAGCTCGTTGCCGCACTCTTTTAGCGTCGAGGAGATACAAAAAGTTCGTACACAATTGAAATCGTCGAAGAGTCATCCTAATGAATTTTTATTGAGTCAACAGACGCAACAGCTCGTCGAGGACGGTGACAATAGCTCGAGCGGCGTTAGTTCCGATCAGGATGTTCCAGTTGGACCGCCAACCGGTTTCGACGATACAACGAGAAATGACAATGGTCAGACGACTCACGCCACCGACAAAGAGAACAATAATCCAAAGAGGATGAATTATAGCAGCGGAATGCTGACCAGGCACGCTGTCAGTTTGGCTCAATTACCGCCGCCCATCGAGGCCGACGCTGAGGAACAAAACAACGATCTTTTCGTTCCGCCACCGCCGGAATTTAACGCCGGACCCTCGGCCAACAGCGGCGCCGATAACGAGCTTGTTTTCGCACCACCGCCACAATTTTGCGACACGCGACAACAGCACCAAGCGCAAAATCGCGTGAAAATTATCGGTGCGATACCGAAAGTCGGCAATAATCAGATCAAACCACCCACTGGTCGATTACACAGCCAATAAATGTTTATGTCAAATTTGAATGTGTTTTTAAATTCGATAAATCAAGAAGACATTTCGCTCTCGCACGCGCTCTGGCTTATCTCGGTTAATCGCGAGGGAATTTACGAATAACCCGATAAAAGATTGATCGTTAAATGTGCGCGATACTTGGCGGTTGAGAAATTATGCTTTTTCCAAGTACACACGTGCTAGGATAAAATTTTTATCCGGTTATTGCCGTGGATTTTTTTTTTTCCGTGGCCAAAGCGGCCTAAGAACGGCGAGAGACAGCGAATTAAGAAAAAGCAAATACGAGAGAGGCGAAAAGTTTCAAATATATCGGACGTAGTTCTAAGTCATGGAGAGAGAAAGAGAGAGAGAGAGCGCGAACGTGCGAATGAACGGCGTGACTGTGAGAATGAGAGAAAGATTGATATGTAAGTGTGGGAGTGCACATGTTTGTTTTACATGTTTCTATTCATCTATGGCGCGTGTTTAATACTTTTTCAAAGAAAGGCTAGCGAGTTATAAAATGAAACCCTAGAAGGATTAGCGCGTTTTCAATCGCGTCCGAAACTTTTTCGAAGATCTCGACGATGACATTTATCGAGATTCATTCATGCGTTACGTTACTACCTCGTGAAGAACGATTTGTTACGTACGAAGATTTGAAGGTTGGAGAAAAGAAAACTCGACAAGTCATCGACGAGTTAATTTCTATAGAGCTCTTAATTTAATGTCGCGTGTCAATAATCGTATTTACACACGTCTGTGCGTCTGTGTCTGTATGTATTTGCGCGATAAATGGTGTCAAAGTGCGCGAAAGATCATGGAGAACTCGATCGAGGAGCTTGGAATCCGGCAGAGTTATAGTATAACATAATATATTAATGACGTTATATCCAAGCTTCCAACGCGCTAAAACGTCGTCGAAGAAGACAGAACAAACGAAACAAAAAGAAAAAAGGCTAAAAGAAAGAAAAAAGGATCGAAGCGCAACCTATCTACTTGTTAAGTTCTTCTTGTGACTAGACTACTACTGCTCAAAAGCCTAATTACGCAAAGCTACTCACAAAGTCATTAGAGATTGTTTCTAGTTTTAATAACGGATAATTATACTATAATAACTATACTGTACGTGAATCCGGACAAAAAAGCGAAAAAAAAAACAAAACAAAGCAGAAGAAAAACAGAGTAACGGCTGTAAAGCTACTCGTGAATTGCGTAGCTGAATGTCGAATGCACTGTTATAGGCTCAGAACGAAAGAAGAAGGGGAGAGAATGAAAAACGATAAGCAGCACTCGATAATTTTTCGGCTTGTAAGATAGAGACCGTATTCCTTCCATAACTTGATAACCGGACCACTTCGGGAGATCGCGAGGTTTCGCACTTTTTCATAATGTTAAAAGAAGAAAGAAAAGAAAAAAACAAAGGAAAAGACAAAAGAAAAGAGATAATCTGAAAACTGGTCTTTTTCACCCAAGATCGCGAACGCTGAGTTTTGTGATACTTCTGGCATTAAACTATCTCTCATCTTATTCCCTCTGTATGTTTTTACGAACGATTGTGTGTGTGTGTTTTTTTTTTGTTTTCTTGTTTTTTTTTTTTTTTTTTCAAACTTGTACATAGACAGCGCGTTCTCGTAAGGGATGTATAATGGGTGATAATCGAATAACCCTCTTATAGACCCGCAAGAGACACACGACAAAAATACACACAGACAAACCCATACACACACACACACACCTCGAAACCTCTCGTTTCCTCGCTGACAGTGCTATATATTGTAAATATATAATAACGAAATACCAATGCTAAATATTGAAATATCGATTGAATTAAAGTACGATTGGGGGTTTTCTTTATAAATTATTATTATTGATGAAGACAGAAACGGTAATATTAAGCGTCTCTCCGTGAACGACGTCCTTCCTAATAATTCGTTCTATAAGCCTTCGCAAGTTATTAAAAAAAAATTAAATAAAATCATATTACAATGAAGTATGAGTATTACCTCACCGTGTACTCGGCTCGTCGTCCCGTCGCAACTCTATGAGATGTGTGAAAAGTTAAAAGGATAGTGAAAAAAAAAAAAAAAAAACGTATGATTCGCAAAAGTGAAGAGCTAACTGGATGTGAACTGTGGAAAAAAAAGGCAAATCACAATTCGACAGTCGTTTCTCATTGAAATTTTTCCCATCAACTTATAGGACCAAGAACATTGACACGCCCACCTATCACTAAAATAAGAAATCGCGAGATCCTCTTTTTTTTTTCTTTATCTTTCAAATCGACATTGAATGAAAGTACGTGGGGGGGGGAACAAAAAAAAATACAATCGTTTCGTCGATTAAACGGATGACCGCGACGAGCCTCGTACATCGGTGAAGACTGTAGTTACGACATTCCTGCCAAAAGTAATATAATAATTATTAATATATCGAAATTTATGAGAAAGATAGTTACATGCACATAAATTACGCTCCCTGCGTAATTTAAAACACGATCCGGACTCGACCGTGTTAAGGATTGAACAGCTGAAAAAAATTTGTAACAACCGTCATCATCATCATCATCATCCTCGTCAAATGAACTTGAACGCGTGTGATTTTTCTAACCGAGATGCGGAGAGCCAATTTGTCAATTGTTTCGCAAAAGATTGGAAAAAAAAAGGATGAAAACAAAAAAAAACGGTGTACGATAGTTGTGAAAAATTCTGGTAATTGAACCGCACTAACACCGTTCCAAATTGTATCGCGGCAATGACGAGCTACAAAATCTTTTTCCCCACGACCGGATAACCGTGCTTGACAAGAGAAAACAAAAAACTAAAACAATTGTCCAGACAGCAAGAGACGGGCGTGAAAATATAAAAGATTATATATATACGCGGAGAAAGTAATGGACCGCCGATAGGCCAATGAATGGAAAAAAACGACGGAGAGAACGAATTTATATTAGAAAAAAAGAAACCAAAAAGAAAAAAAAATCTGTATACCGAGCAAAAAAAAAACGTACGTATTTCGTCCCCATATAGAATTCAATATATTATGCGATAAACGAAACAGACAAGAATTACACACTGAGGACACGCAGCGACATATACGAAAGATAAAAATAAAATACATAAACATATGTGCTATATTAAATGTCTAAAAGAACTGTGGGATTCGTCGATGATGATAAATTCGATCAGTTAATTCGAGACACCCTATAGATGGCGATTTATTACGCGAGCACTTTTTTCGTCGAAGCTACCCGTAAAAGTATTTAAAAAACGATATATATATATATATATATATATATATATATATATATACATATATATACGATAAAAAGTATATTCTATGCATATATATATGGCTATATATGTATATATAGTTATATATATATAAATATATAAAATTAGTTATGGTGCGAAAATGGTGTTATGTTGAATTCGAGCGACGATTAAAGCGTCGAGCAACATAATTGGCACTGTGAACGACTGAAAACTTAAAACAAAAAAAACAAACAAACAAAAACACTAATTATTTTGTTAAATGTAAACCCCCTGACCCGCGATACACCCTTCCATTAATTTTAGACATCCAATCGTCATTCCTCACCTATGACCACTACGATTCTAATTATTATCATAAACGATCACAGTTAGTGTCTTTTGTATTATAGTTAATTGTACTGTGAGTTACAAGGTACACGCAATTTTTCGACGATGAATAATAACGGATCATGTTCAATTAAACGAATGGGTTTCTCTTTCTTTTTTTTTTTTCACATCGTTACCTCTGTTACGTCATTTTTTTTTTTCCCACATCGTTTTATTAGCTATCCAGAAATTTCCGGTGTTTCCACGTACTTTTCCATTGCCTTTAGATGGCTCAATAGCATGTCCTCGCGAGGACCGAGAGCAACGAACAACCAAGCTAAAACGGCGAGACTGTCCTTTGCCAGGGCTACTTTTCGCCATGTAACGAGATTTTCCTCGACGACAATGCTCGTGAAATTCTGAAAGTTCAATTCGAAGGATTGAAATTAATCTTCCAATTTCTATCGATTCAATTCCTGACAAATACCATTGGAATATTGAAATGCGAAAATTTTGAAGATAAATATTTCATGTCATACATTTAATGATTAAAATAGCGAAATACGGAAAAAGAACGGTTCTATGTATCTACATACGTACGTTTTCAAATCCCGTTGTATTTCTCGAATAACCAATCAAAGATATATTATCGTCGACGAGGAGATTCGTTTGATGCAAAGAGAAAGTCGCTATGTACAACGGTATCGCCAGTACGGATCTCGAATGCTCGGCGTAAATTTCGCGGAAATGTTCGATATTCAATTGCGCCAAATCGAATCTAAAATCATTGCATTACAATAATGGTTTTTAGGTTACATATTGAAATATGAAGAGAAAATGTTATTCGTTAATTTTGTTAGATCAACAGATGGTAATGAGGTTGCGGATTGCCCTAAAGCGCCTATTCTTAATATACAAAATCATTGCTCGCGAGAAATTCGCACTTGAGGGAAATAGGGTTACACGGTTCAAAAAACGATTTTTTTTAAATTTCATAAATTGTTAGTAAAACTATTGAAAAATGTGTTCCCAAAATTTTTAATGAAAATTCTGACTCGTGCTATTGTTATAAGCCATTAAGGGGGGAAACAGGGTTAGGACAGCGTTTTATCAATGATTTTCATGAATTTTTTTGTAGTATAAAAAATGAATATAATTTATTGAAACTTTGAGAATATTTTATACATATATTTAAGTATATGCTATACAATTTTTATACATATATTTAAGTATATACTATAAAATATTAGCGACCCAATATTGCTTGTTTTTCTTGGTACTATTTTTTCAAACGCGTTTTTCTGAAAACGACTTTTTTTTTAACTTGCGTACACGCTAGTTTGAAAACTTTTCAACCAATCGTTTTGAAAATTGGCAGTTACTTTCTTCATAGTATTGCGTTCTATATGAACTTAAAATCGGAATATTATCATTATTTAAAATAATTTTTTTTTTGCAAATAAAGTTGTAAAAATTGGCAAAAAATCATGCTTTTTTGTTTTGACCGCTGTAAAAAATTCAATTTTCTATTTTTTTTATAGCATTTAGGTTCATATAGAAGAGAGACATATAATAAAAGTAAATTCCAACCTCGTTTGATTTCAGATGAAAATTGCGGCTTCCAGAATGTACGCAAAATGCTGAGTCTGATTGTGACCTGCAATATGGGGTCGCTAATATTTTATAGTGTATACTTAAATATATGTATAAAATATTCTCAAAGTTTCAATGAATTATATTCATTTTTTATACTATAAAAAAATTCATGAAAATCATTGAGAAAACGCTGTCCTAACCCTATTTCCCCCCTTGAGTTTATTTCTCGTATAGAATCGAATTTATTGATGATCAATGATAAACTTGCCTATCGAATGCTGAGATTACGCTCATAGTTACGAGATACGAAAATATATTCGCGTAATATTCCGAAACGAGAGAATAATCCTCGAGAGACTCGAGCGACTGTTGGAAAAACGTTTGAATCTGAAAATTAAAATTATAGTTTCAAAGTTTCGTCGACTGATAGAGCCACCGTCCGGCCATATGGCGGAGCCGAAATTTTTGCGTTTTTTTTTTCATTAAAGAACTAACTAATAGAAAGTGCATCAGTGCCATTCCAGCCAAAAGGCCTTGATGAATGAATCCAGTGCTGTTCCAAATCTTTTGCGCGACAATCGCAACTTTTATCGGGTACAAAGGAGGTCCTTGTTCCCTCGAACGTCGACGACCAAAAATCCCATTATTTCGACGAGCACCGGAAATCTTTATCGCGCTAAAACCATTTCTCCGTTGCACGTAAATCCTGTCGGTCGTAAGTTCGGCAAGTGGCTGAGGTTCTTCGTAACGTTTTTTCGGATTCTCCTGTGCCTTTCGTAAAATTTCCGTAATCGGTAATTCTTTCTCTTGGCTTTCGGTCTTTCCCGATGAATCACCTTTGGAACGACGTCTCTTTCGTCGAGATTTACGTGGAACGTTCGCACGCAATTTTTTCGTTCTCGACCGCGATTGATCACGCTCGGAAGATCGATGATCCTCGTCGTACGCCTCGTCGTCGTCGGTTCTATTGGAATCCAAATTACGACTTTTTTCTCTACGTTGCTTTTTCGATTTTCGTCTTTTCTCTCTTTTGGCCGGTTTGTCATCGGAACTCTCGGTATCATCACGAATATCGTTATTATTACCTCTCGTGCTCATTAGAAAATCCTCGACTTTACGTACCGAATCGATAATTTCGTCGTTTTGATCGTTCGAGCCTGACTCATCGTACTTTGTGTACGTGGTATCGCCTCCCTCGGCCTCTTCGTTTTCCGATCCATCGGAAATTTTTAATTTTTCGATACTTTGTCGTCTGCTACTTTTGACGGATGAGCTCGATGTCGTGCGTTCTCGGCTTTTTAACGGTGTACTCGTACTTTTCGGACGATCGGGAGGTTCACTCTCGAAACTGTGTTCAGACGTGTCTGGCTCGTTTGTGGTATTGCCAGATCGAGCACTGTTGTGCCTCGATTCTTTACGAACCCTTAAACTCTTGTCGCGACTCATTTTTTTTTTTTTTTCTTGCGTTAAGATATATGCTTAGGTTTCGCTGCTACGAAATTGTACAATGTTTTTTTAAAATTATTGTCGTAAACGATCGCGTTGAGCGCCTTGTATTGATCGCATTAAACTTCGTGGGCTCTTGCACGACGTTCAGGAATTATACTGCCATGTGAAGCGTCCATAGCAACGGAATAGAGAATTTGTTGTGCCGAGTAACACGTGGGTGGAGATAGATCTTTTTTATCGTTACATGCGTATTTTAATATTTTTCTTTTATTTAAGACACTTATTGAATAATATTCAATATGAAATTCCGTATAAAACGTGTTTGAAACGAACGAAAAGGTTTGTTGCAATTTATTGGACTTCAATTGCGGGAAGAATAGTAATGACCTGAAGTTGGCCGCAACTTTAACAAAAATGGGTTACAGTTCTTCTTACTGACCATTGGTATTACAGAACTGCGGTGTTTTTTTTCCGTTGAACTCACTATTAAACAAGGTGTCCGGAAAAGAAAAAAAAACTAGATAAAGCAACGATCGCCGACTAACTTCGCGTTGGTTTGTCGGATCTAGAACGCACTGGAACGCACTAACGTTCAGTTCACGTCGAAGTGTGGCTTTTTGGGAATCCTCATCTCATAATTACATTTCACGTAAAACACGAAATTAATAACGAACAATGGCAGCGATAAGTTTGTTAAATCCGAAAGCCGAATTTGCCAGGGCGGCACAGGCACTCGCTGTCAATATTTCGGCAGCGAAGGGCATTCAGGATGTAATGAAAACGAACTTGGGACCAAGAGGCACCATGAAAATGTGAGGATTCACGTGTTTTCTTAAATCCGGCGAAATTTATTATTTCATCGTTATTAACAAGTTTTGTCGCTAAAACGTCTATGATTCGTTTTAATCATCGGCTAAATGCAAAGTTTATAATCAAAATAATTGGAAACATAATTTTTTATCGATTTTTCTCGATTACACAAAATTTGTCCTTATAAGGAAGTGCCATGTTAACGCCTTGTACCGGCCACCGCGTCACGCTATTTCCCCCATTCGTCAACTTAGAGAAAACAAAAAAAAAGAGATAACCGACAAAATTTTTGCCTATTATCGGAATGTGATGTTACAAATCAATTTCACTGATTTGGAAAAAAAAAGAGCAAAGATCGAATTAACCATTTAGCATTAGCTCGAATAACATTTCTACACAATTAGAGTTTTGTTGATGTTAACTCGAGATAAATTTCCAATATATTGGATGAAAATTTAATGTACAAATCATATTTCACAACAGAAATAAATAGATCAATAATCACAGGTTGGTATCGGGTGCGGGAGACATCAAGATCACAAAAGACGGCAATGTTCTTCTGCACGAGATGCAAATTCAGCATCCTACGGCGTCTTTAATAGCGAGAGCATCTACCGCACAGGATGACATGACTGGTGATGGTACCACCAGCACGGTTCTAGTGATTGGCGAACTATTGAAACAGGCTGATCTCTATATTGCCGAGGGACTTCATCCCAGAGTACTCACCGAAGGTTTTGAGCTTGCCAGAGCAAAAACAATAGAGATACTCGATTCTCTGAAGATTCCCATTGAAATCACCAAGGAAGCGCTTCTGGACGTTGCCAGAACTTCTCTGAGAACAAAGATTCATCCGAAGCTCGCGGATAAACTCACAGATGTCTGTGTGGAAGCTGTACTCACGATACGACAGGGTGAAGAGCCTGTCGATCTTCATATGGTCGAGATGATGGAAATGCAGCATAGAACAGCCGCTGACACGACTCTCATTCGCGGTATCGTAATGGACCACGGTTCTCGTCATCCGGACATGCCCAAGAAACTCGAGAACGCTTACATTCTCACTTGCAACGTTAGCCTCGAATACGAGAAGAGCGAGGTGAACAGCGGATTTTTCTACAAAACCGCGGAAGAACGTGAAAAACTCGTTATCGCGGAGCGTGAATTCATTGATAATAGAGTCAGAAAAATAATCGAACTGAAGAAAAAGCTCTGCGACGGTACCGACAAGACATTCGTCGTGCTCAATCAGAAGGGTATCGATCCACCGGCACTGGATATGTTCGCCAATGAAAATATAATGGCACTACGTCGTACCAAACGACGAAACATGGAACGTCTTGCACTAGCTTGCGGCGGTATGGCGATGAATTCCGTCGATGATTTGCAGGAAGAAAATTTAGGATGGGCTGGAGTTGTCTACGAGCATGTACTTGTAAGCTCATAATTATTGACTAAAAAATTCCATTTGATTTATTCCCTCGGGGATAGGATATTGGTTCGTGACCATTTTTAATGATTTTCAGGGCGAGACCAAGTATACTTTCGTCGAGGATTGCAAAAAACCAAATTCCGTGACGATCCTCCTTAAGGTAATGTGAATTTGATACGCCTTTGAAAAAAATAGTTTGAAACATTTCACACTTTCGAAAAAAAGAGACATATTCTTCTTTAACGTTTCATGGATTGAGACAATTTTTATTTCATTCTTAAGGGCCCGAACAAGTACACGTTGGTTCAGCTGAAAGACGCTGTTCGCGATGGTTTGAGAGCGGTGAAGAACGCGATTGACGATCGTGCTGTTATTCCCGGAGCTGGTGCGTTCGAAGTTGCCGCGAGTCGGGCTCTCGGACGTTACAAGGAGGAAGTCAAGGGAAAACAGAGACTCGGAGTTCAGGCGTACGCCGAGGCTTTGCTGATTATTCCGAAGACCCTCGGTTAGCATTAATTTATGTCATAAAAAAAAAACAAATGGCCAATTTGAGATTTTTCATTCATTTTTCTACTTTTACAGCCGTAAACAGCGGTTTCGATTCTCAGTACACCATAGTAAAGTTGCTCGAGGAGAGTGCGGCACTCGGTGAGGCAGTGGGGCTGGACGTTACCTCTGGTGAAGCATTGAAACCGAAGGATGCCGGTATCTATGACAACTATGTCGTCAAGAAACAGATTATCAACTCCTGGTAAGTTATCAATAATTTATATCGGCGAATTGAACATATAAAACGCTATATTGAATAAAAATTGAACTAACGATGGTATTTTTCGAAGAAATAAACGAAAAATGTAGGTCTCCACTAATTGGCACGAGTTAGTGTATCTATTGGCAGATAATTGGCTTTCAATGGTTTTTCTATAAAGACTATACAAATTATGTTTTCAATTTAAGTAACTCGATTAGTGCTGTGACGCTGTATCATAATTTTCCATATATTCGCCTGTTTCAATATGTAAATTTATTTTTACAGCACCGTTATTGCGAGCAACCTTCTTCTCGTCGACGAGATCATGAGAGCCGGTCTTTCATCATTAAAATAATGTTTCAATCCCGAGAAATCTTTAATTTAATTGATATTGATGATATTTTTCACAAGTTTGTTAATTATTAATGTCACACTCATACACACACGCACGCCAATGACGTATTTTTCATCATTCGAATTTATTTTCGTTTAAGTACAATTTGTAACCCGCTGTCGCTTTCGAATGTCAATAAAAGTTTATTAAAAAACGAAAAAGAACATAGAAAGATATAACCTAATTTACATTATGCTCGGGATGACTCGTATTCGGCAGAATTCGTCATTGATTCTATAATGGTATAAACGTGGCTTAGATCGTTTGACAAAACGAACAATCTTCGGAACTCTACTACATACGTGTACTTTACAAAAATCAAAAATATTTATTACGAGTTTTATGATACAGAGTATGTACAGTTTACTAAACGACTACGATCGGACTAATGTTTTACAGGACACTTTTCAGTCTTGTTTTTTTTTTTATATACTTCGTTCTTTTTACCTTTTTTTCGGGTCACACGTTCTCGTCCAACACTTTGGATATCATACCGACTATCCACATTTATAATTTGTAAACAATAACTTAAAAAAGAAAGCGGAATAGTGCGCGGTGCAAAAACGGTGTCATGTAAAAGGAAGAAACAAATAATGTGATAATTCGTTCAATTTTCCGTTCATAGTCACTTGATTCGTCTCTTTACTTTGTTTGAACATATGTATTTTACAGCATACCCGAAATTCATACGATAGGTATATGTCATAATCGTGAGAATATCTCGAGATCAGTAAAAAGACGAATTTTATCCCCCCACAATCATAATTGATTCAATGAAAAAGGAAATCAACGTCCTCTATTCGTTCGTAAGATATCGCCTAATTCTCCGTCTGTACTTTTTTTTGTTTTTCATGAACTGTGGTCCTTTGGTTTGTTATTCACTGAAAAATTGTGAAGTCATTTAGTTTCAGATTTGTCAGTAACTCCGTTATACTGAATTGACCCACGATCATCCGCAAGATTTATATCCTAACTAAACTAATAGAATAAAGCACTGTGCCAGCAAGCACTCGGTCGAGGTGACTCAGGTTAATGAAAAAAAAACCAACATCCTTCGTGATTGCCTTAATGTCACGAAAATGTGTCATCGTAGAAAAAAAAAAAAAAATGGAACGCGACGAAAATTCATTACAATTCCTGGAAAATTCTCGTCAATATCTACATCTTGTCAACGGGATTCGTGAAGCCTTTGAAATCGTGCTTCAAATCTTTGATCATGATGCACGGTTCGATATCAATTAATTGTGCCAACGCCGTACAAGTGAGTTTCATCTGACGTCCGCCACCAAGCGTAATATAAGTATTGATGTTCGTCAAATTAACAGGAACAATTGGTTTTCCATAGTACGATATACTCTGTTCACTCTTGATATTTTCAGTGCCGTCTCCATCCTCGGACGTGGCAAATCTTATTCCTGGAGGATATCGCGGCAGAGGATTTGTCGATTTTCTCGCGACAGATTTGATATCGGTCGGTGCAGGATGCAGGAGAATACTCGATTTTGTCGTTGATTTTCTCGCTACACCGCAATGCTTCCAACTATTCTCCAGCGCCGAACGTCCAACCGTTTCAAAAGTATTTTTGTCCTGACTAACGTCGTTGCGCCAGACAACGCGAGCCATCATTTTCTCCACGTTAGTCTTGAAACCCTCGATCTTCGAAACTTCGCCAGGATGTGCTTGTGTATTGTGCAAAATACCGATACTAACGTCCGGAAAAGTTTTGTCGCAACGTTTGCATATCACACTATCGACATGTTTCTCCAAGTGTTTTTCCATTGTCGTTCTCGACGTTGTTCGGAACACGCATTCCGGACACTCGTGACCGGGTGTCTCGTTCGCGGCTACCTCTTGACGCTTGAAGTTCGGTGTCAGATGCGAATGAAAGAGATTATGATGAATTTTTTTCTTTGCATCGGTATCGCAAATTTCTTTGCACCAATGGCACACCCAACTTAGTGGATTTAACGGTATTTCGACGAATTTAACGGGTTTCGAGGCGTGCTTCTTCCGCGAATGAAGTCTTATTTGCGCGGCTGTTCCTCTCTTTGGACAGTAACCACATCTTAGACCTTTTTTCGTTGCGCTCGCGGGAATCTCTTTGTAACGGAACGGCAAACCTGTTCTCTGTGCCGCACCGTCACCGGGCATCTTTGTCGTACTCTTGTGCACCATTTTCCAATGATCTTTGACACCTTCGAGGGTTGTTTTGCCAGAATTACAGTAGAAACAAGAATACATCATATCGGCTTTGTTGATGATTATCGACGATGAACATCCAGCTCCCGAAGGGCCCTCGACGTAATCCTGATAATTTTCAGCAACTCGTTCGTTGCTCGACAATTCATCCTTCGTGTCGCTCTCCGATGTTTCATTTATCATTAAATCGAAATTTTTAGCTTTCCAATCCAGGTTCGAATGATTCAGTTCGGAATGTTGCCACAGCTCGGATTTCGTTGCCGATGCGTATGTGCAATAAGCGCATTTGTAATCTTTCGTCGTTGTGTGTCTTCTCATGTGTACCGTAAGACCAAAATGATTGATAGCCCGAAAGCCACACTTGTGACAAATATGAAAAACTCCGGGTGTCTTATCGAACGGATCGACCGTAAGAAGATCATCGTTACGTTTACGTTTTCTCGTCGCTGTCACGCCGTATTCCGTTTCCCAAAAATCATCGGTCAATTCCGGTGGATTTTTAACGGGATTACGAATTATTGCAGCTGGTAAATCGGGATGAGAGATCCGCAAATGTCTTTGTATGAGCTTTTCGGAATTCAAACTTGTGTCGCAGTGTCGACACAGAAATGGATTCCGTCGCAGATGTCGAACTTCCACGTGTAACTTGAAGCCACGAACGTTTGATATTTTGAGGTTACAGTGTTTGCAAATTAACGGACCTTTCGAGGTGACGCTCGTTTCACCTGAAAAACCAATCGAAAACGTATTGAAAATTATAGTTGGGAAGATTGTATAACATTTCTTGAAATAATTCCATTGGCGAATTAGTGTATGTTTTTTTTTCCATTTTCACTATATATTACATTATTACTAGAAATTTGAGTTATCAAGCAATTTAAATGTAACTGTAAAGATTTTAGTTTACGAATGTCCGTTTTTGGGGACTACGGGTACTGGAACGGAATATATTATAATAAAAAAAAAATCATTGATCTTACTGTTATCCAAGTTTGTCGTGTCGTTAGAACAATCTTCATCGTCCCAGCAATCTTCCTTGTTATCGATCACGAGCGCATCGAAATCCCTGCTGTTGTCATCGTCCTCGTCCACGATTACATCATCAGTTGCCGATTCCGAATCTACCGCCATACTTTCATTTTGCATTGCGCTGATAGTCTGAGTGAGATCAACCGTTTTTGCCTTGAGACTAGAATCCTTGAGCGGCGATTGAGCAATATTCGTTTCGATCTTATGCTTTGTCTCGTCGAACGAACGTCGAACATTCGTAGTATTTGTTTTTTTCAATTTAATATCCTGCAGTGCATTGATATTGGGGCCGTTCGACAAACCGCGCATCTCATTTGTTTGAGATTTCAACAGTGCTTGCACCTTAAAAATATAGAAACGAAATAAAATTTTAAGGGCGGGGTAAGGGTTTCACTTTCGAAAAATCGAATTTTTTTTTTTTGTATTATCTTATTGTTTAACATTTCAAGAATATGTCCTTAAAATTTTAAACCGATCTAAGCAATATTCTTGAATTTATTGTCTTATTAATCTCCTGGCCCTTAACGCTATACCTCTAACAGCTGCGGGCGGTCGGGCTAGCAGTGCAGCTGTCGAACAGGTATACAGTTTATTCATTGCTATTGTGTATATAGTATATAGTGTATACTATACACTACAATATTTTAAAAGAAGAAACGAGCGTATGGAGCTGGAATCGATGATTCTGTGTAAGTTGGAAAAAAACATTTTTTTCTTCACTTTTTTACTTCATAAACTTTAGACGCGTTTTTCTCAAAACTACTATTTCAAAGTCCGTGTTCACTGCCATTTAAAAACTACTTGACCGATTCATTTCAAACTTTGTACACATTTTCTACATATAAAATACCTCCCCCCAACGTTCAGTTAAATTTTTTTTTTTTACATTAAGGGTGTTTCCCACCCACAAAATGGCGGAATTTTTCGTGGAAAATAACAGTTCACACTTTAGATGGCCGCCAAAAATTTTTAAATGAAAAAAAAAATTATCAGAGAACGTTGGGGGGAAGATTTGATTATAATTTGACTAAATTTTCATGGTTTTTCATTTTCAGATAATTTCCGGCCGAGTTATAGCGAACACCGCAAATTGTTTTTTTTTCCAAGACGTTCTGGGGGAAGCTCTGTTACGGGCTTATGCTTCAATATTTCTGCATGAAAAAATTACACAACATTGTCAAAAGTATGCTCAATAATGTACAATAGGTTCGAATAAAATTGCTGAATCCATATTTGAGTAAAAAAGTCGCAAAAAAAGTGTTTTTTTTACGCTGAAACCCTTACCCCTCCCTTAATACACAAAGAAGATATCAATTGTCACTTTAGGATGAATTCCAGAATTAATCTCGTAACGAGAAAAATAAAAGAAAATCTTACCCAAGTTTCGAGCTCATGATTGACAGGGAGTGTCGTCTGTTCTTCGTCCGTCGGACGTCTTGGATAGTGATTTTTCATAAAGTGCTTGAGACTGGCAGTTTTGTTAACACCCATATAACCGCAGGTTGTGCATCGGTAACTGTAAAACGAAGAAACACATTTTATTAATTTAATTTGATTCGTTCGAACGGTAGTAAAATAATAAACGCAAATGATGAAAATCTTTCGTCCCGACTTACCGCCAGTACTTCAGATCTCTGTACAAATGATCTCGCATATCGTGCCTGTACTTTGTTTTGAAAGATTGACAAATCGTGCAACGATAAAAAACAGCAATCGGCGAGCCGAGAGGTCCAAATTTTCGCACCAACTTGGCCATATCAACGGTCGTGTAACTCGCGCTACCAGGCTCCGTCTCGAGATAACTCTCGGCCAAATCAACCGTCGGTTCGGACAATGAATTTTCCGATGAAACATTGCCGTTCCACGGCGAATCATTTTCCCTGTCGAGAACCGAGGCATCGGCTGGTGTAGATTTAGCGGATTTCAATTTTGCTGGTTTAGCGGCACCGTCGGCGTCGGATTTGCGTTTGTTCGATTTTGCCGGTGACTCGGGTTTCGTAGAGTTCTCATCCTCGAACAAAATTCCACGTATGTGACGTACTCTTGGCATATCACGTCGCCAGAGTGGCGTTGTGTCGAATGGTTCGTCGAGAGTGCCAGTTTCGACGCTATCGTTCGTTGGTTTTTTTAATCCAACGCCTTTTATCTTCTGATAGATGAGCGTACAATCGGCATTAAGATCGTACGGATGTTTAGCGTTTACATGCTGATCAAAACTTATTTTATTGTTCGTTTTGTACGAACATGCGTTACATTTGAATTGTCCCTTTTCTTCGTGAGCGTTAACCGCATGAGTCACCATTTCGGTCTTGTAAACGCATTTGTACTCGCAGACATTACACTTCCAATGATTACCATCGGGATCGGCCGTTCCATCGTCAGTCTCGTCCTGAGACGCTGGTGGTTGAACACTTTCCGTACTTTCCGGTTCTCGTATTACCTTCACGTAGGGATTCATTTCCGAATGTTTGTCACTGAGATGACGCTCAACAACGTGTCTGCGCGAGAATTTATTATGTTAATTTGCGGGATCGACAAATTGTACAACGAAGCGTTCGCTAAAAATCGATCGAAAAAAAGCCCTAGGACGCGATCACCGGTGAATCACTACTTCGACAAAAAAATACGAATAATTAAGGACGTGTGTAACGATTGTCTAATTTCACGCCCTCAAACAGTTACCAGATTTGTTCATATTTCATTTTTTATTTCATACGTGGATGTGATCACTCACTGATGATCTTAACTTGTCAAACTATTTTCCTCTCTATTTTCTTTCGAACTATTTTCCTCGTGTTCAATGATTATGCAATTAATTTCGTTGTTCCGATCGAATTTTGGCAAATGCACTCGTGCAACGTTGAAAAACATATATGTAAAAAAAAAGAGACGACACAATCCAGTTGCAACGGTGTCGAAGAGAATTGGATTACTTCATCATTTCTCTTTTTTTCTTTCATTCTTCATTAATTTACGAACCTATGATAATGGTGATTATTGCAGTGTGAACATTTGTAAAGTCTAGTGTCGTGCATTTTCAAGTGTACTGCCATCTTGTCAATGGCTACGTTCTGAATCTCGTGTCCTGGCACCGGTGCGGGACAGTGAGGACAACGGAAGTATGGCTCATCGGGATGAAGAGCTTTGAGGTGATACCTTAACATCGATTCGTCGCAGGTGAGATAATTGCACTCGGTAACACCGCAAACGTACCTACGAGTCATCGATGAATGTTGAAAAAAAAAAAAGACAATTGTCATTAGTAAATCTTTGATAAAAAATTTGTCCAAAATTTACGAACAATTTGTCAATAATAAATGAACCTTTTGTGCTCGGGAATGAATTTAGGAAGAAATTCAGCATCGCTATCAATCGTTGGTTCCTTCACGATTTTTCCTCCCATACGACCGTTTTGATGCGAGCTACTCGCTAGATTCACCATTTTGTCAAACATTCTCTCCTTTTTGTCCAAACACGGCACCGGATTGACCGGACCCGATTCGGGCACCGTCTCGTCCTTAGCGTGAAGCTGCAAATGCCTGATTATGTTTGTTCGTACTTTGGTGGTGTACGGACAAACGGCGCACCGTACTTCTCGTTGATAAATTGCCTGACGAGGCAGAGACTCGATATCCATAGGGCCGAAGGAAATTTTCTCAACTTCTCCGATCTTGTAAATTTCCTTCTCCAACGACTTTACCCTGCCGCGTTTTTTGGTCCGACTCGTACCGTTCGTAGGCTGCAAAAAAGATATGTTAAACACAACGTTAAAAATTCGTTACATTATTTTTCCGAGGATCTAAATATCACGGAAAGACATTGCGATTACTTACAATAGGCTCGACGACGAACAGACCATCGGCGGATGGATTTTTCGGATCAGCGGGAATCAGTTTCGTGTAAGTCTGCTTGTGTTTTGTTTTCATGTGTGACATTGCTTGATAAGGCATTGGCCAGCGATTCTTACACATCGAGCAACCAAAACGCCGAAGACCATGAAGCTTGAAGTGTTCCACGAGAAAGCCAATTTTCACGAAACGCTTGCTACAGTGTACGCAATTCAAGTTCTTCATTTCCGAAGCGTAAAAACATTCCTTAATGTGCGTCCTCAGAAGAGCCGAAGTTTCCGCACCGTACTCGCAACCGTCGTAACCACATCTATAGAGCTGAACACCCGTAAAACCCGTATCTCTTATATCGTTCAAAGTCAATGGTCTGTCAAAAGTTTCCGGGACTTCAACGGCAATTGGATTCGCCTCGACGTTGATGTCCGATGAATTTTCGTTACTACTGCAAACTATAACAGGTTGATTGTCGTTTGATATTTCGATAGCCTTCGAAGTCTCGACGGCTTCCTTGACCGGAATCAATTGAGATTGTTCTTCTTTCGTAACGGTTGCTTCTTCAACGGGTTCGAGAATGGTTAGATCGGATTTTTTGTTGACGATTGATTTTTTCGACGAAACATCGATATCCTCGAGTATCTCGATGTCGCTGTCATCGTCGTCATCCTTGGTGGGCTCGACGATCTTTCCGCATGTTTTCGTAGCGTTGATGTTGTCAACGATTTTGAGAAATTCGGGATTATCGAGAATATTGAAATTAACAAATTCCTCGTTACACAAAAGTTTGTTCGTCGTAGGCTCAGGAGATAACGACGTCCTGACGATCGTGGATCGCAATGAATCGCTGGTATTTGAGCTACTCGATGACTCAGCGACGGAAACGGTCGACGACGAGCTCATCGTTGATATTTCACCAACGACATCCTTGCGTTTCGCGATCTTTCTTAGCGTTCCGCCATCATCGACTATGAGAATATTTTCCGATGATTTTTTCGGCGATATCTTGCGTAATTTCGTGATAACCGGTGCCGGAGAAACGCTCGCTGGACTCGCCGGTGCTGAGATCGTTGACGCTTCAATGGAGTCGCCCAGTTTTTCGTACGAAAAGAGTCTGTTCATGCCGATATTACCAATTGGCAATGTAACTTCGCCAACCGCCGGTGAGCCATCGCTCGTTGTGTTACGATCAACCTGAAGCCAATGCTTGTTCTTCGGTACGTCCGCCGAATCCTGACCCGGCGCCAAGGTAAGCTCGGAACATTTGTAACCCTCGTCGACGTTTAGAACGATCAATTGTTGTATAACGTCCTTGTCGCGTACCGGACGCGGTTGCAGAGTTCTCTCGAGTATATGAGGCGGTCTGTTGTAATGGGAGGCGCTCAAATGCGCGTGAACATCGGCCGATTGTTCCGAACCAAAGAGACAATAAAGACACTGATACTTGTAGATGCCGTGAAGTTTGTAGTGAGCGACGAGTTGTTCGGCTTTGAAAGAAGGCGCCGGACACAAGTGACACTTGAATATCGACAGGGAATTCCCGTGTTTTGTGCGCAAATGCGCGAGAAAAGCTCCGGGCACATAAAACGATTTGCCGCACTCGTGATGACAGACAAACGGTATGACGAATTCACGCCTATCGATAACCTCGATGGGCGGACTCTCGCGATGACCAAGCAGAACCGACGCCGCAAAACCCTGATGAACCGTCATCTGGTGCAATTCCACGTAAGACTGTGCGATACCACGATAGAAACAATAATTGCACTGATACTGGCAATAAATGTGTTTGTCCTTGAGATGCTCGCTCATTGCGTTCCAGGTTGTCAGTGTCTCCGAACAATAGGGACATCGTTGAAAGTCATAAGTCGTCATTACCCCTTTGCTACGATCGACGTTGTCCTTGTGATGACGATAATGAAGACCGAATGATTGTTGACAGTCGGTCGTGTAGGAACAATTGCGCGACATGCATTTGTAAAAATGCCGAAGCTTTACGGAATGTAACATAGCCGCGAATGTATCGGGTGTCTTTGATTTAACGCCGAAAACACGATGTGTACTGTCCTTTTGTTTCAGAAGCGTCAGTCCACGGACGACTTTGACAATTTTGAAATTTTGCTTCAACTGCGGTGGCACGGGGATCGCGGGTACCGGTAAACCCGGTATCGTGGCCGGTCTTATTGGTACATTCGCAACGGGCAAAGCCGGTGGCGGTCTAAGCGGCGAATTCGTAATTGGCATCGTCGGTGCTGGTTTAATCGGTACGTTAGCCGTTGGCATCGTCGGAGCTGGTTTAATCGGTATGCTAGTTGTTGGCATCGTCGGAGCTGGCCTTATTGGAATGTTAAGCGTTGGCGTTGGCACTGGCCTGATCGGTATATTGGTAGTTGGCAACGCTGTAGCCGGTCTGGCCGGTATATTCGTAGTTGACAACGTTGCAAGCGGTCTAATCGGTAAATTAGTCATTGGCATTGTCGCGACGGGTCTTATCGGTAAATTATTTGCCGGCGCGTTCGTTAACGGTAAACCCGTCATCGCGCGCTTCGCGATATTGGGATTAGGCTTTTTCAACAACGATACGGAGCCTGGACTACCCTTGATACTCGTGCTAGCGACGGCTTTTCTCATTTCGTCGATCATCGTCTCGTTTGGATTATTATCAGCTCCCGGTGCCAGACTAACGACGTTCTCGATACGCAAAAACGAACATTCCTCCTCGGCGTCGTTATGCAAAACTTCGTTATTCGCGCTCGTTGCGCCATCGTCGATGTTGGACGCCTCGACAATTTCCAACGGTGTTATTTCGGCCGGTGTCTCGATCGGGCCGGGTATGGAAAGCTTGTCGCCGCTCAATCTTCGCAAGCGTATAAATTTTTTCGGCGGCGACGATACGGGCAACGACGATTTTGCCGATGATATTGGTGAAGGCGATGACGGCCGGGAGTTCGATGCTGATAACGGCGGTGTAACGACGTTGGATTCATTCACTTCGGTGACTACTTCGCCGACCTCTTTAGCGACCTCCTGCAACATGGCGTTTCGCCTGCCGAGAAATTTTTGTATACTCGATATCGGAATGGCATTGGGCTTTTTAGGAATAATTCCGTCGGACGTTTGTTGCTGCTGCTCGTTATCATCCGACTTTTCGGCATTTTGATTAACGACCGTGCCACTGGCAAACGGATTTTCACCCTGTAACTTTGCGGCTAGACGCTGTATCGTCGTCATCATTGGTGCGTTTGAGGTTGCGTTTATGTTGAATGTTTCTTCGAGCAGTGAATTCACGTCGGCCGGAATCTCGGAGTCTGATTGTTCAGTGCTCGTGTCGGATTCGTAGGACGGTGGTTTTTCGGTAACATTGTCGTTGTCGCTCTCGTCGTCATCGCTACTGTCGTCTTTGTGCTCCTCGTCGAGATTCGTCAATGGATCCTTCACTCTTTTTTCCGACTTGTCCTCGGTGTCCGTTACATCGTCGTCTTTTGCCATTTCCGAGGTACGACCGATAACCTCTTCGGGCTCGTCCTTTATCGGTTCTGCCGGGAGTTCCGAAACTTTTTCAGCGAGTTCATCGCCGGGCGCGAGTGAGGTCACAGATTCGATCAGTAAAATCGGTAAATTTGTGGCTGGTACTTCTTCGGACGAAACTACTTCGCTTCTTTCATCTCGAGTTTCGAACTCTTCGGTCTCACCGTCTTCAAGATTTTCATTTAGATTCTCCGTCATTTTGTCCTTCAATTTATCAATTATCGAGAGATCTCTCTTCTCGCTTAAATTATTCAATATACCGATATTCTTAACGATCTCTTGCATCTTCTTTTGCCTCTCAAGCTGTATCTCATCCTCTTTGTTCTCCAATTCCGGTGGACAGACGAAAGCACTTAAATTACCAGCCGTTATCTCCTGCGATCCCGTCGGTGTCTCAACAACCGATTGTTCATCGGCCGATTTTGCAGGATCGGCGATTACCTCGTTTTTCAGATCCTCGTTCTTCAAAGATTCGTCAACGATGTCAATGTTATCGGTATCATCCGCAATCGGTCCCGTAACATTGCTGGCCGTAGTTGCCGAAACATTGAATTCCGTAGTCTCGGGAATATCGACATTCATCTCGGCCAACGAATCATTTTCCTGCTTCAATTCGGCCTTAGTTTCCGTCGTGTCGATCGAATCGTAAAGATCGTCGTCAACGTGCGAGGACATATCAATCTTCACGATATCCGCGTCTGGCAAATTCTCGTGATGTAATTTCACGTGTTTCCGAACATTCGACTCTTTCAACTGTAGAAAATTGCACTTTGTGCACATGTAACCGTAGAGAAAATCGTCGGGAACGGAATCTTCCCTAATGGCAATTTGTATGTTACCGTGATCCTTGTTGTTACAAGTACGACGATAATAGTGAGTTTTCATTGATGATCTCGCGACAGTCCGATAGGAACAGCCGTTGCAACTGAATCTATACTCGCCCGTGTGTGTCGTGCAGTGTTCGTAAAAAGCTTCGACGGCCGTTGACGAAGAGCCAACAGTTTTGAAAGCGCAAAAACGACATTGAAACGTACGGACGTCCTTCGTAACGGCTTTCGGTATTCTCTTCTCGTAATTGCCCGTTAGTGCTTCGGTCATTGCGCGTTTGGAATCGGACATCGATAGGCGCGATATCATCATTTCTCTTTCACCGTGACTCAGCGTGTAATGATGAACGATATTTTTGCCACTCCACGGACAGTAAAGACATTGGAAACGATCTTTCTTCGATGTCCACACGTAGCTCGTTAATTTTTTAATACCAAAATTTTTGTATTCAGCCTCGATCGTTGAGTCATCATCAACGCCGGACGTCTCGTCCATCAACAGTTCTTCCAGAGGTTTTTTATTGTCCACTGTATCATCGGGATT
This sequence comes from Oxytorus armatus, assembly GCA_958009045.1. Taxonomy (NCBI): domain Eukaryota; kingdom Metazoa; phylum Arthropoda; class Insecta; order Hymenoptera; family Ichneumonidae; genus Oxytorus; species Oxytorus armatus. The sequence goes on from OY253747.1 coordinate 27,040,623, forward strand.
TACAGCGGATTTATTTGCCGAACTATTTTTCACCGGACTACAGGGTTCTTCTTTGTGTACGACAAGTGGCTTCGTCGTTGTATCACCGACAGGGTCACCCGAGGATTTTGGCACCGAGCCATCCGAGAGAATTTCTTCCTTCGGTTCAAGATTCAACGACGATTCGCCGATCGTCGTTTCCTTTGTCTCTTCGAACGAAGTATCGAGCTGCGCTGTATTAACGATTGATCCTTCAATCTCGTTCGTTGGCGTTGAAACGGGAGAGGACATTTTCTTTTTCTTCTTCTTAACTATGCCCAATGCCCAACTTGCTTTTTTCTTCTTTTTCTTTCTGCCTGTAGACTTTACACCACCGGCTATCGGCACAACGTCATTATCATTCTCAGGATTGTTGCCCGAATTCTTCGAGTCTACCAATCCTGTGAGGAGATCGCTAAGCATTTCTTCGTTAGTGTCCTGTTTCATACCAACGGAATTTGCTTTCTTTCCACGCGTAAGACTGCTCGCTCTTGACAGATCCGATGCTATACTCTCGATCTCGTCGGTCGAGGCGACGTTATCGGGTTTTTCAACTTTTCCAATGCTCTGTTTGCCCTTTCCCGATCTCTTCTTTCTCGACACCGACGACTTTCGATTCGACGAACCTTTTCCGACCGGCGACGATGTTATACGTCCACGTGACTCTGGATGCAAAGATATATCAACGGCTGCCGTTAATTCCGATACATCGATGCCGAAACTCTCGTCGGACGAGCTATCGAACATCGTTTTCGAAGATTCCATCTTGCCGTGCTCCGATTTGTCGTGAACTCTTGGTTCTTTCATCGATTCGCGTAGACCAACTCTCTCGCTACGTCGCAAAAAGTGCGAACCCTCGGAATCGTCCTTGCTGCTCTTTGAATTATCGACAGCCTCGTTTCTCGTTGTTTCCTCCAAAATTTTCGTACCCTCGTTGTTTTCATTCTGTGCGCTTATTTCCGTTCTAATGGAATCTTCGGTCTCGCTATCGGAGCTCGGAATTTCTTTGACTGATTTTCGTGGTTTCACGCGACATCTCGCTCGTTTACGTCCCTTTGTACGTCCTCCGCGTCCTCTCGAGTTTACGGACTGTGGACGTTGGGTTTCGTCCTCAAGATCCGACTCGTTTTTCCCACCCTGACGATCCAACGAGCTGGTTGAGCCTTTGTTCGTGGTGCTATCCAAAGTCGTGGTCGAAGTATCTTGAGCTTCCTTTATCAGTCTGCACATACGATGTCCCGTAGCCGTTACGACACCCTGACTTATAAACATTTCCCGTATATCCTCTTGAAGCATTTCCAGAGAATTTCGTCGTTTCGGCCTTGTTTTAACAGGCTCTTTCGGAGATACTTCGGTCTTTTCTTCATCATTTTGCTCGTTCGTCTCGACATTTGTCTCACTATCCGCCACCGTAGTAGATTGTTCCTTCGTCGTTGTCACCGATTTCGCTTTTCTCTCGCGCTTTTTTCTTCTAAAAGGCTTGCCCTTTTTGTTCGGTAATTCTTGCTTATCGCGCGACGTATCGTCCGATATTTCCAAAATTTTGTTCGTCGCATTATCCTGTCCGAGATTCTCATCGATGTTCTCCTTCGTTGAGATTTTCTCACTGCCCTTTGTCTCGTTGTTCGTCTCCTCGACTCGTGAATTCGCAATTTCCGTCTTATCATTCTCGGAAGTGTCGATCTGACCCAAACGGTGAGCGAGACACTCCTCGTCCGAGCTATCGGACACTATGACACGTCGTTTTTTCTTGCTACCAATTTTCTTACTCTCGATCTTTTCGTCCTTGTCGGAGCTACTCTCGTCTTCGGAATCGATGATCTTCTGAATTTTCTTAAATTTCCTCGTAGCCTGCAGCGCTTCGCCAAGTTTTTGCATAATTTTCGTTTTCTCAAAGAATTCCTTGTCGAAGGATTTACGTATTAGGGTTTCGATCATTTCCTGCGTAACTTCCTCCTTAAATTTTGGTCCCTCAGTCTCCTTGACACTGGGATTAATGTCTTCGGTATTTTTCGTCGATGTATCGACAGTTGGCTCGGATTCGGGAAGTTTACTCGTTACTTTTTCCATATCCGTCGATTCTACGGCGGTTTCTTTTGTCATCGTATCGTCGGCAATGTCAACGATTTCCTTGGAAATTTGTGGCTCGTCCGACGTTTCACCGGTTGTACTGGTTACCTCGGATTTCTTGTCATCCGTCTCGGTTTTGTTATCGACCCGCGCAATCTCCATAATATCAGAATCCGTTTCAATAGCAATTAACGATTCCGAACTCTCGTCAGGTAGATCCCAATTTTCCTCGATAATGTCACCGATGACTTTCGGCGAGGGTGACGGAACAGGCTCGGATCTTCGAATTTTTGGTATTTTAAATTTTTGAAGACCGTATCCCTTGCCCGTTTTCGCAGCTGTGTCGATAACACCATAAAGACTCTCCAACGGCGACAGCATAACGTCTTTTGCCAATTTTTCATTGACAACTTTGTTCTCGATCTCTTTATCACGTTTTTTCTCATTCTTATAATCTCTTCTATTCTTCTCGTCTCTCTTACGAGCTTTCTCCCTCTCGAGCTCTTTCTCCTTCGACGTAGCGTGCTTGCTCGTGTCTTTGGAGTCCCTATTTCTTCGTCGCTGATTACGATCGTTCGACGTTGAAGGTTCTTTGGGTTTGTTAGCGGCCGATGGAGCCTGAGGATTTTCCTTCGAGAAGCGAGGATGTTCCCTTCGTGAATTGACCGGAGTTGGTGCCGCTGGAGGATTTGAGTTTTGAGAATTCGTCGGAGCGTCGGAACGCATACGAGGATCACGGGAATCGCGCTGATCACGAGGATCACGATTGAAAGGTGGATTTCGCGAAGAGTCGGAATTTCTTCCCCTATCGTTGAAGTTTCTGTTGCCCTGCCCGGGGGGACCTTGTTGAGAAATTAAAGGGGGCGTCATTAACGGTTGCGGAACCGGTAGAGGTCCTCCTCCTCCGCCACCTCCTCTGTTAGGTCGATTCCACTGACCCTGAGGAGGTCCCGTAGGTCCCTGGGATCTCGGATATTGAATATTATCGTTTGACCGATTGCCAGCTTGATCCCAGGACTGTCGGGGATGTGGAAAATCTTGTGATCGATCAAACTGCTGGACGTTCTGTCGATTTTCCTGCGGGAACTGATGATACTGCGGTCCCATCGGATAACCCGGTGGTTGCATCATTCCCGGCATAACGGAAGGATGCTGCTGGGGACCCATTGACTGAGGTCCCATATTAGAATTTGGCATGTCATCGCGAAAACCCGTATCCATACGAGGTCCCATGTTCATATCCATGCAAGGACCCATATTCATATCCATACAAGGACCCATATTTCTGTCCATGCACGCTCCCATATTCATATCCATACAAGGTCCCATATTCATGTCCTGCGGACTCAGCATCGGTCTACCGCAAGAATTTTGTGGTCCCGGATACTGCGACGATCTCATGTGACCCTGATCGCCCATCATGTGCGGCTCCATTTGTAAATTATTCGGTCCACCTTGCATCCACATATCCGGACGTTGCTGGGTCGGATAAATGTTCGGCCCCTGAGGACCAGCCTGATAATTCATATTTTGACCCCATTGTCCCTGATTACAAGGCTCAACACCTCTGCCCGGTGAATGATGAATCATTCCTCGATTAGCACTCTGTGTCATCTCTCGCTCGATTTCACGCTCGTGCTCGCGCTCGCGCTGTAAATCACGCTCGCGTTCACGCTGAATGTGAAGAGCCCGTTGACGTTGAGCCTCGCGTTCTTTCGCCTCGCGTTCCTCGCGCGCGCGTTCCCGCTCTCGTTGAACGATATTCTTGTAAAATTCGACGTTGCTTCGAGGATCCGCCTCCGTATGTACGGTAGCGTTACCGCTGTAAGTTCTTCGTTGATAGAGAGCGCGATCGTCGTTGTTCGCGACGGACTCTACTTCGTTATTGCACGCGAATGCGCTGCTCGTCGAATCGAGCCGTTTATGATTATCGCGCGACTGACGAGGATGTTTCTCGTAATTATCGGCGTAACGAACCTCCGAGGATTGTCCGCTATCGCGATCTTTCGCCTGAGAAGATGAAAAATTTCTCGAATCAGTGGGTCTTTCAGTGCCGACCGACGCTGAGCAACTCGATTGCGACGAAACGCTTTGCGAGCTCGTCGAAGCTTTCGATATATCTGTAGATTTTGCGGGTGTACCCGAGGGACTCGTAAAAATTCTACGAACACTTTGATGACTCTGCAACTTGACAATTGGCTTGTCGATCTCTTCCCAGTGTCGCTCGGTCTCGTGATCGATATCCATATGAGTGAAGGCAAAATTCGTCGAACTTTTTCCGTCCTTGTTGCCCGAGCTCGATGACGCTCCGGTCGTCTTTCCGTCGCTCTCTTTATCGGCCTTTTTAGCCTCTTCCGAGTCGCGCTCGGACATTGCCCTTTTCGGATCATCCTGTTTGCTCGATGTGTCGGATTTTTTCTCATCGTTTTTGTCACCTTCGTCCTGCAAGAGTTCGGCGAGATCCTCGATCGTCAACGGTGGCATTGTCAGTACGGGAGGTGGCGAAACCAATAATGATGTCGTTGATAATTTCGGAACAGCCGGAAAGTCCTTAATTTTCGGTGACGTTTTCATCGTTCTTGGCGTATGAGAATCGCCGTCCGGCGAGCGTAAACGAGGTTCCGACGCGCCGCTCGGAGGATCAAACGTCGAGGCTGCTGCACTTTCGTTTTCCGTGTTCGACGTTTTTTTCTCCAATATGAGTACGGGTTTTCTCAACAGACCGCCAGAACTTTTCGATGGCGCTGGAACCGTTGGTATATGACGAAGAGTTCGCGGTCTCGTTTCACCGCTGTTTGACGACGCATCGGACGACCAGAGATTCGATATTTGTGCGACTCGATTCGGAACGCCATCGGGATAACTCCATCTGGGTATTATCCTGTGACTATCGGGATCGACATTTCTCAATGGATTCATTATTGTTTTAACGTCCTCGCGTTCCGTAGGAATTATTATGGGCTCTCTTACGGCAATCGTCTCGATCATTTCACAAGCATCGGGACTGGCCGGTCTGTCGTCCACCATCATCCCTGTAAAACCATCGCTACGCTCGGTCGGAATAATAATGGGTTTAACGGTCTTCGGTTCCGATATTTGATCCGGACTCGCCGGCGGACTCGGACTCGCCGGTGTCTCGTCGTCCTCCATTTTTTTAACAAACACTCTTTTGTGCTTCATCACGGTATCCTTAATACTCTCGTCGTCGGTAGTACACTCAATCTTTGGTTCTAAATGCCTGAGAACAGCATTTTTCCATTCATGGTATGCTCTTGCTTTTGTGGTCTTAATTACTATATGTATATATATATATATATATTTTTTTTTTTTTTTGGTTTTATAATATTCTATTCGTACTCACCCTGTTATATTGGGTTTCGTATCTTCGGTATTCTTGTTACTTTGTAGATTTGAGGTCGTGGCGTTACCCTGAAAAATCGTTATTAATTAGAATTATTAAATAAAAAAAACTACTGGTAATGCGGGACGAAAGGCTGGAAATGAAAAAATGAAAAATTCACGAACGAGAACCCTACGAGATGAAAGTATTCAGAAGAATATTAATATATTATTAACCCGGTGCCGGCGGACTGAGAATTTAAAGGTGCGCTTGAAATTTCAAACGCAAATTTCACTTTGATAACTATTGGATGATGTAGCGGATGCTTTGAGAAGTAATGCGGATTTTTTTTCTCGACTTCTGGAAAGTCCGGTACATTTTGTAAATCTCGGCTGTACCCTCAAATTTCTAGTGTGCTAACGAAAGGTCTGAAAGTCGAGGGTTCCAACGGAGAGTGAACGAAATTGTTGTTCATTGAAAATGATCTTTTATCAGAAATTATCGATTCGCTATTGGGTAGATTGACACGAATATACAAAGGCAATATAAAGCAGTCAAATAACACGCGAAGAGTCACGCTAAAGGACGACGAATACGCGCGTACGGAATTCGCGTAAGTTGAACTTCTAACGGACATGAGAGACAAAAACATAAACAGAACTAAGAGCGTAGATAACTTATACAGTGAGGAATCAATACGTGCCGGGGTTTCGTGTTTTGCTGTTTCACTCGTGACATTGATATTTCACGTTTACATTGTGATGCATGAAAGTAAAAATAAAATTTCAACAGCACAATGAAAACACGAAACCCTCGTTGTACTCGAATGACTGACGTTGCTACATGTACCTTTTCGACTTTATTGTGAAGCTTCTGGAGAACCTCCTCGCATCGTTGCAATGTCTCGATCTTCAATCTGCAGAACGATAGAAAACGTAATTCAAAAAATGGAAATATGACGAGGAAAAAAAGATCGTCGGATTCAAACTTTTGATAAACCTTCACCGTGGGCTCATGCAAGATTTGTGACAAAAGAGGATATCAAAGCGGGTTTTTTTTTTTCTTTTCGTGCGCGTCAGATTGATGAAAAAAATCGATATCGTAATGGTTTTTTTTTTTAAACAGTTTCTCATCTCTTGTAGTTCAGAGTGCCCAGTTAAATATTTAAAAATACGAAAACTAGATTTTCCACCGGGAGCACAGTATGAGCTTTTTAATTCCTAAATTAGCATTGTGCCAATTTTTCCATTCGCACATGTACGAAACTCGATTTCATGATCATTTCAAATGTTGAGTATTAAATATTAATTACACGAAGTTCGCGTCTATTCGCCTATAACGAAACTCGATCGTTCGTTTCATTTGAAATGAAAGAAAGAAAAGCAAAGGAATACAAATCCGTAGTTATACGAATTTCGATTTTTTTACATCTACATACTCTCTGCAATACTTTGTTACATAATATTACGTCAAATCGCCATACGCAATGGGAATTGTTTTTTTTTCATTAATATTTGTAAATAGCGGATATGCGAGTGGTTCGTATAGAGCCAGATTATAAATTTCAGGCAAGCGCGATCATATCGAGCACGTACTTCCTCTTGCTGTTCGACAGTATTCCATGGAGACTTTGCATTTTTTGCAACTGCGATGCACGTGATTTGTTCTCGACTTTTTTCAGTCTCTCGATCATTGCCTCCAAAAAGGGAATGTATTTTTGCATCTCAGCAAACTTCCGGTCGTAGTCGTCCATTATGGATGAGTTTTCTTCAGGCACCTGCACCGACACAGTCAATCATTGTTTTATGTTCCATTGCTGGACGACCTGATATATGTTTTTTTTTGTGTTTCGTTTTTTTTTTTCTTATTTTTAGGGTCAGGATTTTCATTCCAGTTCAATGAACTCTTGCATTGGAACTTTGGTGACGCTTTATTAGCTCGCGTTTGTCATTTAAGTGTAATGAAATGTTGTTTTTTTTTTTTTTGCTTTCAGACGTCCTTAGCGTGACGATTGAACGAAGAAAACGACGACAAATTAGGATTTTCACCAATTTACAATTTTTTTTTTCGTTTTCCCAAAAAATTGGTTAGTCAATTGATTCAATTTTCCTGTATGTCTGGTCATCGGCGTTCATATTTTTGTTTTGCGTGTACATTTTACATGATGATCTTCAGTTTGAAGATTGTGCATCACCACGGCGCGCCATTGGGTAACTTTTTTTAGGGCTGTATATTTAAGGTCTTAGGTGTGTATACATAATATATTGACCATGAAGAGCGAGCAGCGATTTATAATTCGCACAGTCGACGATAACTACCCGATGGGAACCTGAACGAATCTGATATAACAATGGAGTGTCCGTAATCGGTGGCACGTCGAGATAAAATAATTAACCTTTCGTAACACCGTGTTTTGCATATCGCGACAAATTACGCGGCATAGAGACCTCGGCAGGAGTTTCTTAAACTTTTTCTTTTTATCACTTGACGTCAAGTAGCTACCGTGTCTCTTGATAATTCACGACTACAAAGTAGAATGCGAGAGAAACTTGTATGCCCTGTAAAGATTTTCAAAAGGTTCGCCAGAACGCGCATCCTAGGATCAACCCGTAACTTGCCACTCTAAGGATTTTGAAAATCGCTAAATGTTAAGACTACATTTTTACGTTCCTGAATATTTCTTTTCCCGACTGCCTGCATGTTTATTATGAAAACTTAAAACCGTTCATAATGGCACAATCTTGAGTGTTTGTCTATCGAAACAAAGCGGAAAAAGTTCAAAATGTTACCCGTTGTTATAATTGTACGAAAGAGTGGGATCCTCGAAATCCCGGCGTTGTAAAAATAGGCGTGTGTAAAAATAGGCGTGATAATCTAGAGTTAATCATCGTTGGATGGAACGAGAAACTGCGGCGAACGATCCTAATTCGATTGTCATTACTTAAGCCCGGTTATCATTGACGTTGATCGAAGTTTAATCTCTGTTTATTCTATGGTGAAATCGAGCAATGATGTGTATATCGTGAAAAATGCGTGTAACTAGGAAATACATAAATGTACCGATATTTCACACCCTCCAGCCGCTCAAAAAACGTTAAGCCGATGGCAATGAAATATCCGTTTAGTCGACGCGAAATTGTTGCAATAAATGAGGCAATACTTCATTTTCTTTCTCAATTCCTTGTCGGTGCAAGCACGAAAACGGACTTGCGGTTCGCTCTGTCACACTTATAAACAGATTTCGCGTTAAAGCCCGTGTCTTGATACGACGTTTCTTCGGGTAATCACGCAAACGAAATAGCCATACCAGCGGTTCCCCTACTCTATCGCCTGAGGCTATCAGCAAGATTGTTCAGAGCGGCCCACATACCTTCGGGAGGCTGACAAGACGTACGAGCTAAAAGATTTCTCGGAATGGGAATTCTTCGAACTTTCCATAACTCTTCCATTATCATTTTGTAATTAAATCGTAAGTATTATTGCTTGGATGGTGCTGAAGTTTGCATCGTTGGAAAGCAACGCAAATAAGTTTTTAAATTTTCATTTTCAGTATTGCTCTTGCTTCTCGTGCCCATTTAGGCCCAGAGGGACGATTCTGAACCAGACGAAATATCATAGCGTCTGACGCAAAACCGAAATAGCCTATGGGAGTCGCGCCTTTCCGCTGGAATCTTCCTTGCTATTCCGGTTTTGCGTCGGACGCTATGATATTGCGCCTGGTACAGAATCGCACCGCTGGTCCTTGAAGAAGACCCCAATAAAACGTTTTAACGATTTTTTTCATCGATAATCCAATCTTAAGGGGATTTAATGATGCACAAAATCTAATTTCGTTGCATTCCAACGATTCAAACTTTAACATCATTTGCTTGGGATCTCCCGTTACGAATCTCCCTCTCGTCGGCGTGAAAAACTCACGCTTTGCCACCCTATTCCCCGCCTGACTAACGGTATCCATCCTCCGGAGTCCTCGAAAGTCCAAAAATATAACAAATTGAAAGAGTTCTAAAAAACTGTTCGCCCTTTCATTTATACCCAGGACATTGGAAGAAAATCTCAAGAGGACAATGTCGGCAGCTGGAGAATAACGAAACCTTCTAAAACGACTATAAACGCCGGTCGGCCATTTTGAATGTCACGAAGAATACTCGCACAAAATTACGCAACTATAATTGCCCCAAAGTGTGAAAATATTACGAATAAATGGAAAATGATAAAAAGTAAGAAAAACTAATCAGTCAGTGATTCATTAAATTCAGAATATTAAAAGAAAATCTCAAAAGTACGACGGAGGAGCTGGATATCAACGGAATCATTCCGGAATGACTAGTCGCGTCCTTTGGCCATTTTGTGTATCGTATGAGAACAGCCTCATCAAAGTTACTTAACCGCAATTTGTTGAAACTCAAAAATATGAAAAAAATAAATGTAAAATAATGGAAATTATTCAATCACCAATTATTTTATTCACTCATCCCGGGATATTCGATGAAAATTCTCAAAGCACTATTAATAGAGGATCCGTATTAAAATCGACCTTCACTCATCGCGTAATTTCATGAAACTTTTTTATATCAAATTTAGTATGTCAGAGAATATATCGCATAGTTGGTTGCTAACAAAATCCATGGATAACTTTGATTAATTAATAATTCAATTATGAGTTTTTATTCAATATTGCACCCACGAGTTTAACGAATAAATGTAATACCAACCGGAAGTATAAAGCCTATAGAATATGCAAACGTTGGGTTGTCTATTTTTTTTCCTAGTCTAACTACTGAGTTGTCAGGTATAAACAGGTAAGTCGAAAGTAACTATCTTCAACCGTTTGTTTACTAAATAAATCTTATGTCAAAGTAAGCGCTGTTTCATTGCAAACACGATGATATAGGGTTGTCTGGAAAAAATCTGTGTTGAATGACGGTTGTCGAGTTTTGAAAAGTGAAATTTTGATGCGAATGGTATGTGCGACAATGAGGTCTGAGCAAAGTATCCCGTGCGATAGAAGATGACGCGTCATTGTAGCTGCGCGCGGCGCGTGTACCGGATATAAGAGAGTTCGCATGCTTTCTGTCCGGTGCACGAGCCGCGCGCAGCTACAATGATGCGTCCTCTTCTATCGCACGGGACACTTTGCTCAGACCGCTTTGTCGCACATTCCATTCGCATAAAAATCTCACTTTTCAAAACTCGACAAACGTCATTCAACACAGATTTTTTGCAGACAACCCTACATCATCGTGTTCGCAATGAAACAGCGCTTATTTTGATATAAGATTTATTCAGTAAACAAATGGTTGATGATAGTTACTTTCGACTTACCTGTTCATACCTGACAACCCAGTAGTTAGACCAGGAAAAAAAATAGACAATCCAACGTTTGCGTATTCTGTAGGGTTCATACTTCGGTTGGTATTAAATTTATTCGTTAAACTCATGAGTGCATAAAAACTCAGATTTGAATTGTTAATTAATCATACTTGGGCCGGGCTTTTGTTCGGCAACCCACTCACGATATGTTTTCTAACATACTAAATTTGATATGAAAGCTTATCATCGCGTTACGCGATGGATGAAGGTCGACCCTAATTCGGATCATAGACTATATCTCGAAGCACACATTGGTATTGACGAGACCCCGCCAGAACGGAAGACTAGTTGGACCCGTCCATATTGAATACGCCAGAAAACGCCTTCGTAACTATGATCTCCCGAAAAAGCAAATATAACAAAACTAATATAACCGTTGAATTCTTTTTCTTTTTAAATCCAGTAGAAATTGATCAGTCGCCTATTCTTTTAATGCCGAATATCAAATGAAGATGTAGAAAGCAACAATGGAATAACTGAGATGCGCTGAAAGCCCTCGGAGCGACCACTGACGCTCGTCGTCCATTTTGAATATAGCACGGGACGCTCGTCAAAGTTACGTAACACGTAACTTAGCAAGCACGCTCGCGAGACTCCTCGAGCTGCGATCCTCATCGATCGTTGACTTTTCGCATCATTATTAAATCATCAGACTTTTGTCAAAAACTTGACGTAAAACGATGATGTTGAAGTTTGCATCGTTGGAACGCAACGAAATTAGATTTTGTACATCATTAAACTCCCTTAAGATTGGATTATCGATGACAAAAATCGTTAAAACGTTTTATCGGGATCTCCATCAAGGACTTGGGCCTAAATAGGCACGAGAAGCAAAGAGCAATACTGAAAATGAAAATTTTAAAACCTATTCACGTTGCGTTCCGACGCTGCAAACTACATCATGTAAAATGTGGTTTCGGCACTTTGTTGGGCCTTTTTTGTCGATGGTTAATATTGCGGGAAGTCAAACCGTGGACGCTTCAACGATCGATATTTTAACGAGTGAACGAACGCGATCTGACGTAGGAGGTTGAGCATCCCGGTAGCAGATGTTCGTAACCGAAGACGCTCAATTTCTCTTTCTCGAAAAAAAAAGAGGCTCTCGATCGTTGGGTTACCGGGCCGCCGACTAAACAGACACCAAAAACGCTGTACGCTCGTTTAGAAATGCTCACCAGGGGCAAAACAGCAATAATTTCGAGGGGATCTCAATTCACGAAAGATTATAGCGACGTCGAACCCTGATAAACGTAGAATTACCGCTTACGACACTGTGTCACTATTAATTTAAAAAAAAATTTTAATCTATTCGTAATTACGTCATCGTAACGTAATATAATACCAAATGTGCTTTCTCTAGACACGTCCGGTCACACATGAACTCGGGGAGTGAACGCTTCATACTGTTTCGACAGCTTGCCTACGACTCACTTGTTTCTCTCTCTTTCTCTTTCTCTCTGTCTCTCTCTCTCTCTCGTTCTGTCTCAATTCGGCTTTTGTTTTTGTTCGTCTGTCTTTTATGTTATTGTCGGACTTCTTTGATAAAGTTTCGTTGTCTTTCCGATCAATATTATGTTCGTTGTTTCAGTCTCCTCCGGCGCGGAAAGGCATTGCCTCGCGAACTATTCCGTCGCCATTGAGGCGATCGGAAGGTCTCGCGGGAGCGAGACAGTCATACTAGCGGTGAGAGAGGCGGCTAGAGAACCCGACGTGCCTGTCCCTTTTTGACCGCCGCTACAATGTAACGAATCTCGTAATATCATATTTCTCACAGCATAATATTTAGGCACTTGGATAATTTTCACGTAAAAACTCCTTATACCAAACTAACACACTTAAAAGAGACTCGGGGAATTTCGCAACGTCCGAGGGGGAAAAAAAAAAGAAAACATGTGCACGACCGATGCAACTTGTTCGATTTGGCAGAAGGGGCGAGCGCCTCGATCGTAAAATACTTGTCCCTACAACGGGATGGAGTTCATCGATCCACGTCGCGAAATGTGGCATGATCGACGAGAGAAAAAATGGAGCCCTGCACTACAAATTAACACTGTTTCGCAACGACAAAAGAAGAAAAAAAAAACCAGAAACACCTAACTTCCAATCTCCCCTACGATTGTATCCGAATGAGACGAATCGACCACGTGGAGAGTTCTTCCCTCAGGTACGAGGCGCGTCCATAACGCAAAGCCTTTGTTACGATAGAGCAAACAACTCGTTTGTCCCTTTATCGCTGCTCGCTGCTCGGGTCTTTGACACCCTATTTTTTTTCGATCTGTAATACATACCGAGTTTATTTCTAATATTGTGAAGTACTATTTAACGAGATTATAACTCGTAATAGTCGGGCGCACGCGCGTGTGTGTTGCGTGTGTGTTCCGCGAGTGACCGGGTCCATTGGCAGTCCTTGTTCAATCAGCTTTTCCGTATTCCTCCTTCTCTCGATCTCGTTCTTATATGGATATCTCCTTTCTTTCTTTCTTTGGTTCTCTCCCTCTCTCGCTCTCTTTTACCAACGCCACACGTAAGCCGCAGTGCCGAACGATTCGCGTAGTTATCTGCGCTGCCCCGGCTGTCTGGCAAGCTTCTGGCTCTGGGGGGTTTACACTGCGAGCTCCGGGTGAAATGTCGCCGAAAGAGAGAGAAAGAGAGAGAGAGACAGAGATGTTTCCAAGAGTGTTTGTACGATGGCGTGAACGGCAATTTCGTAGCTTCAACGTTCCAACGGTAGATCACGCTGCGTGACTGTTTCCAACTGCTTCTCGGAAACGATGGTGTAGCTTGATAGTACAATAGTCGTTCCAGTACACGTAGACCCCCTTCTACTCTTTGTCCCGACCTTTCGTTTCAACGATTCCTCCCGTTCTTCTCGATAGTCGTAGTCTCGCGCGTAGAAAATATTATCGCTCGGAATTCACCTTTTCCACACGTTGATAAAACATTCGTATATTTCTCGTTGTTCTTCGCGAACGTTTATACCTCGAAACCTCTCCTCCACTCCTCGGCGAACACCAGTTGCACCGTTGGCCAGTTGTAGAATTTGTTCTCGTCTCAAGATCTCGCGACTCCACCGTGTCGTATCCCACACTCCGTTCCTTCGTACGAATTCCTGACCTGTAGCTCGGGCTCTCGGTCGCTCCTGCCCTACGACCCTCTTCGTTACGCGCGTACGACACGACAGAGATCAGAAAATCTAACGCGCGAGGCTACACAGACGCTTAATGTGAGACCCCGAGTGCCACCAGCGGCCCCTTAGCGAAGCTTCGATGAAAATCGCAATTCCGGTTCGCGCGTTTCAGCGCGATCACAATCGTAAATGCGATAAATGTATCAATAAAATTTCCTTTTTTTTTTTTCAATGCTGAACGTACAAATTTCATGATAGTTCTATTTAGCCGAAACGTGTACGCTCTCGAGACGCCTGTGGCAAGGCCACAAAATGGCGGCGCATGCTATATAGAACTTCCGGCTGTGATTGAAACACGACAAACCAGAGGTCGCGGCACGCTAACAGAAATTTCTTAACTTCCGTCGTCTTTATCTTTGATTGGTTCGGTAGTTGGACAACGCCCAAAAAAAATAAGATGGCGTAAGGGCAGAGAAGCGTGAAAGATTGCGAGCTCGTAGGATAACTGTACAATTTGACGAACATTTTGGGGACCTTGGGTAGTTTATACATGCTCGCTGATGGAATTGAGACGTCGTTGGAGGCGTCAGTACAGGAAAACTTGGGGAGTGTAACGAAGATGGTTGTATATGCATTTTTTTTACCACGCATCGCTGAACAAAGGATATTAATATATTAATATCGTTTTATAACTCAAGTTATAAAAATATTAATAATTAATATTTAACATTATATTTACACGCTTCTTTCTATTGATCGTTACTTTGTCTCGATCACTAGACACCTACGAGGAATGTACTTAACGGGAAATTCCACCGAGTCCCTAAATCTTATAATCGACCTAAGCCTATACTTTGTCATTTCCGGAAAAACCACTACTGTGAGCATAGAAAATTAGTTTTCAAATATTGTAAGTCCAAATATAAGATGGTCCAGCTTAGGAATAACTTACACTGTATATCCGAATAAAATATTTTTCGCCCAGTCCTCAGTAGTTTTCATTATCATAATTTCTAATTCCGATAGGCAATTTCGTTACAGAAATTTACAAAAATAGATGAGTTAGCGAATAACATTTTTCTTTTTGTAATATTTTTCGTTACTATGTTTCTCGGACCCAATAGTGATTTTCCGTCAAGATTCTAATACAATGTTGTAAAGGGAAAAAAAAATGCTCCAAAATAATTTATTTATTTATTTCCCTTACCGTTAAAGATACGTCTATCATTCCTGGATCCATCGTCTCTTATGTAACTTATTGTTTTTCTTTTAATGGATATCATGAAATTTTCGATTTATCTCTCCCCGTACACTTCTACTAACACCCGATCACTTTTGGCTCGACGAAACGATCAAATTCACTACCCGATGATGATGATTATCCGTCTCTCGTTTATTATTTAACGCGACGCGACACGACGAATTTCCAATAGTCGTTTCGCGTCGCACAACGTACCTTTAACGGCCATGTCGAAAAATAAAGTGAAACCCCGACGTGACGCTTTTACACTCGTGTGATCGACGAATAAATCTAGATTCCATGATTTTTTTTTTGTCCGAAAAATCTCAACTTTCCTCGTGGAATGACAACGGAAGGCCTTATCTCCGGGGCAACCGTGTCGCAAGGAACATTCATTTATTTCAATTTTTATAACGTCTTCTTTAATTGCATTAATGAAAATGAATTATTATTACGAATTCATTTAATTAAAAATAACCTCGCTTTGGATCTTTCGATTGATCGAAAATATATTGAAAATGGTAAAATACATTATTGCACTAAAAACATTCCCAAATCAACATTTGGGAAAAAGAAATTAAATCAAAAATTTCCGAGGTCTACGAGAATATGGTCGTAACGAGGCTCTATCGTTCGTCGTAACACGCGTGTGTTTTTTTTCATAAGAACGAGCAAAGGACGCTGTACCCAAATAGTCCGATACCCCGCTTGTGCCCCGATTCTATTAACAAAAGTTCTGAAGATCGCACTTTATCGTTTTTCACTTTTTTCTTTCCCCTCTAACGTCCAAACAACGTATCCACGTGACGACGTAGCGTCAAAATATATTTACAATTTTTTGTCAGATATCGAGCAACCCATTGTGAGTAACGACGTGTTCGGTACAATTGTATTCTCTTTTCTTTCGCTCATCTAATATTTTGCGAGGCGAACGTGCACGTACATCACCACTTGGGATTTCGTCGAGTTCCGTCTTCGCACTCTCTACGCTTTTCTCTCATTCTCTGTTATCCTCATTCACCGTTCGCTCGGCGTCTACCTGACAATGTTCCAATTACGCACTTGAGCACACCTTTTTTTTTACGACCGAGGCGCAATACGCGTACACTCGTGATCTGCGGTAAATGTGGGTAAATGTCAACCGTGTACGTATACACGTCAAGAGGAAATGTGTAAAATTGACCGCCCCCGTATTATCGGAGGATAGTGCAAAGGGACTAAGAGACCCTACGTGCGTCGATCGCTCGAAACACAAAAAAAAAAAAAACCCGCTAACGCGGTTACGACACGAACCCGAATGTCTCTCAAACTAAATCGTCGTGAAACTAAATCTAAAGCGTTCGCACACAGAAACGCACGCACAAACACAGGCACACGCGCGTGATATTGGAGAATTTCTCACGAATGCCTGCTTTTTTTCCGTCACTAATTTATACGGAGGTAATTCGTCTCGTTCCATTACAACTGCCATATATATTGTTATAACATGCATATATAAATATATATATATGTTGCGATGTACTTTATGTAGGAAAATGCGTGATGGTCGATTCCGGGTCGCGCAAGTATTCTAGTAAAATATATATCATAGATGTGTTGTAATCGTGCGCACCCGTGGATTGAGATCCCGCGTTTGGGAACAAAATGCTTTTAGAAAGATCCTTGTACATGTATATAGTACGGATATTTCCTACGCTACCCGTAGGCTTCCAGCTGTTTGCGATTAATCGTGAAAAAAAAAACCGAAGTTTACTCACGAAACGACTAAATGGCCGACCAGTAACGGAGATTATGAAAATAAAAGCGACAACTGAAGTTCCGAGCAAAAGAGGATCTCCCGACCGTTGCTATAAAACTCACCGAGTTTCCGTTTACCACCGATCCCCTTACTTCACTTTTTCAACAGGTTCAACATTTTCAAATACCGTCAATATTTCTCTTATTAAAAAAAAAAGAAAACATTTCTTCGTAACGCTCTTTTTTCGTTTGCTTCAACATTTTTGGTATACAAAAAAAAGACAAAAAATGGTGACTAAACGCGAGTCCGGACGTTCCGCATCCGACTGATGCCGTTGTTTTTCGCGTTAAATGGCGACCTCTCAATATCACTACCGCAAGGGACTGTGCGGAGATGCGACTGCGACGATAATCCGTAACGGCGTTGTTGCATATACCTCGTATTCACTTACCGTTTCTTCTTTTTTTTTGTTTTCCTCTCTTTTTCATGTACGACAATACTTGGGGTTGAGTTTCGTACTCGATCTACTATTTACAGGGCATTTATCGTAGAAAATTACGAAAGATCGTTGCGGCGTGGGATATTATTTGGTGATTAATACTGTGTAACGTGCAAGACCTTTTTTTTTTTGTTGTTGCTCGTGAGTTATGAACATCGATCGTTTAGGGTTTTCCAATACAATTGTCTAAGGATATAGTTATATAGTTTTGTGATTTTTGCGTCACTCGTCAACGATAGAATGTACGTGTGCACTCCTCAGAGCAATTCCGTGTTGGGATTAATCCCGCTCAAGGCAATTGTACTTTCAGAGTGGAGAGAAAAATACAAACGTCAGATGTGTAGAATTTATCTTGAAGAGCGTGAAAACTTTTGATTCTAACGAAAAATCCTTGCTCACGATAATTTCTTCGGGTTTTAGATCCACAGTACGATTTTTTTTCCCCGACGAGCCGAGGTCTTGCACGTCCAACGTATCGTCGCCATTTGCAATGTTTTCCAAATGATTATTCTCGCTCTTGAGGGGGGTGTGACGTCATCGACTCGCGAAGATAAACGAGTATTGCCGGAGGTAGCCGAGGTTCGGAGCGCGGGAATTCAAATGTTTCTTCGAGGGAAAGAATTTTATATTCGATATCACTTTCAATTGCTCGGACATTGTTGAATAAAAAGGAATGTGCCAAATTGAGAATTTCAATTACATTTGAAATGTTGCTATTGCCAAATTTCTGTTTATAGATTATCAATTTTTTTTTCAAATCACGTTGTTGGGTACGTGGAACAATATTAGCAGCGATGTGTTCTGTAGAATAGTGGCGATAAAAAATAAACAGTAATTATGTTTCAACCTCATCGAACGAGTTATGTACATGGGGCAAGAATTATTATTTTTTAACTCTGCCGACCACACCTAGATATCTCAAAAAATAATGTGCAAACTTCAAGAATTTTCGCTATGTTAATGAATGGATTTTGTTACGGGGAAATTATTTTTGCAAATATTAATTATAATACGGCATCAGTACCATCTTTCTTTTTTTCCATTTCATTCAGACTCGTTTATTCCTAACGAGAGCATAATACTTGCGTGTTATTCGACATAAATGTTACGCATGATAACTTTATTTACAAAACATATCGGTCCGATACATGCACTGATAAATTGTTCTCGTTTTTTATATATATATTTTTTTTTTTTCGTCAACTCATCGTCTCTCTTTTTTCTCTCTCTCCCTCTTTCGCTCTAATTGTCGAATTATTTACATGAAATTTGGAGAAAATTCGAGTTTCAGATCTCAGAAGGGTTTTCCTTTTTTCGTTTGTTTTTCTATACATACTCTCGAGATTATGGTATCGTAAGAGGGAACGACGTCTAAAAGGTTTAAGAGGTTTGGAACTATATGCCGGGGGGGGGGGGGGGGGGGAGGTTGTACTTTGTATCCAGTGGACTATCTGTATCATCGTGATGGCGGATAATAAAGGAAAAAAGTGAAGAAAAAAAATAGGACAAAGGTCGTCACGAGATGAAACTATAGAAATGTCACGTTCGAAGAATTCGACGTTTATACGACAAGTTTATCTTAAACACGCTGACTTATTATTGTTCCGCTTGTTTTTATTTTTTTGAACTCTCCTCCTGTTATCTCTTCGCAACGACGAAACTAGAGGCAGGCTTTTACTTCACTTCTCACGAGTGTGAATTAAATTTTTTCGTTTAGTTTTTTTCCGTTATTAATTTTACAACTTGCGGACGATAATCGTGCGCGATGGAACGTGGAAACATTCAACGGCCGAGGAGTCAAAGCGCGTCGCGAAATGATTTTTTTTCTTTCGTCTAAAAAATGATCATATAATATTCTCGCGTCTCAAGATAATTAACGTCACGATCGTACGAACAAAATAATTGAATCTTATTTTGAGAAATGAGTACGTACGAACGACTTAAAAAAATAAACTCATTGAACGTGAAATAATAATGAATAACGAGTCACGTTTTGTTTTTATGTCTTCCTGTTCGCGATTTTTCGTAAAATTTTTTCGTCCGTCACAGTTAACAAAGTCGATAACGATATTTCAACTTCGGAAGTATCACACCCTGTCTCGGTTTTTTTCTCTCTCATCTCAAATAAATGCGCGGAAACGCTAAGATCGCGAAACTCTCGAGACAAACTATTTGGAGCTTGGTGAACCAGAATTTGCAACGAAAAAAAGAAAATCCTATTCGAATAACGGAGCAAACTTCCGGTCTCGATAATCGCGTCTAACAGCTCGAAGGAACGTTTTTTTTTCTCTGATCGTAAACGTGCAATGATGGGTATGGCGGTAAAGGGGAAGAACGTGGTAGGAGTTGAGAAAAGAGACAACAATAAGCAAGGGAGGGGGGGGGGGGGGGGGGGGGGGGGGTGTGCGAAAAAAGAATAAATAAATAATAAACTATTAAACGCGCATCAGAATTGGCACACATCGTTGACTCCGCGTCGAGCTTTTGCGACACTAACTTTTGTTTATTTTTTCCTTCCGTTCAGCACGTTTGCTCATCGGCTGATGGAATGTTTTCCGTTTGTTACGTTTGTATCTCTTATTTCTTGGTTTTTCGTCGGTTGTTGCTTTCGTGTCTTCGTCTCGCCAGCACTCTCCGACCTTCGAAAGATAGTCGTTTTTTCTTCTTCGTTTGTTCGTTTCCCGTTCTCGTGCGATTCGCCTCTAGCCACTTTTCATTTTCTCACCTTGGAAATATAATCACAATGATGACACTGTATCCTCACGTTACTTCTAAAAAGTATATATTATATATATCCATATTTATAATATATGCCGGTGACTCGTAGAGAACTCAATCTTATCAGTTTTTTTTTAACTCCGTAGGGCCGGTTTGTGTCGGCGAGTAGGTAGGTAAGTAAGTAGTAGTAGTAGTAATAGTAGCTGTTTCATGGCTTCCATGAATCTTGATAATTACGCGGTTTACTTGCTCTATATAATGTCTATGCGTCTGTATGTGTGTTTGTGTATATTTTTTCTTCTTTTTTTTCTTTGTTCTCGTTATAGCAAAACGTTTCATTTCGTAATTCGCACTTTCATTGTATTTTTCTTCTCATTTCTGTTTCTTGAAAACGACGACGTCTCGCTTTTAACCGCGTGCTTTGTGAAAATTGTAAAGAGAGACGAAAACATTGATATCCATTGTGATGCACAATGGCACAATTGAAAATTCAACGATTTTTTTCATTCCCCAAGAGTTCTCGATGTCTTGATATTTGCTTTTTCTCTCACGTAACGTCTTATATGGCTTTTTGTTTTATTTTTCTCACTGACACGAAGATACAGGCTCGAGGGAAAGTTTTTGTAGTGAAGCTCATTAGGGATGAAAGATCGTCGTTATTATCGTTTTTGTCGTTCTTGTCATTGTTCGTACCGTGTCGCGATAAAGGACAATTCGTCAAACCATCGAGATGCGAGAAAGTCATGTATTTTGTTCTTCTTGTCGTTTGTCATTTTGCAACCGATCCTCGTAGGGGCAGAAAATTCAACGAGCTCGAAAGTTCGAGCTAATTGTGTACGGTCGTCGAGGCGTACTGGAGACGCTCGAGCTCCTCGAGCGAGAGAACATTCGTCTGGCCGAGCTCCGGGAGCTTACCAGCTCGGGCCTTAGCTAGTAATTCCGGACTGAACCATCGAGCCAATTGATTCGACGTTGGTGATAGACTTCCGCCGTTGCTTCCCGGTGATCCTTGTCTTCCGACACCCATGTTTATCTGCTGCGATCTCATAATACGACCATCTGAACGAAAATATAAGAAATAATGATATATCAATAATTAATAAATATTTAACGAATAGCACATTATTGTAACTTGGGCTTTCACATTGAATTTTTGAGTTTTTTTACAAAACCTCGTTGTGATAAGTGACCAGTGGAAAATTTTCGATTGGACAGTGACTTCAGAAGTGGTGAAACATGACAAATTCTCTTTTCACTTTTGTGTCCGCTTCTTTAGAAACATAAAACTATCGATTTACAAAATGGCCACAACCTTCGTAAGAATATGAGAAAATCGTTGGTGCAACTTAGAAAATTTGCGTTTTTTTTTAAATATCTTTTAAGACCCTATATCCATGTATTTTCTTCGACTGATCACACGTAAATACGTAATAGTCATTAACGGTTTAAGCAATAATGATTTGCCAGGTATTAAGTAATCGTCGATTAATCATTAACGAGCTATCCATTAACTAATAATATATTGTTTCATTATTAATTAACGACAATTGTTAACTCTTATAAATTGTATGAAAATTCTATAATTACATTCTTACCGTTTCGAGCAGCGTTATTCTGATTCATGACGAGTTGAACCTGCGAACTTCTCTGTTGATGTTGCATATTCGCAAGATGCGATTGTACCTGTTGAGCCTTCATCTGATTGGTCATCATATTCGGTCTTTGGTTCATTACGGAATTCGATGCTACGTTATACGGCGGAACGTTCTGATGTGCCATTGGTGTGGCCATCGTGTGTTTCGAACGTGCCGGATTACCGTAAACCCCGGGTGCCGGACGCTGAGGAGTTTGAGCCTGTTGTGGCTGCTGTTGTGGCGATGGTTGATGTGGAAAATTCACAGGTCCACCGTATTGGAACTGACTACCGCTGCCTCCCTTCACGATTGGTCGACCTGGACGCAAAAATTGATCGTTGAGAATGAATCGATAAACAACAATGGTGGTTTCGATCGTATCGATAGCCGATTAGATTTACGTATACAGAGATAAAGGTGTTGGGAAAATTAAATTTGCGGTCCCAGATGGCGAAGTGAATATTTCAATTCACTCGCTTTTGCCACTCCCATCACCCACACACACACACACACACACACATATATTTCGAAATAGCATCAGTGGACTTTTTAGACATTTCTATGTAGTCTGTCGAAAAAGTCTCGGAAGTTTGTTTTTTTTTTCCATCACAAAGTTTCTTCGACGAGGAAAGAAAAACAATAATGTATAATGATAATGTGCATGTTCACTTGAATCAAATAAAATGTGTATAAATGGAGTTTACCAGGATGCTGCTTGACCGTTGGACTTGCCCACGAAGCTTGAGCCTGCGCCTGACTCGGTTGAAGTCCCATTGCCGCTTTCTGTCGCGATAGAACACCCTGAGCGAGGAGCTGAACCGCCGATTGCATCTGCTGCATTTCGACAGCTTGCTGAGTCTGAGCTGCCAATTTGGCGGGCTCGTTACTCCCTACAAGACCGAAGATAACACAAGCGACTTAGTGTCACGAATTCAGTGACAACGCGAATAAACTAGATATACGAGGATAAATATGCAGCGGGTTCGAACTTTTGTTTTTTGTTCTTATATAGCGGCAAAGCGTTCCAGGGGTTTCTTCTTCTTAAATACTAAGCCATTACGCGCTAATTATAATTTGGCAAACGCCATGCAGAATCAGAGAAAGTGATGCATCGTTGAGAGAAAAAAAAATATGTTATTTAGAATTAAAAAGAAAACACACTTATAGTAAATAAGAAACGAAATTCACTTAGAGCACAGGATAGTGAGTAAAGCAATGCGTGAGAGGAAAGTGTGTGCTGTGTTTGCAGTGAGGGACATACTGATAAAGCGTTTTTATTGTAAAAAGAAAAATAAGTTTTTGTTTTTTAACATACTCCAATACTTGTGTGTATAAAGCTTATGCGAAATTCCGTTTTTTTTTTATAATTTTTTTCAACGAACAATTCGAAGATCGAGATGCGTGTCAGCGCATCGCATTCGGCGAGTTCGAATCGAGGTTTTTTTTTTTTACATCTTTTAGATTACGAGTGCACGATATTCGCGAGGCCATTCCTCGATTGTCCAGAAAATCCGAAAAAAAGGCACATGCGTTTTTGCGGTCAGCGACGAGGAAGAACGGCAAAGTGGGGAGGCGGGAGGAGGAGAAAAAAAACAAGCAAAAAAAATGGCGAAAGCCTAGTCATGCTCAAAGCACTCAGTGTGATCGAGCAAATGAGGGGGGGGGGGGGGGGCAAAATTATTTTCTTTCGCGCTGCGTTCAGAAATTCGGAAAAGGAGCTACTGGAGTAATTAAAAAAAAAAAAAAAAGCAGAAAACAATAAATGGGTAAGTAACGGTAAAAATATCAATCGAAGTATCCGTTCTCTGAATTCCCGATATCTCCTTAATCAATTCGATCCAGCGATCTCAACGACGCCACGCGATTCGTCGATACGCTCGTTGGATTTTTCGTCACTCACAGCAGTTAAATTCGCGGAATTTTCATCGCCGTCAGCGTTTATCTTTGATTCTGAAACAACTAGCTCGATAACCGCGTCATTATCAACAACACCATCGTTATTGTTGTTATCATGGGGATCGTTGAATTTTCTATCATTCGACATTTCGCGAGATAATTGATTATTCGTGGAAACGTTATCCTTTTTGTCAACGATTTTCGCGATATCAGCATTATTATTACCGTCTTTATTTTTGTCCAATGACGCTTTAACCTGCTTGATTTTCGTTGCTTTATCGTCGTTAATTTTCTTCGCGGCATTACTATTATTGTTCAAATCACCGAGCACGCGACCGCGCGACTGTCTCGATGACGATGAATTTGCCAATGTTTTTTCGACTATGAACGTGTTTTTTGGAATATTTTCGCGAGTCTGAGGACGATTACGATTGAACGTACGGTAGAAAGATGTAACGTGATTTTGCGACGTAGCTGGGTATAATACTAGTTCTACTTGACGTTCGTAATTATTCGCACCATCGAGCTCCTTCTCGGCTGTCATTTTCCGCAGTACCGAGGTCGGCGTGAAGGCTAGTGGCGTCGGACTCAGTGTTTGCTTCGACGGTGAATTAACTGGGCTCGTCATTTGATGATGATGATGATGATGCTGCTGCTGCGACGTTAATTGTGGTTGTTTAGATTGCTGCAGTTGTTCCTGTCGTTTACGATAATTCTCACGTTGTTCCTCCAATTTCTTCTTGATAAGAGCGTTCTGCATTATCGTCTGTGTGTTCATAACGAGACCACGGGGTGACGGGACTCTGTGCGGTATAACTGTCGAAAGCACAAATTTTATTCGTGAAACTTACGATTCACGATTTTTTTTTTTTTTTTTTTTTTTTTAAATAGACCCTACGAGAGCATACTGACAATGAATAAAGTATTTACCGGATATTGACAAAATTCGCACCCTAAGAGTTTCCTTTTAAATGGACAAGAGCGAGTTCAATTGTCCTGTATTAATTGAAATAAATAACATAATCCAGTATCTATGGAATTAAACGCTTAACGATGGTTCGCGTATACAACCAAGAGAGATATGCTCGATTTTGTTTGTCTAGATTTTCATTTCATCGCCGAGTACTCGAATTCTGATTAGATAAAATTTTACGCTGCGACTTTGTACACGAAGCATCTTCAATTGATTTTGATCGATTTTTTTTTTACTGGACATAGGAAATGTTCTTCGAATCCCGTGCAATTCGTTGAATCGAAATTCACAGTACAATTCTAATCGTTACGAGAGATTCGCAATGAACAATCAGTCCGCTATTGGATCAAATATTCGATCGATATTTTGTTTGCAACGGTGACGGGAAAAAGTTCATCGATTTTTTTTCTTTCTTTACCTGGATGCTGTATCGACAATGTGTTGGGGCTAGTCGCTAAATTTGGCGTGATTATCGGAGGTGGACAGAAAGCTGCATTCCCAAAGACGAACGGTAATCAAACATTACAATGTTTTCATAAAATGTCTCACTTCATAAATGATTTTAATATGATCGAACAAAAAAATCAATGACTACTCAAAAAACAATGGAGAATCATCATTCTGAGAGAGAGAGAGAGAGAGAGAAAAAGAGAAACCGTGACCTCGTTTACGAGAGTGTGAACAAACTATGTATGTTTCAGTACAAAAAAAAACAGCTATCCACACGTAATTCAAATTAGAACGATACTGTCACTAAAAAAAACTTGAAAAAAAAAAAACACAATCGTGAAAGTTGGGTGACTCACCGTTGTTCATGGGCGACGGTATTCTCTGCTGTTGTTGCTGCTGCTGTTGCTGATAGAGGATTTGCTGAAGTATCGGATCGGCGTGGGGGCTTACCGCTCGTGGAGTCGTGCCACCGTACATCTTGAGAATATTTACGAGAACTTCACGATGACGATGTTGCATCGCGGGATTCTAAGAACGATAGTAAAAAAAAAAAAACAATTCGCGGCGATCGTTATTTAAATTTTATTTTTCACGAATCCTCCAACGATTATTATTTAATCAAACTAGCGCAAAGTTCTTAGTTAATCTTTTTTTTTGTTCCAAATAAATGTCTTTGCCGAAAGTATGTTAATTATTATTTTTTTATCTATAAAAAACATTATTAACACCACTGATCATATAGTAACCATTTAATCCATTATAGAACGATATAAAAAGTTAAATAATTGTGAAAATATTTAAATGAAAATGATCAAGAGTATATATTTTAATTTCGAACCTGCAGCTGTTGTATGAGATGTTGTCGGGTAATCTCGCCCTGCTGAAGACCCTGAATAATGGCCTGAGCCTCGGGTCTTTGTAGCAATTCACGACTCGACGGCGCGTTATTAACGAGCATGTGCATATCCTGAGGTACTGGACTAACGCCAACCATTCGTTGCTGTCCGCTCATCATCATCGAGAGCATATCCGACTGTTGTTGCTGCCGTTGCTTCTGTTGCTGCTGTTGCTGCTGCTATTACCGAAGAGAAACAAGAAAAATGCGAACAAAAGATCGACCGATTAATATGAAACCAAAAAAATTCTATAATTAGATTGTCAATTGGACAACAATTGAGCCGAAAAATATGATTAAAGAGATTCAGCAGGTAGAGGGAAATTACGATGGTTATGACAAGTTTTTTTTTTTTAAATCAGAAAAAAAGCCAAGACATTTTTATGAAAAGTCGATATCCCAACTTCAAGCCATTCTAATACTTTCAATTTTCAATTTTTTTTCGTACTATCGTAGCTCATTAAAAACTCACATTCGTATGGAATGAAATGTCGATCGAGATTTTCGTTTTAGACTATCTCAAGGTGAATTATCGATCCCGCCATTATTGATATTTCGCGGATCGTCGTACGCGAGGGTTCGTAGCAGATGTTATTTCGCTCGCAGACACGTATAAAAAGTCATGTGGTATATTGAAACATCAGCAAAGGCTTGTGAAATTTTTTTAATTTATCCACTGTATATTTTCGCGAAGAACAAATCTCGAAAGTCGTAACTGTTTTTTATAGCGTTATTCACCATTAGATCCCTCTCCCCTTAGTGTTTCGATTCACCGCTGATTCACCCCGCACGAATATATTGAGAGATTAACGAACCTGTTGAATTCGCAAAACTTTCATTAGATTCTCGTGCTGCATCTGTGCCTGATGCGGATGCTGGGCTGGACCAAGAGGGCCAACGTGATTGAAACTTGGCGGATGCATGGGTTCGGGCACCGGAGGCTGCTGAGCCTTTAGCTGATTATTGAGCAACTGTATCAGTGTCATCGGCGGTGGTTTCTGTGACATAGGACCGTTCGCAGCTTGGACAGCCTGTCCGCCAGTGACTTGCGCGAGCTAAGAAAAAAAATACATAGAGAAAAAATGAATATGAATACAAAAGTCATTGATCTAAAAAGTTAAAATACTAGAGACGAAGATCGAGTGAATACGCACCAATTTCTTGAAAGCGGAGAGATCTTCCTCAGTCTTATTTACTCTCGGCGGTTCGTTCGAAGGAACTGCTGGTGCACCGCCTCTCATTCGCGCCTCCAATTCTTCCAAGCTGTGAATCACTTTTCCGCCCACTTCTGCAGAGAGAAAACGGAAAAAAAATTCAATAAAAATCGTCGTTTCGAGTTAACAAAAATGATCGATCTACGATTATTTAATCGATTATTTTACCCATATCCTTGATAGTCGATTTTTTCATCATCGGTACGACCGTACTAGCGGCATCACCCTGACCATTTTGATTGGGTTTATTAGCGCGTTGTAGCATCTCGAGGAGCTTCACGCCAGTCGCCGGATTGTCGGTATTCGAGGTCGTGTTTGCCGGTGATATTGGCGCGAAATAAGCGTTTGATTCGGTCACCGATGGTATCTGTATGTTTGGCTCGGTTATGTCGTTAAGCAAATTGTTAAGCAACTCATCCTGTATGGAAGCCCTTCGACTGTCGATCTGTTGGACCGGACTTTCACGCTTGAACCACTGACTAAAACGCGATCCCGAACCCGGTTCCGCTCCGACTCCGTTCTAATATGGAAAAAAACAATCGAGGCAACAAAAAGTTGATGGTCAATTTCCACTTACGAGATGGTTTCATCGGTGATTTAATACGGACGAAAAATATAAATAATGGAATGCAATTTTCAATTCAAATTCGCAAAATTACGTGATTTTCGATGATAAATTAATTTCTTTTTATCTCACTTTTCATTATGAACATTTAGAGATGCAAAGTTAATAAAAAAATTGTTTGTTACTGATATCGATACTCACGGTGAGTAAACCAGGAACTCCGGGAAAAGTGTCGGACTTGAGGAAATCATCGAGATTAAAGTCCGGCTGATTTTCATCCCGACTCTTGGTCGTGTCGGATCTATCGGTTATCTCGCTGGGTTCGGTAGTAACGCTGTCGCTAGTGTCCGATCGTTCTTTGCCATTTGCCGTTTGTTCCTCATTCTGCTCGGATATAGGGGAGTGGGGAGCGTGAACAACGTTCATCGGTTGATCAATAGCCGTTGGTGTACTACGTCCTTTCGGCACCGACGTAACATCACCGCACTGTCCTCTCTCGTCCTTATCACCGGCCATTTTTTTGCCGCGTTTCTTCTGCGCCGGTGATTGTTTCTTTGCCTTGGCGTTGATTTTTTCCTCGGGTATATCGTCAAAACCGCGTAGCTCAATGGTGTCATGTTGGGACGTTGGTCCACCGCTGAACCATTCGGGTTCCTCGGGCTCGCCGTACGTGCGTCGACGATCATTACCGTATCTACGTTCTCTGCCACGATCCATCGGATGTCCACGCTCGTTTCTCTCGTTACCGCCGCCGCGATCGCGCGTCTGTTCCCGCTCGCCAAAGTCACGACCGAACGAACGTCTCTCGTAACGCTCGGACCTCTCGTCACGATCTCTCACGTTGTCACGCTCGCGCATTGGTTCACGATCACGTCCAACGTCCCGACTATCACGATCGCGCGTAACAGCGCTTGCGCTCGTGCGAAATGCAAATTCCGAACGTTCCGGCTCGAGTTTTTCCGTTTTCATAAACATACTCTTCGGATCCCAACCGTCGTCCCACATATCACGATTGAGAAGACGTCCACTGCCGATACGACGCACCGGCTCGCGATGGCTTACCTGACAAGATAATCATAATTAATATCGCCTTGGAACAATCTTAATTTTTCTTCTGGAAAACGCAATGATATACGTATTTCGACGGTATGATAAATTAGAGAATGAGAGATACGAGGGAAAAAGTTTTGTAGTATTTAAACTTAGACTGATGATCTTGGAGGTTGACAGAGTTTTGACAATTTTACGATAAAATGGTTCACTCGTGAAAAGGCATAAAAGCGTGAAAAAAAAATTGACAAACTTCCCTGAATCTCCGTGACTCAAATTTGTTTTTGTATAATTGGCAAAATTTCGTATTCACTTATTCGAACGTTAAATAAACTCATGGCAAGTGGAAACAAAAAAAGTGTTTACGGTACAAGTTTGGTAATATTTATGGCAATGTAGTGTTTAGGCTTATCACCGCATAGCAAAATAAATAGCAAATATTTTGGCTGTTATTGCTTAAATAATTATGTGATAAATTTAATTTTAAATCATACTCGTTGATGAATAATAACGAACCTCCGGTTTGCCGATCGGACTCTCGGGACGTCGTGGCGGCGGTTGAGTTACGTTCACGAAACATCCCGAATTGAAGCTTCTTCTCTGGGGACTCAGGACGATACCGTCCTGTTCCTTGCGTATTCGTTCACGAGGATCGCCGCTACGGCGTTTGTTGTTAGCCGGTGGTTCGGCTATTTGATCACCACGAACGGCACTACGCTGTTGTTCCTCCTCGGACGGTGTATCGCTACGTTTTCTGTTCAAGTGCCAACGTTCAGGATCCCAGACACCGCGAGAGCTGTTAAAATTTAAATACGAAAAATTTTTAATATCCGAACATCGGGATTAAATCGTTTGATCGATTTGTATTGGCTTTTTTTTTCTTCTTCGTGACTCACTTGTTGTACGCTATGTCCAAGTAGTCGGGTCGCCGCTTCGCCAACGGCAGTACTTTTATCTCCAACAGTACCTTCTGTAATACCACAATAAAAGCTCTTATTAACGGGGAGAGGAGGGGGAATTAAGTTTTCAAATTATAGGATATTTAATGTTTACATATCGGAGCCTGTATGCGTGTATGTGTTTGTGTGAAAATTTTATACCCGTGAATACTGGAACTGAGGCCTCGATCGACCGACTTCCACGATCGAGGAGTCGGTCACCTCTCCGGCCACCGACATCGATATAATCGCTTCATCTCCTATAAGAAACAAAAAAAAACAAAAATATTAGAATATCGTTGAAACAAAGAAATATATATATGCTTTAGCTCGTTTGAGCAAAGTATAACTGGAATGAAAAACCATGTGAATTAATTTTCAAGAGAATACTAAGGAAAAAAATGTAAAAAAAAACACATTAATTCTCAATATAAAATAGTTATTCGTATTTTCTGATAATTATTGTTAATAATTATTTTAAAAAAATTCAACGGTAATTCTAAAAATATAAATGTTCTTACATTTATATTATTTCACCTACATTAAAAAAAAAACACGTACATGTTTACTTTCTCTTGCGATAATTATTAATAATGATCATCTGACGAAATTATTTAAGTATATTTTCGATTAGAAACATTGAGATCGTTGATTTCGCATTCAGAAATTCGTCGCTTCGACTCGTAATATCATACTTACGAAAAGTAACTTTTTTCATAGGATTAACAATTTTATTCTGCCGAAACCAATGACGCGATCTCGTTTGTAGTACAAGGGTAGAATCGAGATACGGTGAACCTGTTGGTCCTACCAGCGGACGTCTTCGTGGTCTTCGATAACGATAAGGGCCCGACCTAGTCGAGGCCGTTTCCAATTTCATTTTGCGATTATATCTTTTTGCAAAAGAATCAGGGCAAAACGAAAATTTGTTTTTTCTTTTGTTCTTCACGTCACCGCGGTCTAGCCGTTAATTTGAAAATCGTCTCGTCTCGAAATCTCGCCGAGTTAAATAATATAACGGGTATCTCGTTGGTCACACAAGGCCCAAGGACGAATAATAATTTGTGTGTTTACGTTTGCAAAATGGAATAGATTGAGAAATGTACACAATAAATTGTCGAGCTAACGGACTCGACGAAAATTTCTTCGTACAATATCTTCGCGAGGTGAGCAAAAAAAAATTTCTTTTGTCACTCTCGGATAATCAACAATACATTAAATATCAACTAAATGGTAAAAAAAAAAAAAAAGATTCAGAATCACAATTTCAAATACGATTAATATTTATAATAGAATAGAATAAGAGATAACAATTCTACAAACGAACGAACGTCGAAGTTTTTTTTTTATATTTTTTTTTTCAATCAACCGATTCGATCAAACGTTGATTTTTTTTCTTTTAACGAACAAATTTCTCTTATAATCGCGAATTGACGAGATTTATTCGTTCTTTTGACGAAATATATTTGTTCGTTTTCGAGAATTTGAAAATAATTCGTAATGTCACGATTGAACGACCACGATATCGGTGTACGTCGAGAAAGAGAGAGTACTTTGTTTTGAACGATGTGCTGGGCAAGCCAACTACGAGACAACTGAGAGAGCTTTGCTCCGAATCTCATCGGTTTGACGTTCAGATATTTTCAAATTTCAACACGTGACCCGACAAACATTCGTTACCGAGCCACACGATTGGCGCGAATTTTCCTTGTCCCTCTGGAGCTTCGAGAAGCTTCATCGCAAACGGATATATCATCGACTCAATATTGTGTTCAGTCGCGAATATTATAATTCTTGGAAACCTCACTGGCTCAGGTACAAAAAATATGATCTATATTAGCATCGTATTTGGACAATCAGTACGCGGAAAATTGAGTTAGACATGGACAAGCAATATAGCGAATTTTTACGAGAAAATTTGCAGGACAAATATTCAAATACAATCGTTGAATAATAATAATATTGATAATAATAATTTCAATAACGACTAATAATAATTTCCATAATTAATAATATTAATTTCAATAATTATTGATATTAATTTCGATAATTATTGATATTAATTTCAATAATTAATAATATTAATTTCAATAATTATTAATATTAATTTCAATAATTAATAATATTAATTTCAATAATTATTGATATTAATTTCAATAATTAATAATATTAATTTCAATAATTATTGATATTAATTTCAATAATTAATAATATTAATTGCAATAATTGTTGATATTAGTTTCAATAATTAATAATACTAATTCCAATAATTATTGATATTAATTTCAATAATTAATAATATTAAGTTCAATAATTATTGATATTAATTTCCATAATTAATAATTATAATTTCAATAATTATTGATATTAATTTCAATACTTAATAATATTAAGTTCAATAATTATTGATATTAACTTCAATAATTAATAATGTTAATTTCAATAATTATTGATATTAATTTCAATAATTAATAATATTAATTTCAATAATTATTGATATTAATTTCAATAATTATTGATATTAATTTCAATAATTAATAATATTAATTTCAATAATTATTGATATTAATTTCAATGATTAATAATATTAATTTCAATAATTAATAATATTAATTTCAATAATTATTGATATTAATTTCCATAATTAATAATATTAATTTCAATAATTATTGATATTAATTTCCATAATTAATAATATTAATTTCAATAATTATTGATATTAATTTCCATAATTAATAATATTAATTTCAATAATCGATAATAATAATTTGCTCAACAGAACAATAGTGCAATGAACTGTAATTGTTGATTTTATATGTATAAACGAGTATGCGATAGTTCGTTTACCAATGCAATTATTGTGTGAACAAATAAAAATTCTATTTTGTTAAGTATCAATATGTCTATTATAAATGTTGTTTGAAAATGAAGAAAATTTTTCAGATTGACATTAAATATACACGTATGACATATATTTGAAAATTCAACAAATATTCAGAGATTTAAGAAATATTTTTTAAATCTCTAAAAAGTATTTCCGAAGATTTATAATAAGTAGGATAAAGGAGCAATTAATGAACACTTAAGCTAGCCAATATCTTTCCATTCTCATGTTTCTAATGATGTTGAAGTTTGCATCGTTGGTACGCAACGAAAATACGTTTTTTAAATTTTCATTTTCAGTATTGCTCTCGCTTCTCTTGCCGATTTAGGTCCAGGTCCTTAAAGGAAACCGCAAAAAAACGTTTTAATGATTTTTGCCTTTGAAAATCCAGCCTTAAGGTGGATGAATGATATAAAAAAATCTATTTTCATTGCCTTCCAACGATGCAAAGTTCAGCATCATTGTTTCTATGATTATAATACCAATCGTCTGTTATAATTTTTCCAGGTATTTCTGGAAATTTTATTTCGACACAAAAAAAAAAAATTGAAACGCTATTACAGTTAACGACAATAAAGAAAAATCTATTTATTTTTAAAACTTAAAAAAATGTACTAACGAGTAAATAGCCATATGAATCTTAAGCGTGAGGATCCTACCCTCTGCTCTTGTAAGTGCGATCCAGGAAAATAAAACTTGCTAAGAGATATTTCT
Organism: Oxytorus armatus; assembly: GCA_958009045.1. Classification (NCBI taxonomy): domain Eukaryota; kingdom Metazoa; phylum Arthropoda; class Insecta; order Hymenoptera; family Ichneumonidae; genus Oxytorus; species Oxytorus armatus. The sequence goes on from OY253747.1 coordinate 27,073,959, forward strand.
CGGAGACAGCTCAATCGAATGAAAACAAAAATTAGTGGCCCCATGATTTTTCTCGCTGCGAATGAACCGTCTCCACGGAAGCTGCCTTAGAAGTTTTTCGAGGTTATGTTGACCTTTGTTCTACACTTAAGGCCCTTTTTTGCCTAAAATATCACTGAAAATGTCCAGCGGAGTTACATTAGTTGTGACAACGGAACAAACCCTTGGATCTTCTCATACCTACACCGATCAAAAGAAAAGCAAGCATTTGTGACAAATGTTCTTTTGTTTATTTTCTATTCTCATTATTTACAAAACGAACATGCAATATATTAATTTGACGCGTTTAGCCTATCTATTCGAAGGGTTTGAGCCAACAGATGAAAAAAAATATTTCTAGCGTTGCGCCAAGCCCAAAAACGAATAACAATTCTTCAGAAATAAGGAGAAACCTCGATTCTGAGAGGTTTCCTTCCGAAATCTCATTCTCGAAATCTCGTCGAAATTCCCTACGAAATTATATAAAATCGATGGAAAAAAAAAAGACAAACAAATTTTCCATAAAATTCTCAAACGATTCTACCTTCACGTTCGTAAAATAACAAAAAAATATCCGCGACGCACAGCTGTGTTTCTCGCGACGAGGAAATAAAAACAAACAAAATAATAACACGAAATGCCATCAATAAAAAAAAAGGAAAAACATGACACGTACCATCGTCTTTGGGATCGGACTGCGGTCTGTCACTCGACATAGATTCCAGAGACATCGTTCACGACGAAAAGTTGGCGGTTCCCCACGAGGACGATTTTTACGCAGCCAAAAAATCTCGCTTCTCGTTCGGAAAGTTTTATTTTTTTAAAGTCGGTTTCCTCGTTCTTTTCTTCGGCAATATGACTTCTCGTATCTCGAAGGTTTCTTCTTTCTTTTTACGCAAATACTTTGCCCGGTAGGCCACTATAGTGCGCGCAATATATATATATATATATATACGTTATACTTGTGTATGTCCTTATCTTTAGGGAGTTTTAACACCTAGCTATATACCTTATTACGGCTTAGTATCACAGATTTAATTCTTTTTTTGTTATCCCCCAAATGGGATATCTCTCTCTAAACGCTACAATTCTCACTCGCCACACTCTCTCCCTCTGTCTCTCTTTTGCCGTTCTCACTCGCGTTCCCGAAAAATTGGGGCGGAACTGACGGAGGGCAAACGAATATTCGACCACGAGCGGTGTACCTTAAGCTTATACGAAATTTCGCAAAGTTCCCTCGGGTCAAACAAATCCTTTCCTCCACCACCTTTGCTTCGCGTTGCAAAACACGATTTTTTTGATCGACAAAATCCTCGACCTGTCCTATTGTGTGCGTGTACTCGCGCGCGTTTCGTCCCCACCTGATTTAACCGGGCGAATTTCCGTCAACGTACACGCCACAGAACAGCACAGCACTGAACACTGAATGAGATTTTTCGTGCGAGAGAAGAAAAAAAAAACCGATGTTTACGTGCAAACGCGGAGGTGCGACGAGAAGAAAAAGAGAAAAAAAAACGGTGTTTTCACGCGCGGCAACGCGGACTGTAGACGGGCCCGTGCGCTTCGGCGTTAATCACTATGTACGCGTTGCCAATGATCATTTCTTATTGACGGCTCTCGCGACTCCTCTTATTATCACTAAATCGTTTATTTTTTTTATCACATAAAATGTACATATACAACGCTAGTTTAATGCTACGCAAAAATAGAAAATGGCGAACGGTTTCCCCACTTCCGCCGCTTGTTTCGTCACTGCCATCTCGATCGTCGAATTTTCCTCCGTGCGCCCTCTCTTTTCCTCACTCCAACACGCAGTAACGCTCCCCCCACCCCGCGGCCCTTTCTCTTTCTTATTCAGTGCATATATCGCGAAACCGCGACGCCATTGACGGAAATTGATGATCGAAACGCCATCTCTACGTAGGCCGGCGTCGTTAATGATAATTCTTTTTCTTCTTACGCGAATATCTCTTACGAAGTTTTACGATCAAAACGTTAGCGGGGAATTCAAAAATGTTTTTACAGGAATTCCGAATTGTTTTTGGACAAAGATTTTTATCACACGAATGAAAACAATTTTAATAATTGATTTACTATTGAACTTCAGATTTATGTTAATTTGTGGACAAGTGGTTTACTAATAATCTAGGTTGACGGATTATTTTCCATATAATAAAACGAGCTATGAAAAATAAAAATTAGATCAACGGTGAATCGTTTGAAAAAATTAAAGGAAAACGTGTAATTTTTGAGAAATCAAGACAAACCTCCAAACTTATTCGCAAATAATTCTCTAACAATGGTTCTATCTGTTAAGGACAATCGTCAAAGTCTAAGAGATTAATTATTGAAAATGATCAAGTACTTGTACGAAAAAAATATAATTCTTGATATTATTTATAAGTAACATTTTGTAATAATTTTGAATCATTTTTTGTTCGTACATATCGAGTGTGGCCATCCGCCCATCCAGCGTATTCGTCGCATACAATCATTACAATTTTACGTAATACGATGATTAGGCTTTCATTTTATTCCATTTACTTAAGTCCTTAACAATTTATTTTGAAAAATAAATATCGTAAATTACAGTAGGAAATGAAGCATTCTTATTTTTTCAGTTAATATTTATAGTAGAAAGTAGTAAAAAGTAAATCAACGCGCATTTGAAACTGACGTACCGGATATGCACGTTTTTTTCGCATTAGTGTTTTATGATATTTTCCCCATTTCTCTATCGTTATTTTCTTTAATTACTGTTACACTCATAGTAATTTATCGAGTGCGATCATCGTTGCTTATAAAATTGCGAGACTGCCACACGCTGTGTTTTTTTCTCACTATTCATTTTTTGATTATCAATTTAAGATTGTAGTTAACTAACAACACTAATTGTGATCAAAGTGCAAATACAAATACGAGATGACTCTGGCAACTTTCTCTCTATATTTATATTTCACCGGGGACCGGCATCCATATCGTCTTCGGACGAATTTGTTTTTCCATTCTTCATGGATTTATCATTTTCTTGCTGTGGCTCGTCAATCGAGCTGTCGACATTCTTGTTGTTCACGTCCTCGTTGACGTCATTCTCAGGTTTTTCATCCTCGGAATCACTATCTTTCTGAGTTGTTGCTGTTTTCTTACCGCGATTTCTTGGAGCCGGTGCTTTCCCTCTTTTACCACCTTTTGCCAGCTTAGCTTCTTCCTTCGATACTTCCGAATCCTCGGAAGCATTCTCAACGGGTTCCTCGTCCTCCGCTTCAACGTCTTTGTGATCAGATTCGGTACTCGAAGCTGCTTTTTTGCCGCGAGGCCTCTTAACCGCTGGCTTTTTTCCTTTTTTTCCTTTCGCAACTTCGTGCGTGTCATCGGAATATACATCAGCTGTATTTTCCTCCTCGTCCGCCTCTACGTGTTCCTCGGCAGCTGTAGCTGCTTTCTTTCCATTCGCTTTGCCCTTTCTTCCCTTTCCAGGATTGACCTGCTCGTCTGCCGCCTCGTCTTCCTGTGGGACTTCGACGGACACTGGTTTTCCTCGCCCACGAGCTACTTTCTTGGTAGGTGCGACTTCCTTTGTTACCGCACGTTTCTTTGGTTTGTCAGCCTCTTTGGTCTCGATCGAAGTAACTTTTTTGGCTGCTCCTCTGCCGTAAGCTTTTTTAGCTATCAACACCGGACGTTCATCTTCTGACCCTTCTTCGAGGTCAACTTCCTTTACTGCTTTTCCTCTTGGCCTGCCTTTAGCTGTATTAACCGACAAATATACTTGAAATATTAATTATATTCAGATTTCCCTGTAAAAACACATTGAAACTTAAATTATCGATATTTCAATGCTGAAAGGAGAATTTAGTCCAAAAAATAATTTATTACAAAAATAAAGCATCGATATACTTTATTCATTTTATTGAATGGAAACTTTGAAAACAAAATGTCAAAGCGTGAAGTGAAGTCAATTTTATCTGTTAGTTCGGTGCATAAACGTTAATTTGTAAATAAAAGACACGTACAGTTCTTTTCCCACTCTCTCTTTAGTATTTCGGTGCATAAACATGAATTTCATTGTAAGAAAACACACGTGAAGTAATAATTTCGTAAAACGTATTTACGTATTTCGTAAAAACGAATTATTGCAAAAAAAAAAAAAAAACGCCCATAAAGTGCTTTCTTCAAATATTGCAACGGGCAAACGTCATTCGAGAAAAAAACTGATGTCAATACATTTTTTATTTTTTTTCGATAAATAAAACGAATTTCTTACGTTCGTTTCCCGCCTTTTTGGCTGCTGGTTTCTTCGCAACATTCTTGCCCTTTTTGGCCATTGGGACTCGCTGCTGATCGACATCCTCGGCACTCTTGCTCTTCTTCAATGTCCCGGTCGACATTGACGCAATTTCCTCGCTACTCACGGATCTTCGTAGCATTCCTTTTCCCCTTGCGCGTGGCTTTTTCGTTGCTTCCGCGAAATTTTCGACATTGTTGTTCGCTTGAGCTGCACGAGTTTTCGCCGCTCTCGGCAATCTTTCGGGGATCAAAGTCTGCGTCGCTTCTTTCGTTACTCTTTTCTCCTTTAATTTTGACTTTTTCGGAGGTGATACGTCCGCAGTTTCGATCGGCTCTTCTTCCACTCTTTTCGCTGTTTTACGCATTTTCTCAACTGTTTTTTTTCTGTCTTTACCGCGACTTGAATTTTTTTGTTTTTTTCTTCAAACGAAACACTCGTTTCGTGTGCGTGTGTGTATTATAGATATATAGGTCGTAACTGCGTTTGCCAGAAACACGTTACTGCAGCAAGTGGTCCCGCGAAATTTTTGGCGGGATTGTCGTAACGTCGTACCCCGTCGCTCGAGCGCGCGTGTTCGCCAGTTTCACGGTGTTCGAGCTTGAGCTGTTTTCGCATACGCCTTTTCCCACCGATATCGCAAACAGGAGGGAAGGGGGAGAAGAAGGAAATTAAAAAAAAAATGTTCACGAAAAACGTGCGAAAATCACGAACGCTAAATTGCGATCGACAGGGAGTACGATAACGACTTGGTGGCGGGCGTGTTGGAAGTTACATAAATCGCGATAATAAAGAACGAAGAAACGAAACAAGTTTCTGAAAATCACTGATAACCGTCGCGAACCGGTGTTTTGTCGTCAACCACGTCTCTGTTTGTCACCTCGTGCTCGCTCATGGAAGTCTCTCGTGTCTATGGCCCCCTCTACCCGCTATCGCTCGCTGTTTCACTTGCTCTTCTCACGATTTTTTTCTCTCGCGCTCCCTCTGTGGCTTTTGTGCGGCGCGAAGTCGCGTCGTGTCACTTTTTTCGACGCGTGAACCACGCGTTTCAGAGCACTCGGGCAATAATCGTTGATCGATGCCGAGATCCGAGGAGAAAGACGATTCGGAGAAGGAAAATTTATTTTGTGAATCCTTTAACCACCCACCTCCCAAGCTAGATCGACGAGAGCGCCACGTTGAAGTCATTTCACCAACTTCCGGTTCAGAGATTTTTTTGTTGCAAGCGACATTTTTTTTAACAATCTGACGATTCAAGATGTGTATTGACCGGAAGTTGATGAAAAATCCATGTTTTTTTATTCTCCGTTACTATTGATCGCTTTTTTTTTCACACGTGTATCGGAGAAATTTATGTAATGAAATTGAAATAATACATCTGTTTATTCCCGTTAACAATTAATTTTTTTATATAGAATGACGAGGGACTATTTTATTGATTGGTTCGATGAGAAGACGGTGTACGTGGTACGAACTCATTTGTCACAAAATTCTTTTTTTTTTTTTAATGGATAATAACCCATCGGTTGACCGGAAGTTGATTAATGCTTAAAGATTTTCATTTTCCCTGTTCGATTCGTATCTTTTATTTTACGTATATTACAAAAATTAATTCGATGCTATACAATAATACATATTTAAAAATCCTTAACTACATTATTGGTCATATGTTTTGTATAAAACAACAACGGAGTCATTAATCACTTTCTTCTATGAGCGTTGATTTTACTGATTGATGCAATTATGTCCGAGGAAAATGTAGGCAATGTAACTTATTTAAAATCATATGGACTTACATTTTCCTCGTTGGATATAATAATCTATGAAACAATAAAAATGCTATCTTTTACTGTATCTTTCCCGTTGACACGTCTATGTTTTCTTCACCATTCGAGAATGCCTGGTATATATTTTTCAATGAGTTTCTCGTAATATGGCCACAAATTATCAATGTCCGGAACTTTGCTACTCTTTGTGTAGAGATCGTATTTGCTGGAAGAAAAAGAAATACCACTTGACAAAATTATCTCTTTCATTTCGTAGAAACTTCACTAAAGTCAATGTTTTCGAAAAATTGTTTGCACACGTTTTACACATGAAACTGATGTAGATAAAAATGAGCCTCCAATCAAAGAATGTCTACGTTATCTACGAAAAAATATATACACCAATCAATTTACAGAAAAATAACACATTTTATATCCACGACCCATATTTTCGTGCATTTTTGTTAGAATTTAAATTTGTAGTGTTTTTTTCTTCAATCTCGATAAATAACGGATCATTTTATTTCTTGATAGATGCTTTTTAGCATTATTACTGTTAAAACTTGTTTTTACGGTCTTCAAACGCGTTGAAATTAAGTTTCCAGTGTTATTAAAATTATTAAAAAAAAAAAAGAAAAAAAAACGCACTTGAATTCGAGAATCCATTTGAGCATCTTGCGATCCTGGTCGGTCGTAAAGTGCTGGTAGTCACCACCCGCGTGCCATGGATAGAAAGAGTGATATCTGATCATAGCGAGACCCTCGTCCGGTATCTTAGTGTTGTTGTGCTTTAGAACTCGATAGAGATACTCGTCGTGTCCCCAGGACATTGTCAGATTTCCCAGGCCACAACCATGCTTGTACATTCCATATTTCGTGCTGATTTACGATTATTATCATTATTTTAGATATTTCCTATTTTTTTCATTAACTGGAATTAATTTTGTTTTTCTACAAAAAGATAAATTTACTTGTAACGATCGTCGTGGGCATCGGGATTGTTTTCGAAGCTTGTGCTTCTATATACAATTGAATCGCCCCAGGCACAACCGACTGGAAAAGTATCACCGACTACGGCCCATTGAGGCTCCCCGTAAAAGGCCATTACCTGCGCAAAAACAACAATAATACATTTTTTATAAATTATAAGTAATAATGAATTGAAAAAATCATCATCATAATCATTTTTTAGTAATTTAATGTTTTCTATTGATAGAAAAATCTGAATAGAATAACGTTTTGTTATATCCTCGTTTAAAAGGATGAATTCCTTTTTAACTATAACAAACGAGATAATTTATTAAGTACTTTGCCAAGATCGTGTATGAGGCCGGTTAGATGAAACCAATCCAAGTCCGGATGATTCTCTCTTATGGACTCCGCTGTTTGAAAAGCGTGAACGATGTTTGGCATACTCGTGTCGGGATCGCTCTCGTCGATGAGATCGTTTAGCTTCACGAGGGCGTCTTTAATGTTCATCTTGAACTTTTCGAATTTCAACCATTTTGCCATTTGAGCTGTAGAAACGTATTTTCAAATTCTAAATATGATTCTCGAGGTCGTGTGTTAAAAAAAAAGAAGAAAATCCGTGAATAGATTTAATTTGTAAATATGTAAATTTTTATTGGCACATACTTTCTTTGCTTCTCTATCTTTAATGTTATTTACAAAAATTATTCAGATCCAAGCATCGTGTAATGCGATTTCTCATTGTACGATAAATTCGATATATCTATTGAGTAATAATAACATTGTGAAATGTCTTGACGATTGATGAAGATGGATGAAGGCAGTACATTATTATTTTTTTTTTCGTTTGTTGCGTTATCTTCGTGAATTAAATGAAATAACGCTTGACTAACATCGCACGAAATCGACGGTTTGGTTGGTGTGCATCTCGTGATAAGTTCTTCGTACTCTCTCCTTAATTGGATCGGTTGGATCGTCGGAGTAATTTCTGAAATGACTCTCCAATTTTCCCGTATAAACGGCCTCCGGTCGAAGCATCTCGGATGGGTCGAGCATGCTGATGATCTGGCCATGGGACTGGTAACAAAAAAAAAATGGAACAATGAACGAATTTCATTATAATTAACGAGAAAGAAATTTGCAATACTATCTCTAATGAAGCAGATGGGATTTTTGAAATTTTTGTTTGATAGAGATTTTTCAAGATTACCGGAGCAAACTATTCAGCACAATAATTAATTGCGGTGTAACGATGCAAATGAAGATTAAAATTATTTTGATATTCTCCCAAATTCCATGACAAGTTACGATTTTTGACATTCTCGTTTGATGAAGATAGTGAATCAATGATGTGTGAATCAATGAAACAAAAAAATAATTTTTAAAGATCGTTCATTTTTGAATGTTTGCAAAACATTTCAATGTTTTATATTTTCAATTATGTTTAATAGATATTTTTTAAATTAAATGAATAACGATCATAGACACGACAATACTACAACAATAAAATTTCGATTTAACACGATAGATGAAGACAATTTTAATTTTCCTTTCTGGCATCTTGGATATCCCATCGAAAATATAAACTCGATTTTTTTGGTCACAATTACGTTCGTGTGTGTTTAGAAAATTATTTTAAATATTGTAAAAAAAATTATAATGATAACTCTTACCAGGCTGCTGTGCAGCTCGATAGATCATGATAGTGAACATGATTATCCGTTTTTTTTTTTTTTTTTTCGTTTCTCTCAAACGTACATTCACGAAAGTTGTCGAAGTTTTGTCGATTTTCTCAAGGGACTTTGAGTCCCAGAGAAAATACTTTTTTCGCTCTGCGTGGAATTTTCGAAGCTTCGATGACAATGTCTTGTGGTAAAAGAAGAAAACGCGAAGAACGAGACCGACTTTCCGGGCTTGGAAAATTAACGGTCGACGCGAGTGTACGAAAGAACGATAATTTAAAAGAGATGATATTTCACGACGATAAGAATCGCTGAAGGAACTTTTCGTGACTGAATCTGAAAGCTACGGAGCTTCGCATTAAATATTAACCAGTGATGCCTGCCCCACTCCACTTTTGAAAGTAATATTTTGCCCACACGTGTGATCAAAAGATAGATAGATATTATATCGATATACATATTCACTGATAATCGTATCGCATATATGTTGGGTACGTCACAAAATGCTACGAGATATGCCCCTTCCAGATAATTGACGTTGAACTCTAGGCGGAACGTCGTTTATTGAACTAAATATCGCGAATTACGCCAAACAGACAATAACGTATTTACCAGAATTTTTCTTGACTACAAATTGGTCTAAGAGCACGCACACACGGACACACAGTAGCCTCGAAGAACTTCTAGAGTGTATGACCGATACGGAAAAAAAAAAAAATGAAAATAAAGGACGATTAAATATTAGATATCAAGAGCTATGTACGATGGCGCAGATAATGTAAATTAAAGAAAAAAAATCTCGTATTTACAAATGGTTCTTATCGAAGATCGATTCTTGAGTACCGAAGAAAAAATCGTATACGATCGAAATTCGATTACGGATTAAGTTTGATTTTAATCGTATTCGATATTACTTGAATACTGGCTCCGGACAATGAAAGTTCGAAAAACGACGTGCTTTATTTTGTTCATTTGCTAAAAAATATCGAAAATTCGAAAGGACAGATTGTTCGAAAGATTTTTCAAAACAAATTCCAATTGAACTTTAATCTCAATTTAATATTAATTTAGCTGTACTAAAGCTAAATATAATGATAATAATTTTTGTATAAAAATTCCTATGAAACTGGCTAAAAAATTAAGTCTCTCCAAACGTTGCAATTCGAAAATTGTCGTACGCGATATTAAACGAAAAAAAAAATTCACATATTCCACAAGCACACACACAATGAGAATGAAATTTAGTTTCAATAGTAATTTGCATAAATTCTCCTTCTTACTAACGTCTAATCGATGTCTAATCGTTAAGGGGGGAAATATGGTTAGACGATTCGAAAAAATCGATTTTTTTTATTTCATAAATTGTTAGTAAAACTATATTGAAAAATATGTTCCCAAAATTTTAAATGAAAATTCCGACTCGTTCTATTGTTATGAGCCATTAAAGTGAGTAGCTCTCCTTCAGGCCCCGAGCGCGCCACGTGTTTCAAACGCGTTTTTCTGAAAACGACTTTTTTTTATCTTGCGTACACGCTAGATTGAAAAGTTTTCAACCAATCGTTTTGAAAATTGGCAGTTACTTTCTTCATAGTATTGCGCTTTATATGAACCTAAAATCGGAATATTATCATTATTTAAAATAATTTTTTTTTTTGCAAATAAAGTTGTAAAAATGGCAAAAAATCATGCTTTTTTGTTTTGACCCCTGTAAAAAATTAAATTTTCTATTTTTTTGATAGCATTTAGGTTCATATAGAAGAGAGACATATAATAAAAGCAAATTCCAACCTCGTTTGATTTAAGATGAAAATTGCGGCTTCCAGAATGTACGCAAAATGCTGAGTCTTTTTTATCTTATAGTATATACTTAAATTTTATAGTATATAGTATATACCAATTTTATAGTATATATTTAAATATATGTATAAAATATTCTCAAAGTTTCAATAAATTATATTCATTTGTGATACTATAAAAAAAATTCATGAAAATCATTGAGAAAACGCTGTCCTAATCCTACTTTTCCCCTTAAGTTGTGAAATGAAGCGATTTTTTTTTTCGTACGTTAGTATTGCTTATAAAATATATGTATATTATATTTACGATGATCGAAAAGAAAAACTATCTACTTACAGCTAGTTTGACTGACATTGCCGCACGTCAAAATAAAAATTGTATAACGTTCCCGATTGAGAATAACGGATTAACTGAATCGGTCCTCCGTCCGAGTTGACTTTATAAATCACGATGATTTCACCCTTGACCTCCAGTCGATATTAAAATGCGTATATCAAAATTTATCGTGGCTTATCTCAACGACGACCCCATACCATTAAAGCATAGAACTAGGGTGGAGCACTGAACTGTCTTTGAGCGTTATGCTAATTGTTTAGTTTTTCCATTTCGATAATTAATTTTTTTTATTATATATATACTAGAACGAACGAGCGCAATGATGCTTCAAATTTTATTCTCGTTACTTTAGATTGAAAAAAATGTTTTATGATTCGAAATCATTAATTATGATAATTAGTTTATGATTTTCGCACAAATTATTTTGCTTAAACAATAATTCAGCTAAAACGATATATAAAAAAAAGAAAACTGTACGAAAGATTTCGAATAATTTCAACAAGCTTACATTTTTATTGTCGTCTTATTTTCATGAATTTTTCAATTTTTCTCGGTGCATCTATTGCTTTTGGATGAAATTACATTCGGCTGATCAAACATTGAAATCGAATTAAAAGATTTGAATATTTTTTCTAATACTTGTTACTAATATAATAATCAGGTCCGAACAAAATGATATTAGACTGATAAAACATACATTTCTATTTCCAAGAACGAAAAATAAATTTTGACTTTTTCATTTGTATTAATATTATTAGCAACAACAAAATTTTGACGATTATGAATATAATCAATAAAAATCTAATTTGAAAATTGGGAAAAAAAAAAAAAAAATTTTAATAACGTTCCATCGTTTATGCTCAAGACGGAATAGCGACATCGCGCGCGTTTGAAATAGTCAATTCATAAATCCACGACTGTTTGTATATGTATCTCTCGTATCGTAATCGTGATTCCATAGCGTGATTCTTCGTTCTCGTTGCTACAATTCTACGCAATACAATTGAAAAATAAAGATAACATAGAGGAAGAGACGTTGATTTCACATCACGAGGATAATATTTGTATAAAAGAATCTTTTGTTCATCCAGGCTCGATCATTTTGAGAATAATAATAATAACAATGAAAAAGCTTCAAGTTCGAAAAGGGAATAAAGATTAGTCTCGCTCATTAAGGTTACGAGTTCGTTGGTGATGCGAAGCGTTGAATGCGCTAGTGTTTCGCGATTCATGCGATTAAAAGAAAATGAGTGCCTCACTTTATCGATTTGTCGTTCGTTTTTTAAAACACATAAACGAATTATTATTATTTGTGTGTTTAAAAAAAATTCTATTCTACCCTAAATATAAAGTTATAAAACTTTCCTTCCCAAAGCTTCCCAGAGAAAGTTTTATGAACAACTCCGAAAACAATGAGACATTTTCTAAATTACCGGTTTTTAAAATAACTTTTGTCAAGCACACTTGTATAAAATTTAGTTCTTTTGCGTTAATCTATCAATGTAGACGAATTGACTTCGTTCAAGCAAGATCTGTCGAAGTAAAATAATTTGTAATAATTTATTTTTTTTCATTACATACAATTATAAGTCCCCCTTATCGCATCTTCAAACTCATTATCGAATACTTTTAACCCACTATTTTATCTGCATGGAAAGTTTTTGATTGACATTTTTACGAGTTCGGCTTCTTTACGTACTTCAATCAAACGAATCAAAAAATAGGAGATAAAATATCAATATGTGCATCAATTTTAACTAAAATCATTATTAACAGTGACGAATGCTCAGTCAATTTGGGCGCGAAATTTAAACTTTGTGACTGAAATAATTTTCGGAAAAACAAAGATTTAGTTTTGGCTAACAAGACACACGTCTAACTTTTTCTCAAAATAGGATTTTCTTACTATTTGAAACATTTTGAATATGCTCTCTTACGACTAGCTAAGGATAGAATGTCCTCTATGCAGATGCAGTGCGTGTTCTCAGCAAACAAATAATGTTTGTGTCTCGTGGCTTTCGACGACCGTGAACTTGGTGCCTCGGTGAAATGTCGAGAAATCGCGAAAGCCGCAACGATACAAAAACAGATTTATTTGTCTTTCGGGGGAAGAAAATGAAAAAGTATTTTAAAAAATCGTTGATAAGGACGCGCGATAGCAGAGCCATCAGCTGCGATCGTGATGCGAACAAGATAATTGTTGTCCTTTGATTTCCTCATTTACTTTGTTTTTGCTTTTAAATTCATTTATTGAATTACCTATCTCGCTGTTCGAGAGGAAATTCGATGTTAAATTCATCGGCGATTATGACAATGTATATATATGTATATATATACAATTTTACATATATATATTTGATTATAACGTATTGGAAAATGATTTTTTTTGTTTTGTTTTCAAGGCTCACTGGAATCCGAACTGCTGGTGTCGCTCTCGGCTCGCAAACGTCTCGTCTCGGTCTGATATCTTTTCCCGGGTGAGCGCGAACGCGTACGATGCCTCGATGACGATTTTTTGCTCTTTTTCGATTTGTGAGAACGCGAACCGCTCGGACTGTCGTGACTACTGTAAAAATTTTGCAAAAATAATCCAATTACATTATATAGTGAAATAATAAACATTTAATTCATAACTAATTAATCAGTGGTTAACCACTTATTAATCAATTATCATTTAATTTCAGTTATCACTTGTGAACAATCCTGTATAAACGACTCTGAATACGACCCTAAAATAGCTGTACGTAGATTAATATGAGGAAATGGGTCAAGAGATCTGACCCGGGCTCTCTTCGGATGCGTATGAAGCTAGATAGTAGCGCTGTGTCGTAATTGTCATGGGCAATTGCAAAATTTTTATTGGAACTGTTGATCCTAGCTGTCAATCGGATTTCAGTACTGTGTATTAATTCCGCGATTCGGGCACGATAACGAGGAAATTACAAAATTCGCTTTGGTCGGGATTATGTATGGAAAAAATATATTACGTAGAAATTACATGTCATCTATCGCCCTGACGTTAAGACATCGACATCGTTGAAAGAACTAACCAGGCGCTTTAAGGTAGTAGTCTGGTAACTTAAGCCGATTTTCATGTCTTTTTTAGAGGGCGTTTTTTTGTAGGAAAATAAAAATGAATCGTTTTGGATATTTAGGATGTTTCTATTTACATATTAAAGATACGAAACAAATTTTTTTTGAAAAAATTTAATAGTTTATTATTATTATTATTATTGATCGAAATTGGCACCTCGAAAAAAAAGCGCGTGGGTGGCCCCGGTGATTTTGACTCTTGATGTTATCTGAAATAAAAAATTCTTGATAATTCTTAATCTATAGACATGTCATTCTGGTCGGAACTACTGAAGTTAAATTTCATGGATAAATAACAAAATGGCGGACTTATCCATGCGGGCTTGTTATTTATCCATGAAATTTAACTTCAGTAGTTCCGACCAGAATGACATGCCTGTAGATTAAGAATTATCAAGAATTTTTTATTTCAGATAACATCAAGAGCCAAAATCACCGGGGCCACCCACGCGCTTTTTTTCGTGGTGCCAACTTCGATCAATAATAATAATAATAATAAACTATTACATTTTTTCAAAAAAATTTTTTTTTGTATTTTTAATATGTAAATAAAACATCCTAAATGTCCAAAACGATTCATTTTTATTTTCCTACAAAAAAACGCCCTTCAAAAAAGACAGGAAAATCGGCTCAAGTTAGCAGACTACTACCTTAATGAGTAGTGAAATAATAATTACCAATTATTAATTACTAGATATTGAATAATTAGACAATAATTGAACCCCTAGTATGGTCAATTGGGGTATTAACCGGCACCAAGAATAACACCGCATCCACTCCCCAACGATAGAACTGCCATAACGATTTTTTGAAGTCGTTGGGTTCGATTTAAACGTCGGAATTCCGAAATTCAATCGGCGAATCGATATGATCGAGCAAAACGAAAAAAAAATTCGAAAATCTATGCGGATTATGATTTTAGTTAGACAATGATTTTGGCCACTGCAACGGTTAATAATTAATACTTAATTAACGAGTAATTAAATTATTTAGTATTAAATTCGTTGTTTGATATAAAAAAAAGTCATAATTACTTTCTGTGAGAACTCTTTTTCTTCTTGTGCCTCTTGTGAGTTCTATGACGTTCCGAATGATTTCCACGATTGCCGCTTCGACTTCTCGATCTTGGTCTCGATCTTTTCCCGCTAAGATCAGCACTCTTGAGTCGATTCATCAGCGATGTTGCGATCTGCGAACTTGAGGATTCCGCATCGTCGCGACTAGGCGACGGTAACGAGTGTATTTCGTCCGAATCGTCGTCGTTATCATTGACGTCGTTCTCGATTCGCGATTCAATGTTAATTTTCGGTATAGCAGCCGCCTGTTGTACGATCTGACTGAGAAACATAGCAGCTTTTTTCTTTCTCTCGATCTGTAATTGCCGTTCGCGCGACGTTGAAACTAATTTGTCCCTCGCTGCTGCAGCGAGTTTGTCCTTTATACGATCCTCCGCTTGTCTATAACGTATTTCCTTTTGACAATCCTCAAGTATATCGTCCGTTAGATCGACGAGTTCTTTGTCATCGTTCTTCTTCGTTTTATCCACTCTCGCCGGTTCTTTCTCAACTTTAACACCACGATTGCTATCCACGTTCGTTTCACACGGTGAACTTGATTTCGAGCGGTTGTCCTTTTTCTCCTCATCAATCTCATCGTCGCTCTCCTCGATCGGCAAAGCGCTACGTTTTTCAATAATCGGTGCGTCACCGTCTTTCGGTTTTTTTATCGAAAACGACACTGTCGTTATCTGTTTGTTCGAGCACTCGTCCTTTACATCGCTCTTCTTCTTCGCCTGTATCATCTTAACTCTCTTCTGTACTTCCTCCATTCTCTGCTGCTTTTTCTGCAATTCCTCGAGTTTTTTCTGCTTCTCCTCTTGGGGCTCTTGCTTTCTCAGTAATTCCTCTTCCGTAAGAACTTTTGGATTAACACCGCCCTCGTATATTGTCAATTTATGAGCGTAATAGCCGTGATATTGATGGGATAATTCGAGAAAATTAAATCTCGGATCACCTTTGTTCTTCACAATAGCTTCGAAGTCACGACCGTTCTTCGCTACGTAACTCGCCATTTTGTCGATTATTATCTGAACATCGGCCGGTGGAACGATAAAGGACGGACGGCTTAGAGGCTTTGGCGGTGTTGGACCGTAAGGCACCAACGGTGTTGGATTTTCTTTGACAATCGGCGTTGACGGGGTTTCTTCGGGCATTGAGTGGGGCGTTATCGATCCGCTAGGTGGTGATCTTATTTGACCACCCGATCCATAGAGCACGGGCCCGTGAGAGTATTGCTGAGGCGCGGGCGGATAAACAGGTGCATAAGTCTGAAATTTATCGAAATCAGACTCTAAGCTTTCGAATCGTAGTTCAATCATTTGCAGTACGCTTTGAACTTAAAAATGAACTTAAGTGAACTTTGATTGGTCAGATTTTCTAGAAGTTATTCATTTGATGATTTAACAGGATTGTGTGGTCGTAAATTCCTTAGAACGCTGGTCAATCGTTATAACTAAATAATTTTTTTTTTCTTTTTAAATTCTCACCTGCACCGGCGGATAAGGCGGATAATATCCAGTCTGTTGAACAGTTTCAACGGGAACTTCCGGTGGTAGTGGCGGTGGTCCACGAGGTGGCGGTGGTTTGCCGGTTATTTTGTTGACCAGCATGGAATAAGCGCAATCGGCCGATGGTTTGTACTGTATACTCGGTATACTGGGTGCCTGTGGAACAATCGAAAAGATTCTTAGATTCATTGTCGATCGGTATACGCTATCGAGAATCATTTTTTTTTTTCCTTTTATTTGTAATATTTCTTTTTTTTATTTGCTCAATAGGCAAATATCGTCGGACTTTTTTTTTTTTTGCGTGGATTATAATGAACTATGGGATGGGAAGGACAAGGGTTCAGGGGGGCTAGGAGCACAACGGCAGATCCAATGCATACCAGAACCAGCCCTGAAAACAGAAATATTTTACGTAATGATTAGCTGCAAAATTTACTAGTACTTTTTTTTCGCGTTTAACCGCTACGCCATCTCCCTCTAAAGCGGCGATTTTCGAGGGCGTGCGCTCATATCATTATAAATTTTTAAAATACGAAAACAAAACATTGCTAGACATAGACAAAAGCACTTTATTCCGATAATTTTGAATTTAAAGACGGCCAGCCTTCAAAATCGCAGTGTGACATTGAAATGCCGGCGAAAAATCGCTCTCCGCACTCACCAAACGTTGGGCAAATAGTTCCGCGAGCATTGTGTTTTATGGGCGAGCGTATAGTGTGAGTGATTGTCTGTGGAATTGTTTGTGTGTGTTTGTGATACGACATTATAGATAAATGAGCGATAATAGAGTCAACTTACCGCTTCAACTTTGGTGAGAGACGAGGCGAGGCTCGGATGAAGGTAAGGCTCATCGTCTTCATCCGATTCTTCGGCAGACTCTGTAAAAGAAAAGACATGAAAAAAAAAAGGACTACTTTTTTCGTATTTTTTTTAATTTGTATTGACGTCTCGATTAAACGTACCAGATTCCTCCTTCTCGGGTTGTTTTTCAGGATTGTATTTTCCCGATTTAATGGCCTCGAGTACGAGCCTGTAGTACGGATGAAGCGGCCCATCGATCGAGAGAAACGAGAATTGTGGATTGTTAGATTGTTTAGCTTTTATAAGAATTTCCATCTGACCACCCTGACGACTTATGAATAAGGCCGTTTTCGTTATGATGGCACTGAGCTTTTGCGTTTCAGGCTGAAAGAATTTCATTCAATGAATTAGTGACCCTATGTTTATCAGAAATTGCTATAAGTTATGGAACTTGACTGAAATTACCAGGGTCACGGCCTCCGGAATTTCCAATTCCGGTGGAACAACGAATGCCTGATCTTCCTCCTCTTGAGAACCATTCGACGGCTTTGGACTCTGTGTATCTTCGCTCAGAGTCCTTTGACTGTCCTGATCGTCGTTGTAATTGTAAGATACTTGGCCATAGGAGTTTTCTGAACCAAGAGCTTGATGCAACCGCTTCATTTCTTCCTCTGTATAATGAATTGATATTATATTTATATTATATTAGAAGATTATTATTGAATTAACACATAGGTAATTACAGAAGCATCATACAATTTTTTAAGAAAAAAAACTCGAAGTA
This sequence comes from Oxytorus armatus, assembly GCA_958009045.1. Taxonomy (NCBI): domain Eukaryota; kingdom Metazoa; phylum Arthropoda; class Insecta; order Hymenoptera; family Ichneumonidae; genus Oxytorus; species Oxytorus armatus. Next base: position 27,092,056 of record OY253747.1, read on the forward strand.
GATCCCTGATTGCAAAAAAGCAACTCTAATATAGCGATGAATGAAACAAGATTATTCAATTCTAGCCGCGACTTTTTCGAATAAAAAACAATTCCCTGATACGGCTCAGCGGAAGTTAAATTATGGTCACTCGAATATTCGATATTTTCGGGTTTTTCAATTCTATATAAATTTAATTTTCATGTATCTAACCCGTGAAAAAAGTTTTTCTTTTATCTCTCAATGTTTGCCGCGAAAATACAACGCGACTCGATAATTTCCGTCAACTCTATCTCTCTCTCTCACCGTGATAAGTCGCCTCTTCGATATCATTGTTGTACAAAGAGCGATATCGTTCCTCGTCGCAAAGCTGCTCGATGCGAATTTCATCCTCGGTAAGTACGGTCCTCTGGTCGTAGCCACCGGACGGAGGTTCGTGAGTCCTAAGATCGGCCAGTGCCCCGCGTCCATCGTATCTACAGACACATAACATTAGAATTAATATTCTCATCACGATTTGTGCTTCCTCGCTAAGTTATTCACTGCCCTCGGGAAGGGGAGGGGCCATCTGCAAATAAAGAGAGAATCAATCAGAAAATCCAAACTTTTACGGGTCCTGTGAAGAAAATTTAACTAGAAATAATAACGCGTATTTCCGGGCCTCAGAGTCAAAGGGATCGGGAGATTGAGGACGATCACAAGTCAGGGCAGGTGGGTAAAACGATAAAAATCGTGTTTTTTTTTTTGCAGACAATAACTTGCAAATCAGACCATACAATCGTTATGTATCGACGATGTAGAATTCAAAATTCTGAGAGGAAGGAAAAACCCGTACCGTTTGCTCCTGCTAGAACCAATAAGTTTTTCTATTCTATTTGTTTTTTTTTCTTTAGCTGTTCTTTTCTGGTTTCTTTGACTCTAATACATACCGTGCCGCACGATCGTAACAAAGAAAAATACGTACGACCGACGGCTTGCCCACTTGTCTCTCTACGCTGTGTCTCACCTTGCTGCTGGGGACGCTCGGCGGTAAGCACCACTTCAACTCTCGCAAGCATCTTACTGTGTAGCGCCACTGCCCGGGGCGCGTGTTAACACAGCGCGCACCGAACACCATCGCGAACGATCAACACCTGCGGAAACCTTAAACAGTCTCCAAGAATGCTTATCCGTGCGTTATATGAGTTTTTTTTTTTTTTTCATTGTTCACACGATCAGCGAAATACAATTTTTCTGATATTTTCTTTTCTTCTTCATTCTCCAACACGTTGAGATCACAATTTTCTTCCTTCGTCTCGGCATCTCTCTTGATTCACGAAGATTTTTTCATGCTCTCTACGTGTTTTAAACGTGTAACCGGTGCGTTACAAGAGATAAATAAATCTTAGCAATGATTATTCCTAAGACGATAATTTGTTGTTTTTTTCAATTATTTTATTTTAATTGTTTTATTTTTTTGTTTTTTTGCTAGGTTAGAGAAACGGACCTGTCTATCTTCAATGTGCTATCGCCCATCCACGGTATCAAATGCTTCCCCTGATCAATCATTTTCGCCTTCTCATCGTCCCGAAATAATTTGCAGCTGTATCCGAACACCAGTAGTTCCTGCGGCTCCTCATCGCCGCCGTTCTTTTTACGTAGAATTCCCGAGTCAACGAGCCACCGTTGACCCTTCGAAGCCATTTTTTTTGTTCTGCACAAACTTTTTTTGCCTCGTCTCCTTTGCTCATTTGACACGAAGAACGCTGAACTTGGATGAACTGCGGCGCTGAACGCTGTACCTGTACGACATGGTACGATGGAAACGCGAATGTTTCAAAGGAGAGGGAGAGACGTGCACTCACGATCTGTTGGATGACCAATGGGTACGGGCAATAAAGCGAAATTCTACGCACCTGCTCGCCCAATGGGGTTGGGAAAATAAGTAATTTTTCCGATGGATGTTACAAATTACATATAACATTTATAAATTGTAACGAACGTGTTGTTTGTTATTCATTAAACTTTCTTTTATACTTGTATTGATACTCGATTTTACACCATTAAAAAATTAATTAAAACGACGAGAGATATTTATGTTGAAAAGATAATATCCTGTAGAATAATAACACAGAGCATAGTACAAAGTTTGACGATGCATTAATTGGATTATTGCAGTTTGCAATTTTTCGCAAAACTCGAAGATGAACAACAAACCGATATTGTAACTTTGAATAAATATCGATAAGTGACACAGGTCGTCGACAGACGGCGATAGCGAATAAAGGACATAGAAGAAAAAATATCGATAAAGATAGTTTCTGTTTTGTTGCGGTTGGTGGCGCTGCAAAGCAGTGACGTAACTACGCTACAATCGTCCCGATCACGGTCTTGTATACAGGTCTGAAAACTTCTCCGCTGAAAGTGACCTCCTTAACGAAGTCAAGTTTAATTGCTGTAGCAACCACTAGAGGCGTTCCGATCTTAGATGCGAACTTATAATGCCAACAGGCATAACCTGAAAATCCCTCGATATTGCTATCCTTGCATATTACGATTATTTCGTTTATATCACGACTATTAGTGATAATTATATTAAAAATGAGATATCAGTGTGTGATCCCAAATTGCAAAACCAGCTGCAAAAGAAAGAAGAAATGTTCTACATTTCAGGTGCCAAAAGACATTGATATGCGGAAAAAGTGGAAAGAGTCTATTCCAAGTATTGTAAAATGTAAAATTACAAAAGGCGGATCATGTTTGTGAACAGCATTTTAATCATGACGACATAGTTCGCGAATGGGTCAAGCTCGAAAGCTCGACGCAAATGGCCAAGTAATTGCACGGGTAAGTTTAATGAAACGATTTTACGCATAGTTCGAGAAAATAGTTACTCATATCAAGTATTTTTCAATATGTAAGGTCACGTACAAAAGAATGCAACTCAACGAGTTTGCTGTGCCAACGAGGTTCAATGACGTCTCAATAGAAAAGGAAAATTGTGTGCCAGAGCATGGTTATGCGAAACAAGTTTCGAATTTTGAAATAAATTATCCAAGCCCTGTTCCGTCCTTTAGAGTCACGAAACCATCACCGATACTCAAGGAAACTCACCGATACAAGTACTGATTCCTTGAATTGTCAAGGAATCAGTACTTGTATCGGTGAGTTTCCTTAACAGAAAGTACCTATTGCATTGTTAGTATATAAAAGCAACGAAATAAAAGTAATTTAAACATACATAAATTTCCTCTATTGATATTTCAGATATCCCTGAAGTTCCATAAAAAATATGAATCCTGTCCAGTGTGGCAAGAAGCTGTGAGATTGAAAACCAGCTGCGGATATTCAGAGGCGCAACTGGTGCAAATGAAATCATGCGGTGGCCTGATTCACGCAAATCCTCATTTCTTTCATCTGATCCGTCATATCGAAGCATCATTTACAAAATATTCCTCTTGAATTGATGTCTTCGATATGACTAGATGAAGTACTTGATTCTTACACCTTCACTTATCCCTGTATAGAGCATGGATGTGAAATCCTTTCATATGCGATAATTTACTAGGTAGGATTAAGAATGAGGCAATATTACCATCAGGAAAATTCAAAACTGAAAAAGAAATTTCTTGTTAAAAAAAAATTGTCTAAATTAACTAATGAATAAATTTATGTTAAGTTTGTGTAAGCGTTCCAGCTGTCAACATCAAGGAAATATGAGTTAAAATAAATTCTTTAATTTTTCTCTTCATTTGAGTTTTGTCAATATATCGAAATAGACTATTTAGCAGCATGCCAAAAAATAGTAGATTAAGGTAAGTAAAAATCAGCTCTTTCCATTTTTTTAAATATCGGTTTTTTAATTTTTGCAAGTGTTCCAGTTTTCAAAATCAAGTAAGTATGAATAAAAATAAATACTTAAATTTTTCTCTTTATTCGAGTACCTGTAATTTTCACGAAAATATAATGAAAAAGGATCAAATTAAATATATGAAACGGATCAATATATTTCTATTTTTGAAAATGAAAACTTTATTTTATTTTATAGAATTAAAAAAAAATCTAACGGAGATCGATCCATCAAGATGTAGACAACTATTTCGCCTAATATATGTTCATATGACATAGATATTTACAAATAGTTTATATTTATCATGCTCGGTTAACAGTTAGAATCTTTAAAACCCGATTCAAATTAAGAGCATATTTATTCAGTATATTCATTGAAGTTGACGAAATTAATAACGCTTTCATAATTACATATAATAAATATGTGTAATGCGGTAGAAGTCGTTAGTGGGACAGAGACAGAAAACCGTGAGAGCTATCGTGGGCTTTTCAGGCTATGTCTGTTGGCATTATAAGATCGGAACGCCTCTAGTGGTTGCTACAAAAAGTAAAACGAACTTCGTTAAGACAGTCGCCCCCCCCCCGCGACCGAAATTTGACGGAGTTCCAGACCTGTATATAAGACCGTGGTCCCGATCTTTTACCGTCGCCACATGGGTTTTTTATTTAGACTCCAAAATTCTTTTAAGAACATAATTTACGGCGTTTGTAAACTTTCTTCGCGAATTCCCATATATCTCGAGTTGATGCTTCATCCAATTTTGTTGCAATAAAAAGTATTAAATTCGAATGACAAATTAATTCCTGCATTAAAAATGCGTGCAACTTCTGATAACATATCCCACTTTTCCAGAAGAATTGACTGAATTTTCAACACCACCGGAAAGACGTAACTTTTCGAATCATTCAAGTGATTAATTGTCAAAACGATTATAATAATTAAGCACTCATTTGACTACTGCGCACGTCAGTGCTGTACCGATAAATCCCCCATCGCCGAAACACTCGTAGCCCCCGACATAATCGGATCGTTAAAATTTCGACATAAACAGACGTTCGAAAGATGAATTCTAAGAATACTTCGTTTTTTTTCTCTTCAAATTCTCCTTATACTAAATCTATAACTTGAAACAGGACTCCCAAATCCTAATATCCCTTATCGGCAATGACATATTTCATTCCGAGATAACGAATGAAAACATATAACTATAGATATCCCTAGCACAGGGACGTAGTGACATATGTTAACGGAGTATGACGGAGTATTCGTGAAAAAGGCTGCCGCTTGCTGCCGCTGCGCGACGCGCCCGTTTCTCATGCACTGGGTCGGTAAATTCGTTTGGTACAGCGAGTAACAAGAAGATACCAGCAGGTCGTATATAGTAATACTACCGTGGAATATATACACACTCGTTCCAGTAAAGAGCGAGGATTAAAGTCTCGCTTTAATTAACCCATAACTATATAGTGGATACACATCTTTTCTGGCAAGTATCAAAAAAAAAAAAGCTCGTGTTCGAGACATATCGCACACGAGGTTAACGTGGGTAACGACGAGTGAGAGAGCGAGGAGAGACTCTCAAGCACGACACGCACGCGAATACGGTAACCGACATAACCCGGTTTATTATTTTTTTCTTCTCGCTTTTTACACGCAAATTTCTGCGGCAATTTCTCTCCCTCCCCCTCTTCCCTCTCAGCCAAAGTCCCCGCGAGCGTACACGAAAGTCCGTGAAACTTTTTATTCTTTTTTTTTCTTTCCCTCTCAATATTCCGCGAGGCTCGATCGCGCGTAATCACGGTGTGAGAGAGAAAATACGGGGGATAAATTGTGGTGTGCGGTGTGGTGTGTGCGAAGGAGCAAAGAAAGTGTGTTTGCTTCGTATTTCTTGAGAACCTAAACGCGAAAGGACACGCGATCAGGAAAAGAAAAGACAAAATTTATATACGCACACATATAGATATATATACGGCGTGTGAGCGAGGAAATCGGTGTGAACGGGTGAGAAATATGGAACACGCGGGCGGTGACGGTAGCAACGATGGGGACGGTGATAGACGGGGTGCTGGAAAAGGACGCGGAGATTGGGGGCCACCGATGCAACAGCATCCACAGGAACATCTGAGACGACCTCGTCATCCAAACAACGCCAATCAAGCGCCAGGTAGGAAAGATTTTTACCTTTTTTTTTTCTTTTTTTTTCTTTCTTTAACACACAATTTTTCCATTTGGAATAACTCTGGTGCTGTCAAAATTTTATGACTAAAGACAATATCGTACTTCCTCTTTCATAGTTCTGCCGTTTTACGATTGTTTTTTTTTTCTCTGTTTATCAAAGGCGAGGATTACAGAGACAATAAGGGCGAAGCGTGCTTCTACGAAGTGAGAAACTCTAAGCTGTCCGCTGACGCGCCCATCTTTGTGCCCAGAAATGCTGGACCCAACACTGGACCGGTATGATCATGACAAACGAATATTGTTTCAGTTGTTAATTTGATGGCGAGCACCTGTGACAATGTCTTTAGAATGTATGAAGAAATTTTTTTTCATCGAACGAATTATTGACGCTGTACGGTAAATACAAGCGCTTGGATATTGGTTCAAATTGCTTGAGGTATAGGGATAAGAAGTGATTAGATAAAAAAGGTTTGATAATGGAGTATAGAAAAATATTGGAAGGAAATGAAAGAAGCTTATTAAAGTATTGAAATATTGAAATTTCGCTTAACGCTACTAGAGACTGAAACTGAAAAATTTAACTCGTGTGACTTTAATGATCATGATTGAAAAAGGGTTTGTTTAGCAACTTTTTTTGGGAGCCTACTACTTTTACTCCTTTGATAACCAAAAATTTCAATACCCACACGGTTTAACTAATATTATTATTATTATTATTATAGACAGTTATGTCGTACGTAACAACAATCTTCTTCAATTGGTGCATTTTCTATAATGAGGGATTTGTAATTTTATATCGAGAATTTCAAATGCATAGTTTTATGTTTAAAAAGTCATGAATATCTTTTATGGGGTTAAAGAACTGGATTAAAAAAAAAAAAAACGACAGTTCCAATACCATGGATAATTTTAACATTTTGGTCAAATAATTTCTTAAAAAATTCGAAAATTCTTAGTATATATACCTTTATGTGAAGGATTAATGATTAACAGATGTTAATTATTATAACACATTCAATAAATATAAGCTCTATATTAAATTCAAAGTGGAGCACTGATTACAAACGGATTTCAATCGCAATTTCGTCAAGTACAGAAGTTTTTCGAACATTTGTATTAATTATTTTGTTAAAAAACGTACGATTTCCATCGACTTTCATATATTTCCCCAAATAATCTAATATTCGACCCAAATATTGAATTCAATTAGATTCGACGTGTGCATCGTTATTTCAGCCACAAACCTGGCACAGACATTCGGCTCAGGATCGAATATCAATTGCCAGGAACCAACAGCCCTGTCCGCCTCAGCAGCAGCAACAGATGCATCGCCAAGTGCCGCAGCATCATTACGCTTCCCATCATCAGCAGCAACAACAATACGGCTATCAACCGGCTCAAATGCACTATCAGGGCCAGCAATATGCCGATCCTGACGCCGGAGTTCAGGGCTATCCCCCCTACGAGGGAGGATATGGAAATTTTAATAGAAATCAAGCGAACGTAATAAATTCATAATTTACGACATTAAGCATGATTAAAGCGAGAAATTAATGTTCAAAATTGATGTTTCGAAGTTTTTCCAAATATTGAAGAAAAAAAAAATTATTTTATTCGTTATTTACACAATAATATAATTTGTCATTTTTTTTTTCTTCGTTCTCTCACATCATTACTTAAGGGCTCGGAGCGTCACACGGAGAACAATCAAGTGACGACTTTCGCCGGGGTATTGCGACAATTGGAGAACGCGATGGACACCTTAAACCGAAGTCCTGGACAATTTGACGATCTCGTCGTGCCGCTCGTTTGCAGTATAACGCCTCATTTAAAAAATTCTAGTCATACTCAGGAAGTCGTCGATGCGATCGTTAAACAGGTAAATTTACCACCTGTATCAGCACTATTACAGTGAAATTATTACTTCAAAAATGTTATCGGTCATTCTTTTGTTCTGTACCTTTGTAAAATTTGTAATAATTCGTACTCATCGTGAGAAATTCCACTTTCACAGTCGATCAGAGAAAGTAATTTCCGGTACAGCGGAGCTCGCTTGTGCGCCCATCTCGACGCTGTGGCCACACCGTCCGAAGATTCAACGTCCATTTTCAGGACTGCACTGTACAACAGGTAAGTTTTGATATTTTTACGTTTAGTCGAATGATTTTCGTTCACATTTTTGTGCTCATAGAGAAAGTTTACCCGATATATGTATTTTCATCAAAATTTTCGTACTAAAATCTTTCACAATAATGCAATTAGGCGAAAAATCGGGGAACCTGAGAAAAAAAATCTCCGTTTATTAATAACAATCGTAGGTGTCAGGAGGAGACCGCAAATGAGACGTTACGTTGGCAGGAAGAGCCCAACGAAAAGTCTTGCAACGGATTGATGCTGTGTCTCGCTGAGCTCGTAGCACAGATGGATCAGCCGGCAGCTTCGATTCTCGGCAAATTATTGGTTCAAGTTATTTCCGTAACACTCAAGAATCCACAACCGAACTCCGCTAAATTCATCTGTCAGTCGCTCAAGGTGAGCTCAAAGAGAAACGCAATCTCCACACTTTTATTTCTCTTTGAATGAGAAACAAAAAAAAAACAATATTTAACTTTTCTGCTGGAACGTATAGTTGGCTGGTCAATATTTGGAGAGAGACAGCAGTACGAATCGCGAGGAGATCGAGCGAGTTATGCGAGAGCTAACGGAACTCGTGACTGAGGGACGAGTCGACGTTCATGTTGGTCGTATGGTGAATAGCGTGCGTGAATTGCGCAGCGGTAACTGGGGACGCGTAGTGTCGCACGGGCCAACGCCTGTAGAACCTAGCGCGACAATTAATGAGCAACAATTTTCTCAACACATGTTCGACGAGCCCGTTCTTTATGGTCCCGACGGTACGATTCTGTCGCCCGAGGAGAGCAGTTTTTGCCAGAGTCGAGCGACCGCCGACGGGATTAACGACGATGGCGGCGATGGCTTGTGCGATGACCTACGGTATGTTATCTTTGACACTCTTATCACGAGACGAACTGAACATTCGTTATTTAATGCTCTTTTTGTTTTTCGCGAAAAAGTTTGCGGCTCGATAAAATGTCTTCATAAACTTTCGAACTAGTTTATGTTTATAAAATGAGATGAAAATTTTCACATAATAAAGCGTTATACTGCGACACAAATAAACGCTCTCTCGTGTTTCTAATGAATAAGATAAACGAGTCGTCCGAGAAATAATACACAGTGATACAAAACGAAATACTATTCTCGATCGTTATTCCAGCAAATATGAGGACGAGGATGAGGACGACGACATCGCAGCGGCGTACGAGGAATTCCTGAAGCTGACGCCCAACAAGAGCGGCGGTAGCGTCGTCGATAGAGGATAGTCGCCCGATTTTAGGCACTAATAAATAAACACTATTATACAGTAATCAAGAAGCAAAATGGAAAAAAAAGGTCAACAAAATAATTAAAAAAAAAAAAACAAATTTAAAAAATACTTTCACGACAGTTCCGCACGGAGACTCCGATCACATTGGCATATCTTCGCGTGGCATCAAAAGATATCCGTGAAGATCTGTCCGCGACTCTCAACGACGAGAAAACTTATCCCAATCAGTCGTTTTACGGCTTAGTAATTGCATTGCTCTTCTTATTTTTATTACACAATAAATTATGTACAATTACGGAAAATAGAGTAAGACGGAATCGCATATGATTTAAGTTTGTAGTTTATATACTACACACGAACATGTATATGTATATTATATATATTTAAAAAAAGAACACATACAAACAAATAATGAAATGAAAATGGGACACTTAATGAATCGTGTCGTCCCATTATCCAGTAGTCGGCAATATATACGCGCTGAGGAAAAAAAAACAACAACAAAACAAAAAGGAAAAAAAAAGAAATGAAATACTATTATACTTAAAATATTACTTCGATGTTCGGAGCAATATGCGCACCCGCTGGCCACTCTTCCCCCATCTTTTGCCCGTATGCAGCTGCACACCGGCTAGCATTTTATTTCAATAATTATATACAGTTATGTACGGTAAAATAATAAACAAGAAAACTATGTCTTTTCGTTATTAGAAGTGAAGAGAGCCGTAGTTTTCTTATTTTACGTCACAGAAGAATTTTTTTTCGGATAGTTAGTAATTTCACTGTTTTTTTTTATATCCATATGCATATAGAGAGAGAGAGAGAGAGCAATTAAAAAATAGTGCTTATTACAATTGTATTTGTTTATTATACTTGTCGTAATTGCAAATTTGTGTTTTTTTGTTTGTATCGCAAATTTTCATATTTTCCCACACGCCATGAGAAAACGATAAGCGAGAGGAACGAACGCGTGGGTGCGACCTCGGAACTCGTTAGATCTATTAACATAAATGTCATTGCGGGGGCGAAACGAAGACATAATGTTCTTTGATACTGGTGTTACCACGCGGAACCTTCGACGCCTCGTGATTACGTTTTGCTATTATTATTTATTTTTTATTGGACAAGACGCCAAATTCAATGATCCAGGCCTTATATGCTTTGACTTAGACGGATTGACGTCAAGTCTAGATTCGCAGAGAAAAAAGCCATTATTACAATACGCCTACGCCGTGTTAATGTTTCTTTTTTTTATCGTTTGCACGATTAATTTCGTTAGGAAGCCCTCAAACATGGTAATTTCTCTGAAATTCCGAAATTTTTATCATCTTTATTTTTCGATGACTCATATACGAGCTTGGGGTGAGATATTTTTTAAATGTCAGAGTGCAAAAAAACTCGTATCCACATGTATTCGATAAAAACCCAAATGATACCTAGCTCGGATTTTGGTAGTAGAAGGCTTTGGAAGAATTTCAAAGTCTCGTAGAATTTTTATTAATAATTCGTTTTTTCTAACTATAATTGTTCCTTTTTTGAAATCTGAGATAACAGGAAGAATCTTGAGTGTGTTATCCAAATTTGTGAGGCGTTTATATATATATATTTTTTCTTCTTATTTCTATATAAAATTCTTTTTAAAATTCCAAGTAATCATGTATCAGAAGAAAAAACATCAATTTTAGCTGTTTATTTTTCGAAGGTAACAAAAATTACGAAACAATTTTACGATTGTGAGGATACGCGTGAAAAAAAAAACAAGATTTTATTATACACTGTAAAGTATTGGTCGTTTTGGAATTTATGTATCGCTTTTACGAGCTAAACTGTTCGAAGAATAAACACATCACTAATCAATATGTTTTATAATTTTTTAGAACAGAGAGGTACAAGAGACATCGGAAAAGAATAAATAGACACGCCACGAGGACAAATTGGTAACTGGTGAGATTCCATCGATTCAAGTTCAACGACGAGGCGAGACATGATGACAGACAGGAGGTCGTTCGGAATAAATGCACGCGTTACCATTTACGCATCAAAACGATTGTACAATCGAAGAAAAGCCGGGACAAGGAAAAATGTAACGTATGTCACAATATTTCATGTTATTATTATATTCCAAGTTTTCATTAGATATTACGTAACAAATTATAATTCGAGTGAATTTTCAAAACCTTTCAAATTTTTCAACTTTATCATAATTTACAATTAAGGATTTGAAAAAATGGAATAATTAATGCGATGAGAGTAACAGAAATAACATGGAAAAAAATCAGAGTACTTTATGGAGCCCAATTATAATAAATACTCCGATATGATAGACACGACTTTCATGAGTTAAAAGTAATTATAATTGAGTAATAGTAAGCGAAAACCTAAAAAAAAAACACTGATATTTTTACTTTTGTAAAGCATTCTTCGATCAGTCTTTTCAAGTTTAAAGAATAACTAATTGAATAACGCAATACTTTTCGGAGCACAATTTTAACGGGTCACGCATATTTTTTTTTTTTCATTTTCATCACTATTTTCAGCTGAATATCTTTTAGTTAAAAATTTAAAAAATTTTAGAAGTTAAAAAATATCATAATGCAGTAACAGTCAGGAAAAAAATGTCGAAATAAAATCAAAGTGTTTTTTGGAGTACAATTGTAACAGGAACTGTGAATTTCTAAATTCCATCACACTTTTCAATCAAATCGCTTCTCAAGTAAGAAAGATTAGTAACAATAAGCGAAAATAACCCTGCAAAAACAAAAATCAGAATAATTTTTGGAGTTCAAATCTAAAGAGTACCATTCCTTGGCGTAATTTTTTTAAAATATCGAACAATATCTTCTTTCCGTAAAAAAAACCTGAAACGTAAATAGCAGAGTAAATTAACATAAAACAGCAGTTTCTTCTATCCCGTCTCCTTTTATTAGGGTTTCTACGTAGCCCTTTCGCTCGCACATAATTCCCCTTACTTTCGATATTTTTAAGAATTACCATAGATGAGGATATCAACAAAAAAAATCATGTATCGAAATTGGGAGAAGGTCTAGATCACAGGTTTGTCGAATAGGCATCGCACGTCCTATATGGCCATCATAATGTGCTAAATATCTGTTTTTTTTTCTCATCGTAGTATTCACCATTCTGATGAAAATATACGGAAGGCCATAGGAAGAGCAACCAATTAAGGTGTACTTGCCCACACACGAATACAGAAGATCTCTCACTCTCGCGCGTGGCTCATATTCAAGTTCGAGATCGCGAGGTTGCCTCGCTTCGCAAGGCAGACAACTCCTGTGTGTGGTTTTTATTCGATGAGAAATACGATGACGATTATTTTGCCCGTGATCCGTGCCTTGCTGGGTTAAAAACAAGCACGAGTGTGTGTGTGTGTGTGTGGGAGGAACGACTCAAGGACAGCACGAGTGCGTCAGTTTCGAACTGGGAAATCCGCAGATACTCCGAACACTCTCCATTGAAGATTTAAGGAGCGCGAGGGAGAAAGAAAAAAATAACAACTATATGGTGGGGCAATATATAAGTTCTGTAACTACTTTATATCTATATATTTTCTGTTACGTTCCATTATATTTGTGAATGTCCGAGTAAGCTTACATATAGTCCTCGACTTGGCGCTCTAGAGTGCAGATCGTTCGAAGAGCGCTCCCGGTGAGCGACTCTTTATTTTCATTTTATTCTTATTTTATCTCAATTGATTTCTGTTTTTATTTTGTACAATATCAAACAATTGATTTTCCTTGTGAAAAAGTTTCCATGGATTAATTTTTGTTTGTCTTATTTTTTTAGAATTGAGTGAATAAAAAACCGAGAAAATGAAAGGCATGCGGACGGCAGTTCTGCTTGCGGCAGTTTTTGCCGGCTTCACGACTCTGACGGAAGGTTACACGACGAGAGTTCCGGACTTTACTTCCGGTAAATATTCATTGTTATTAAAGTTTAAAAATTATCACAAAATCGATGCTAAAAAAATGTTAGATATAAAATTCGTCGAAAGAATTGTGCATCAGAAAGATTTTTTTTTTTTTAATTGTCAGATAATTTTGTTGCTTGTATGTGTTTTTCAAATTTGTGTACGTTTGCTCTTTGGTTCTCAACATACTTTGTTATTCTATTATTTTATTGAATACTACGGTTTTATTAAGTTTTGTACATTTTATCAATCGGACTATGTTTTAAAAAAAATTATGATTTTCAATTTGATTGAATCAAAAACTACGAACGTCACGTGAAACAAACTTGCGTTTAACCATTGCACAGTTTGATTTGTTTAAAAGAATCTTGATTGGTCATTAAATAGTAAAATATTGTATCATAAATTACATCATAGATCGTATGATTTTGTTGAATTAAATATTTTTAATCAATTTTAAATAGCATTAAATTTTGCATATAAATCAGTTTTTAGATTTCGTTGAATTTTATGATATTAAAAAGTAATTAAACTTCATACATTTATTCAATGCTTACGATTAAAAAATGTTTACTCTAGGAAAAAATCATTGTAATTTAGTATCTATAAAAACGAAAATCTATACATATCACGCTTGTTCGATCGTTAAAGTCCCCCCGAGTCTCACTCGAGACGTCGTGTCCGTGTCCTATTTTGTCACGTAACGTTATATAACTATATACCTCATAGTATTAATCTCAATCTATTGTGTAATGTTTCTTTGATTCTTCGAAGGTGGTTGCGCGGGGCTCAAGTGCGGTAGGAATGCAAAATGTTCGATGAACGAGGGTCGTCCCATTTGTTCGTGTCTCAATCTTCACATGGGAGATGCTCTGGGTGTCTGCTACAGGGTCGAGTGTCAAAGTGAGTAATTAAAAGTGTACAAATAAAATTAACAAATATTCCAAACTTAATTTGATTAAAACTGTAAAAATTAAATTCCTTGACAATAAAATATATATATATTTCATTTTTACAGTTGACGAGGATTGTCCATCGACAAGAGTCTGCTCTCCAAGCAATAATTGTGTAGATCCTTGCATCGGCCTTTGCGGTTCAAATGCCAGGTGCGAGGTGAATCTTCACATTGCCAAATGCGTATGTGCGCCTGGTTACACGGGCGATCCATACAGCAATTGTCATATCGCAGATCCTCGTGAGTAAAAAAATAAAAATTAAATCAATATTATATATGGGTCATTCCATCTCAAATCGATCATTGTATGTCAAATATAAAATTTGTTGAGTATTATTACAGTTCATTTTGTTCAAGCACGTGAATTTTTTAAACGATTCTTTCGTACGAATGAGGAAACCGGAAAATGAAGTGTGAGGAAGAATGAAGGTCAAATTTTGAAAAAAATGTGAAAATTCTTCATTTTCATCGTTTGTCAATTTTAATTGTTGCAATTGCAATTATTTCTTTGCAATTAGCGCATAATTTCCTCGATTTTATTAATATTACAGAAGCAGCATGTAAACCGAGTCCCTGCGGTGCAAATACAAAATGCGAAGTTATCAGGGATGTGATTCATTGCACGTGTTTGCCGGGTTATCTGGGCCGACCATCATATGGCTGTCGTCACGAGTGCGAGAGCGACGGTGATTGTTCTACGCATCTCGCTTGTTCGCCGAATTTCAGATGCGAAAGTCCGTGCAACAAGTGCGGCGAAGGTGCCAATTGTGATGTTATAAATCATCGGCCGAAGTGCTCGTGCCCGAACGTAAGAGAAAATCTCAATTTTTTTTGGCTTTCATCGAGAAAGCGTGTTGTCTATATCGATGAATTGCAATTATTAATAAGATTGCAATAGATATTCCGTGTTTCCTTATCCATTTATTTATTTATTATTTTCCAGAATTGGCTTGGTAGTGGCTACACAAGATGTTATCCGGAATGCACTCATCACTCAGAATGCGCGGGTAACAGACCAGTTTGTCTCAATCAAAAATGTGTGAATCCCTGCGAGGGATCTTGCGGCATTAATGCAAATTGTGTGATTAGTGGAATAACAGCGCAATGCAGTTGCCCGAGAGACATGACCGGCAATCCATACTTCAGCTGTCGTCCCTTCGAGCCAAGTAAAATACTAAATTACTTCTTAGTATTATAATATTGAAATTGAAATGAAGAATTTTTGGGTTATAGGCTCTTCGCTCATGCTAAAATCAGGTTCAATAAAAATCGAGGAAAAACATGATTTTGGTGATTCAGAGAAAAATGTTTACGTTAGACTTTCGTGAGGTTTCAACAGAATTAAAAAAATGGGACTAATAATAGGTCTTTGTGTGAACAAGCCTGTTCTAGGTTGCTGTATCAATATCTTTTTGGAATTTTTATCGTTTAGACTCAATATCTACGGTTCATTATTTTATTTTTTTCACCCACTCAAAAATATGAGCAGGACATTGTTCATTCAATTATTTCCAAACATAATTTCCGATGTTAAATTTATCAATTTTAGTTATCTTATTATTTTCAACATTTTCATTGTTTAATTTTGCAAATATTCTTTCCTTCACACAAAGTTATCCTTATACATCTAATTTAACATTTTTATCATTCTTTTTTGAAGTACTCAATGTTTATTGCTATGTTATTTCCAGGGGATCTCTGCATACCAAATCCCTGTGGCGAGAACGCTGTTTGTACACCAGGACACGACATTACCGGAATGGAAAGACCAGTTTGTACATGTCCAACGGGTTACATCGGTGACGCTCGCACAAGTTGCAGACGCGGTGAATGTCAGGTTGACAGTGAATGTCCCCATAATCGTGCTTGCATAGATTATTTCTGTCAGAATCCTTGTACGGGCAAGGAATGCGCAACGAACGCGAGATGCGAAGCTCGACAGCACATCGCTGTTTGCACGTGCATCGAGGGTACGAGAGGCGATGCAGTTGTCGGATGTAACAACATTCCGTCCCAAACTCGTAATCCCAGAATATACTACCGCGGTTAAATAACCGTACAAATTTATGACTGTCACATATACAATGACCATATATTATAAACATACTAAAACAGCATGAAACAACGAATAAAGACGTCATCAAGACTTTTTTTCTAATTACACAGAAACGTTTTTGTAGAAATATTTGATAAAACCTTTATGTTTATATGTACGTACATGTTGATGAATTGAAAAAACATCCTGTATCCTCGTCTCTCACTGTAAGGATCGGAATTAATCGAATGAGAAACCAGTAAAACATATGTGCGAATAAAATGATTATAAATAATTTGTCAAAGAAATTTCCATCAAAATAGCATCAATGAAATTATCGAGTATTTTAACTAGTATTCTGATAGCATAATAATTGATAAATATATCAAAGAAACATTATCAGGAGGATCGTTCAAACTTTGTCAGCATTTGTATTTTTCCCGCGCGTGCGCGCGAAAGAAAGAAAATTAAAAATGGCTGATGTCACGAAGTGAGCTGCGCGTGCTTACGTGGTAAATCGATTATTTCTCGTGGAAGCCCAACGGGCGAATTTGTTCGCACTTCAAGCCGATCAGCCAAGCTGAAAGGTCCTTTCGTATTTTTGGTTAGAAATACCTGTGCGGAACGCGAGCGTTCGAGGAATAATTAAACAAGAATTAAACATTCCGGTAAGTACAATTATTGCACATATTTCACCCAAATATAATTTAACAGCCATCACGCTATGTAATGAGACTGGAAAGCGTTAACAATGACGAAAAATGAAAATTTCGCGTACCATGTGTGTTTGGTTATGGCACTTGCGCCTGCGGAGTCGTTGTCACGTTTGCCCGCCGCTGTCGCACCAATAAGCTTGTTATTCCCGATAATTCAGCTTGAAATACTTATTTTCCTTTAAAATAGGCACTCCAAACAGGCTTCCAGGCATTGGAATTTTTCGATTGGAAAGGTGAATCGGTGTTCATTTTTATAATTCTCCATTTCAGACACAGCTTTGACATGAGTCGATTCTTTGCAACTGGTTCCGACTCCGAATCCGACAGCTCGTCGGAGGAGGAACAGATCCCAAGAGCACCGGCGGCGGCCTATACGGTAATTATTATTATGATCGGTTTATATTGTCGTGTGATTAACTATGGATACAATTTTCGTATTCAAGATAGACGTAGAGGATTGACTGAGCCCTCATAGCTATCTTGAATAAACATTGGATGACAGAGAAATTAATGATTTTTTGCTCTTCACAGTTCAGCGACGAGGAGGAAGAAACAAAGAGGGTCGTACGTTCGACCAAGGAGAAGCGTTACGAGGAGATTACAAATTTGATAAAGCTAATACGTAATTACAAGAAGATCAAGGACATGAGTAGTATGCTAACGAGTTTTGAGGATCTCTCGCGCGCCTATCAGAAAGCATTGACGGTGATAATGAAGGAGGAGGGCGGTCAAACACCGCGTTTTTATCTACGATGCTTGGTAGAGATGGAAGATTTTATAAACGAAGTTTGGGAAGATCGCGA
Source organism: Oxytorus armatus (assembly GCA_958009045.1). Classification (NCBI taxonomy): domain Eukaryota; kingdom Metazoa; phylum Arthropoda; class Insecta; order Hymenoptera; family Ichneumonidae; genus Oxytorus; species Oxytorus armatus. Next base: position 27,109,867 of record OY253747.1, read on the forward strand.
TGGTCGTAAGAATATGTCGAAGAACAATTCCAAATCGCTAACGTCGTTGCGCCAAAAGTTACGAAAATATAACAAGGATTTCGAGGAAGAAATTATGAAATTTCGTGAAAATCCGGATCAGGACGACGACGAGGAGGAGGAGAAAGCAGAGGAGATTGAAGAATTCGATCAGGAGGAGGATGGCACGGCGATGTTCAAGAAATCAAGTTCCGAACCAACCGCTCCGGACACCTCGAAATTCAAGAAAGGTCCGCCGGTCGGTGACGAGGGGAGCGAGAGCGATTCGGACTGGGGTAGCGACAGCGACAGCGACAGTGAAAGCAGCGACGACGACGGTCAGTATCAAAATCTTCGGGAGCGTTTCATAAAAAAAGCTACGGACAAGGAGGACGACGAGGATAAAACGAAGAAGAAGGAACAGCGCAAAGAACGCAAGGAGAAAGAGCGCAAGAAGAAACGCGACGAAGATGACGGCGAGGGAGAATGGGAAACGGTGAAGGGAGGAGTAGCGATACCGTCGGAAAAGCCAAAAATGTTTGCTAAAGACGCGGAAATCAATGTTCCAGCTGTATTGAAAAAGCTCTCCGAAGTGATAGCTGCGCGTGGTAAAAAACGTACCGACAGACGCGAACAGATTGAACTTCTGCACGAGCTTCAATCGATCGCGGAGACGCACAATCTTGGCTCGGCGGTAGCTGTTAAAATCAAATTTTCCATTGTCTCCTCGATCTTCGATTATAATCCCAAAGTTTCGGACGCCATGAAACCCGAATATTGGTCAAAACTTCTCGAGCGTATATCCGAGATGTTGGACATGCTGTTGGCGACACCGGATATGCAAATTGCCGAAAATATAAACGAGGATACCGAGGAATTTGAAACGCCGCCGTTCAAGCTTCACGGTTGTGTATTAACGCTTGTCGAACGTTTGGACGAGGAATTTACGAAATTATTGAAAGAATGTGATCCTCACAGTAACGAGTACGTCGAGAGATTGAAAGATGAGAAACAGGTCGCTGGTATAATCGACAAGGTGCAAGAGTATCTCGAGCGGCACGGTAGCGTTGCCGAACTATGTCGCGTATATCTACGTAAAATCGAGCATCTTTATTACAAATTTGATCCGAATGTATTGAAGCAAAAGGACGGTGAAATTGGAAAAAAGATTGTAACTTCGGTGCAGGTAATGGAAAAATTGTGCAAATACGTTTACGCACACGACAATACCGATCGTTTACGTACACGCGCTATATTGTCGCACATCTATCATCATGCGCTACACGACAATTGGTTTCAAGCACGTGATCTCGTATTAATGTCACATCTTCAAGAGACAATTCAACATTCCGATCCGGCGACGCAAATTCTCTACAATCGTACAATAGCTCATCTTGGCCTTTGCGCTTTTCGTCACGCGAATATTAAGGATTCGCACAATTGTCTCGTTGATCTTATGATGACGGGAAAAGTCAAGGAACTCTTAGCGCAGGGTCTATTGCCGCAGCGTCAGCACGAGCGTAGCAAGGAGCAGGAAAAAATTGAGAAACAGCGACAAATGCCATTTCACATGCACATCAATCTTGAGCTATTAGAGTGCGTTTATCTCGTATCGGCGATGCTCATTGAGATTCCCTATATGGCCGCTCATGAATTTGACGCTAGACGACGAATGATATCGAAAACTTTTTATCAACAATTACGATCGAGCGAACGTCAATCACTCGTTGGACCGCCGGAATCCATGAGAGAGCACGTCGTTGCCGCTGCTAAAGCAATGAGAAATGGCAATTGGTCGGCTTGCAATAATTTCATTATAAATGAAAAAATGAATGCCAAAGTTTGGGATCTTTTTTATCAAGCCGACAAAGTACGCTCGATGCTGACGCGTTTGATCAAGGAAGAAGCGCTGAGAACTTATTTATTCACGTATTCGCACGTTTACGATTCTATCTCCATGCCAACGCTCGCCGAAATGTTTCAGCTCAAACGTCCCGTTGTACATTCGATTATCAGCAAAATGATTATCAACGAGGAACTCATGGCTTCGCTCGATGATCCTTCGGAGACGGTTGTCATGCATCGCAGCGAACCAAGCCGTTTACAGTCGCTCGCACTACAATTAACCGACAAAGTCAATAATTTCGTTGACTCGAACGAGCGTATATTCGAAATGAAACAGGGCAATTTCTTCTCTCGCGGTGGCAATCAGGGCAACTTTCGCGATCGTCAGAATTACAATCGTCAGGGACAGGATTGGGGACGACAGAGGCGCGACCGCGACCGCGATCGTAATCGTGAGGAAAATCGTAATTATTGATCGTCGACGAGATAAACAAAAGCCAAATGTGTTTTTTTTTCTTCGACGTTTTTAACAACGCTCGTGAATCATGATTATGTATGATAAACTTTGCAATGTTGCTAATAAACATCAATGAATCGAAGATTATTGGGTTTGGATATATGACGTGTAATATTTTCCACGAGTGACATTTACTCACTGATTTTTTTGAGGAACATTAATTTTAAATAATAATAATACTCAAAAGTTATTAATGAACTAGTTAAAAAAAGTATAACCATTTTTGAAAGAAAATTTGTTAAGCATATGTGAACATTTTAAGTATTTTCATTCATTTTCAATTTTTAATCGTGTAATCTTTAATCTTCCATTTTGAATCTTCCGTGTCGTTAATTTTGATCAGATTTTTCCCGTACTGCGAAGTACTTAAAATTCTCATCGAATCTCACTTTTGGCTGGGAGTGTAAAATTCGTTAGATCGAATGACAACAATATTTCATATTAATTTATTTCCCTTATTAATATAATCACCGTAACTAACCATAACATTTTACTATAGATATCGTACTAAAAACAAAACGTGCTGATAAAAAAATACGTTCTATACGATGTACGAAAACTGTGCTTTTTTTCATTGGATGTACAAAAAACATCTGGTTTTAAATCATTTACGAGTCCTGAATATATTCTATCAACTTGTTGCCAGTTAATATCGTATCGGATACAAGTACAAGTCGTATGCCGGTGGATCTCTCGACGAGACGACACGCCGATATCTCGGCAAATGTGATTCCACCGACGATGCAAATTACGATAGTTTTTGGTTGAACATGCCCGCGAGAACCGATCGTCAAACATCCCGGCAAGTTTGTCAAATCCTCGAAACTTTTTGGATCCGTCGTCTGATTGAGTACAATGTGTAAAAATTGTGCCTGTAAATTCATGATTTTCAATCATTTATAATTTTTTTTAATCGCTCATGAAAAAAAAAGTATAGAAGTTTTTTCATTTATTTGACATTTTTTATTTCGCTTTTTTTTGTACTATATAGAGACTTACGATTGCCGGAATGTAAGCCGAACTGAAGACGTAACTCGGGCAAGCGCCTACAGCGGTTTTTTGATCCGATCGTTTGGACTGTCCCGGCAACAGTTTGAGACGTTGAGCGTTGCTCGTCCACTCGCTGCTCCAATTTGGCAATTTGCTCCGTAGGATATTTTCCTTACGACGACGCAACAGTCCGGCCGTCTCGAGTTTGTGAAAAAGAGGTATGTGACGATAGCCATGAGCGTGTAAATGAGACTTTTGTATCGATTGCAATTCATTCTGCGTGACGCCGTCGCTTGTTATGCTCAGCATGCAGAGAAGTCGGAGGCTACGCATCGGATGATCGTCTAAAATTTCGAAATATTTATATATTTGAAACGAAAAAAATTCCTACAAATCTTCCACAAAGTCGTATATACCTATATTTCTCTCGATGTAATCCAAACACTCCTTTCTTCTGGCACAATCGAGTATGGATTTTTCCGTAAATTGTAGGCCTTCGAAATCCGAGCCAAGCGCACCGACGATCTCCTCGCAGGCCTCTATATGCGATGACAGTTGTCCCTTTACCTCAGCCGTTTTGTGCAATCTCGTCGCTACGTAATGCTTCATATCGGCAAGTTCCATCGTCTGCGTAGCCTCCTGTTCGGCTAACATTAAGCCATTTTATTTAATTTTTTTTGAAATTCCCGTTACATTACGTCAAAGGCTCACAAGGGAAAAACGGCAAATTTTACAGGAAGCGTGTGGGCGATTACAGAGTGAATTGAAAAAAAAATAGGCAATTATTTAATCGTACATTTGAGTGATTTCGCCATAGCACGTAACTTCGGGAATACGTCGCTAAAGTGTATATCTCTCACGTCACTGTAAACCCGATCCTTTCTAGGATCAAGCCTCATCTTATAGCCACTTATAGGGAGAACCGCTGTACCAACGTTCAATGGCAAAACTTCGGTGAGCAATCCTGCGTATGAAACCGGTGTGAGAAAAGTTGATACGAGATCGTAATTACGATCCATTATTACGAGACAACCGGTCTCGTTGTCGTTACTCGTTGTTCGTGAACTTTCTCTCATCGATTCCATCATCTTCAATATACGCTCGCTGTGCTTGCCAAGGGATACCGTTAGTCTCGGTGCACCCAGGACTAATTGCATCGACCATAAGCAACGAGCCATTGCCGGCAAAAGACCCGTGTCTTTGTGATAGTACAAATCAGCAAACATCGGATACTCGAGGGAAAGAACATTTCCATCGAGTTGAACGAATTCCCAGGACATTGAGTGAAGAGTCACCAATTCTGCTAAACCTGAAACAATCAAAAACAAACGTTAAAATAAACATTGATATATTTATGTCCTTGCATAGTCATTTAGTAAAAATTATTTTTTAAAATTTATAAGTAGTTTTTAATTTCTTTATAAATTTCATTTTAGATGAGAAGAAAGATTTCTGTATAATGACACAAATGATAAAATATTAAATCATTATAAAATCGTTTCTGTGATAAAGGGTAAAAATGAGTTTTTACATGTATGGGAAGCTAATTGAGTATCAAATATATGACACAAAAAATGAACATATTAAAGATACATGCATCGAAGCAACGATAAGTAATACAAAATTTGCACCAAACCTTCTTCCTCCACCAATGATCTAACAACAGCCGGAACATGTGGAGCCACTAAAACGTGAAATCCAAGTCCATGAGCCTGAGAGAGCTCCGACTGTATCTGATCCAAGACCCTTTTGCACGCTATAAGATCGCTTGATACAAGAAATATTCTCTGACTATTTGTGGGTTTGAGGCCTTGCTCGAACTTGAATATTTTGTCAACGCCATGGCGCCTATGAATAGTTAAAAGGAAATGTAATTAAACTGTGAAGAAATGAGCGTTGGTCAGTATATTATTTTGTAGCTCACTTTAGAACCTTAACACCCACGAAAGAGTCCAAAATTTTCATGAGTTTTTGCTCTATTAGCAGATCCTTTTTGCCAGCTATTGAGTCGAGAATGTCGACCAACTTTCGTTGGCTTATCTGCTGAAGAGCGCCTAACCTATCGTCCAGCGTAATATCCATTACTAAACGTATGCAATATACTGAAATTTAATAAATATTTATTAAAACATGAAATAATTCGAGAACTCTTCGATATTGACTGAATTAAATTTTCATTAATTATACGTACACCAACAAGAATACGTAATTATTGAAAAATATTATATCTTATCAGTGAGATTTCATTCGATGTAATCTCAAAGAATTTGCAAAGAGTCTGAAATAATCTTTGTCTCATACGCTACAAAGTTGCAATCCCAAAAGTCAAACATTACAAAAACGTTCGTTAAAAACATTCACCTTAATGTAATTTATAAATATATAAATAAAATGCGATAGATTAGCTTTGGGAAAATTTGACGTTTCGTCGAACGTCATCGCTCGAATGCGCGCGCGCATGTGTTTGCCAACGCCATCTGAGCGCGGGAGATAATCGAATGTTTTTCAAAATAAATCGGAAAGCGCGACGACGCCGATAGCGCTTGGCGCGCTTGTTATTGTTTTCTCTTTCGACGGCGATGGATTAAACTAACACGCGCATTGCCGCTTCGTGGGGGGGGAGAAGAGGCACTTCCGTGTACGAAAGAGATATTTATTTTCGGCCGAATTGTTGTCCCTCTATCGTGCGCGTCTCCGCGCGCACTCCGAGACTTTCGCGTAATATTTTGGCTGAAATTGTTTTTTTTTTCTTTCTAAATGCTTCGAAGGTTATTTAAAAATGGCGGATACAATGTCTTCCGACACTACCTCAGAGTATCACGACGATGATTTATCCGATATATCAGCGGAACGTGTGTCAAATCACGTCGTTGTGGGCCAGAAGCCAAGAGCCTCGAATCGTCTTAATGAAAGAAACTTTTTGCGCAAGCTATTCACGCGTGAGGTGAGTTATCTTAACCTTCAAACAACAAACGTGATCGTTTTTTTTATCGTGACAGAAACAACTCCGCGACTCCGCGACACCTGTCAAATTCACGAATTTATTAAACGTCCAATTTTGTATAGAGAGATCGTTATTTTCGTTGGTATTGCAAGATTTCGCAATATTTTAAATTCCCATAATTTCGATCATTTCGAACGCACGAACCCTATCGCTATATTGAAGTAGCTTTTTCTTCAATTTTTCAAAATTAAAGATCACTCGACGCATTGTTTGTGCTTTTTAGATATCTTGTCAATAGTGTTTTTTTTGTTATCCATGTTATTTTTTTTTTTTTTTATTGTTACAGATCAGAGGCTGCCTATCGACGCACAGCTATGCACCGGAAGAAAGACTCTTTTCAACGATTCCGTCGTGGGGTCACTTGCCACTATTCCAGGTCATACCCATGTCCGCTTTGGAGGCTGGGTACGTCTTTTTAAATTTGCTTTTATCTTTAGATGTTTCAAACTTTGTGCATCATTTTTGTGCTTTCCGATACGCCGAGACGTAGATGCAGTAAATTATCATGGGACTGCAAAGAGTCTTAGGTTTATGTGTCATTGTGTTTTTTATTTCCGTGTTTGTCTTCCACTTGATGTTTGTTTTTTGTTTCATTTTGTGGTGTTGCACACTTATTAATTTTTCTGATGTAATTCAGAAATTTGATTGTGCTTAATGAAAATACATGAAGATTTTGGGACAAATAACATGTTTGCCATTGAAATGAAAAACAATAGACACTTAATGGATGTTGGAGTGAAACAAAATCATAAAATCCAGGTTTTCATTAATTTATTTTCAATAAAAAAACCAAAACTCCATTTTGGAGTATAAATATATTTTTTGTAATAACAAGTGTAACAATGAATGATTAAAGTATCTGACGTTGACAAAACCCTTGAACAGATATTTGTTATCATTTTTTTCCTGAAACAAAGTGGAAAGTTGCATTTTAGAGCAAATAAGTATTTTTTCACAATGAAAATTGTAACAATGAATTATTAAAGCAATTGGGGGTGACAGAAAATTCCGAAATAATATTTCGATTCATTTTTTTATAAAGGAAAAGCCAAAGTTGCATTTTAGAGCAGAAAAGTAGTTTAGCAAATAACTGTTTTTTAACATGATAAAAAAGTTCTTGTGAGATGGTCTGGAAAATATAAGTTCAGAAGTTTTCAGTACTCGTTGAAGCTATTTGTGAATAATTGTTGTTAATGGTTTTGCAAGAATGTTGGGACAATTTTAAAAAATAACGGTTTTTTCGCCTAGAGCATTGTAGTTATCTTAAGAACACACTGAAAATTCATTGACTGAACAAAAAATATATATTCCAATAAGTAATGTTTTATGTGTTTTTTTAATTCTTAAAAAAAAAAGGCACATAGTCATGGGCCTGACGCAGTGCGGCCAGTTTCTACTGACTTACACATATATAATGGATCTCAGAGGAAACGGTTCTCATTACAAGTACCTGTTACATTGGTGGGCATTCGCGCCGAAGAAAATAGCGCGTAAGGTCGCCGAAGTCACGCTATTTGACAATTACTCGATATGCCGAGATCTCGATATCGTTATAGCACAGTGGCCGACCGACAGGAACAAGCTCGTGATACACGGCCTCAAGTGAGTAAAGAAAAAAAACAAATATTCACGTAAACGTAACATGATTTAACGTTAAAAAAAAAAATTCCTCTTATCACAGTGCCTTGAATCGATATAATTTTACGAATATTTGTACATTTTTTTATTGTCAGTGCTGCGTGGGCACATAGACAGCAAACGACTGATAGAGCATACTTAACAGTAACCACAGTACCTTCCCTCGAGAACTGCCGGGATTGTATGAAAGTTGCTGCTTCCTACGAGGAAGAAGGTGTGAAAAAAAAATGTATTTACGACTTTTGTTCCTTTTCAAAATTCCCTTTTGCTCATTCGTTTTTTTTTTTCTTCTCTTTTTCCTTCTTCCAGAACTCGCGGACAATTGGGACGGTTGCGTGCAGTGCAATTGTCTCGTTCACGGTTTAACAGTTCACACGACTTACGAGGTCATCTCACCGTTTCCACGCTTTCGCGCTGCCGTATGTCTCAATTATTGGAATCACATTGTCGTAAATACCGGCAATTTTTTGCACGTACTTAGGGTAGACCTGCGAGTCCCAAAGTGCAAAACCTCCCAGTCTTCCGGTGATAAGGACGACGACGTTATTGGCAATATGGTGACGTTGGACGTCAGCGACGTTGAGGATATCGATGACACGAAGAACGGATGTTACGACAAAATAGAGACCGAGTGCGCGTTCGAACGTTCGCCCGAGTCCATCGTCGAGGACAGTGTCGTCGATGAGAATAGTAAAAATTTCGAATGTTACACAATTCGCGATGTTAATAACGCGAAGAATTTTTCGGATAACGAGCGAATTCGTGAAAATGGTGATACATTGAACGCGGAAACTCGCACCGATTCGCCGGAGAGCGAGTGCGATTCGAGTTCAACGATGACAGGTGGAAATTCATTGCGGAGAATTCACGAGCAACGTGCCATATCCGTGAGGGACAAGATACTCCAGGATTTTTGCGACGACGTATCGCAGGAGCTCAATATCGGCAGCGATCTCATAACGCTCGTAAAACATTCCGCCTGTTCGCCACGCTCGACACCACAGAGATTACCGTCCTCCGATCTCAAACAGCCAATATGGCCGTCGTCCATATTAACACCACCGTCGGACATTCTCAGCACTCGAAATTCCGAATCTAGTCAAAACAATCACGATTATCGTCGTAACAAAAGGCCCATTTCGCCACAACCAAGTACATCCAATGAATCGTCCAACGTCAGCGTAACTTCGATCAATTCGCCGTTACACACACTATCGATAAGTCCATCGCCGTCCTCGTGCTGTTCACCGCGACTCATGTCACCGCCGATAATCACACAATTTAGGCATCCAAGTCCGAGAAAACGTGCGAATTTGCATTCACCACCGTTACCACCGCCTCCGCCACCACCGCCAAATTTAACGACCGCCATCGCTTCGACAACGACTGTTCAACCGAGAACGAGAGCCTCTCATAAATTAAATCTCGAGGCTGAAAAGGCTTATGAATTTATCGACGATGCTCAAGAGACTTGCGAGAAATTGAGCTCATTTAGAAAACGTCGTTTGGCCGATAAAAAGTATGAATTTCGCGACGAGGCGGAGGATACGGAAAATATCGTACCTTTTAAACACATTAGAGATCAGTTTGAACATCATCGTCATTGTTCGGGTCATCGTTTGTCATCAAAAGCCCTTTCGCTCGCTTTGTCGAACAATCGATGGCCCATCAATCGTTTGGATTCGGAACAGAGCGAAACCGATGATGTATGCTCCGTCCAGGATTGTCTCAACTATAACGAATATCAATACTCGGATATGGGCAAGTGATTGACATTTTTTTTTTGTCTAGATATTCAGAATGGATTAGATTTATTTAAAAAATTTCCAATGAGTCAGGAAAGTAATTGGGAACGCAAATAATTTGAAATTCTTCACGGATAAAATTACAAGACGTAAAAATTGATGTGGTCGTTTTTCTCCGTATCACTTTTATGTTTGCAGGGAGTCACATTTTTTTGATCTTTTCAATCGCGATAATTATTTAGTTATGTATAATTGAGAATTATATTATAAGATGCAATTATTTATAATTGTGAATTCAATGATAAAATGAGAACGGATAAAGAAAAAATGTAAACAAAATTGAGGATGATCTTTGAAGAATAACAATAATATTTAAAAAATCAGAAAAATCAAAATTGATCACAACCGAAGTTTTTTGCGTTTTCTATGGAACGCTCCCAATTTGCTTTTTACTTTACCGTTATGATTGCTATTTTTGTTTAGCTGGAAAATCAGTACTCAGGCCAATAAACCAGAATCAATTGTCAAATGGTACGGTGCCGAGAGATCGATATGGAAAATGTATTGATGCAGCCGCATCGCCACTCGTACCACGTGTCTCTCTTCAGTATCCCACCATCAAATGTACAGCTCATTTCAAACGTAGTTATATCGAATTGGACGATGAGATGATATCCGTTATCACAGATGTCGAAGGTTGTTAAAAAAAAATTCATCCAATAACAATAATAATAATAATAATAATAATACTAATGAACACGGCCGTACAACGAATTGTTCGTTTTCGTTTCAGACGACGAGACCGGTGGCTACGTGAGTTACCAGTGTGTTTTACCGATGCACGTACACGGCTCGGGATACGTTCAGATGCAAATGATTAGCAACAGTAAAGCCGAAAAAACGGTAAATAGTAATTTAAAAAAAAGAAGATATAACGAAAAAAATTTGTAATAGCGTCACCTAACGGTAAATCTTTTTCGACAGATGTTACCGTGCGTATCTATAACTCAACTGAGCTTCGACATTGAAACATTTTCTCATCATATTGCCGACTGGATCTGCAAGAGATTCAAAAAAAAATATTGGCACTGTAGCGACTACGACATTGAGATAATCGATGTTTGTGCAATAAGCGGTGACGTCATATGTCTTCTGATAATGAAGATTCAAGCGAGCGAAGACTGCAGTCGTGTGCATTGGTAAATTTCAGATATAAAGAGAAAGAAATGTATAAAATAACACTTTCAATTTTCGTTGTTTTTTTTTTTCTTTTCGTCATCGACCACAGCTCGCAGGAGAGAAAGCAGTACGAGGTTGGCTGCAAGTACACCTGGAATCTTGAGACAAATCAATATCGTATAACCAACGTACTACCGTTGATGGAAATTAAATCTGAATCATGGAATTCGGATTTTTCGGGTGGCGGAAATTCTCTTGGACCACTGTGGAATCCAACGCGTTTAATAGCACCGCAGCTACGGTGTAAGAGCCAACAGCCGTACGCGCGATCGGTGCGGTTTCTTCAACACAAAATGGGTTTCACAGGTTCGTATTTTCCAAATTTTCGAATCGCTGGACTCCCGTTCGCACGAAAAATCATTTAACGATACACGAAAATATCGAATAAAAGATTGATTAGTGAAAATGAATCTTAATTATACGAAATATATTTATAATTTTTCATTTCACAATATTTGCTTGCAAATATTTTGTTATAAGATCGTGTGAAATGATTTTTCATTCGAACGACGACCACCACTACTTTCAATCGATACGACAAATTAAATTTGACCATCTCTCGATTTTTATTCATAAACATTTGTTTTTTTTTCAGCCTATCCAATAACGCACATGCACGATCTTGATAATCTCGTATTGTTTTACATAACTCCACTTCCCGACGATGTCGTAGAAGGCTGAACGAAAAACCTGAGTGAATTCGCCGAAAATCGAATAAATCAATCCGACAACGATCCGCTACGAAGAAGTAAATAAATTATTCATTGTCATAAGTGAGAAATTGGTTTATTTCAATTTTTCCTATACCCCCCCCCCCCCCCCCCCGTTACTGCGAACGGCGAAGCTCGTTCCAACGACCGCATTGCTAGTCGAGTACGAGCTTTTAGGAATGTAGAAGAAAAAAAATGGGGGAATGGTGAAAAATGTTAACATTCCTTTAGCACAGAACGATTTATTGACTTTTTTTTAAGTGTTATTTTTTTCATTTGTGTCTCAGGCTGTACGATGTAGTTGTGAGTGATGTGTGACGACACTGAGATTAACGATCGACACAAATTTCCCAGTCTTGTCGAACGAAGTATTCGCCAATAATTGCATTAAGAACCAAGAAACTAATTCTATCGATAATAATCTATTAAACTCAAAATTCGCTACCAACGATCGATCATTAAATTCGTTAATAATCGAAGTATACAATCATAAGGATTTATATAATAACAGCAATGAAACTTATCAGGTAAGTACCTTAAACCGATTTCGCTAGAACTAAATTGATTGTCCGACGATTTATTTCACTCGTTCGAGTGAGTACGTCTCGACGAAGCGAGAAAGAACAAATGTGTCTGTGTGTACATTTTTTTTGTCTTCACACGACGAGGATTTGGTCCCAAAAATGAATTATCGATTTTATCGTACGTCTTCGAGGGGAAAACCGTGTGACAATTTGCGACAACTTTGCAAGCTCGCTCAGTGAACCATTTCGCAAGCTCGTTTAATTTGCGTTACAATTGAAATTATCTAAATATTTCTTTACGCTCCTTTTTTTTTACGTCTTTGAGATTCTTAGGGTCGTTCATTAAGAGGAAGGCGCACATGTACCACGTGACACACGTATGCGAGAGGGATAGCTGCAAATTCTTATCGGTACTTTTTCCCAAACGGCACCACCGATCAGGACGAACTAAGCTTAGCCGTTTTTTGTCACCATACTGCAGTGGCTAAGCTTATGTCATCCCGACCGATTGTGTGATTCCGGGGAATGTGCATTTCGCGTTTTCGAAGTGATTGGAACGTGTAATGCGTCCCCTTAAGAACGAACTACGTGTTTAAGGGTGTTAAAAGTGACCATTGAGCTGTACAACGTGTATATCTATCTACATATATATGTATAAACGTAACGAGGACAGTGTAAAGAGAATAATGTTTTTTTTTCTTTGTGTAAGGAAATAGAGATAGAGAGAGAGAGAGAGAGAGAAGTGAGTTTCTTCACGCCGGAATTTTTGTCGATGTTTCAACCTTGACTTCCGGTCCTGGAACGTCGAATTTAAGACCAGCTAACATTTCTTCCCAACCGGTCATGCATTGTTGATAATGTTCTATCTGTTGATCCGCCATATTGATTAACATTCCTTTGAGATCGCCCTGTTTCTCCGTCGTCCAACGCTCAAGATCGCTGCGTAAATTCTCATTCGCGCATTCAACGCGATCTTGAAGTATTTCGATACGTTTTTCCAAATCATGAATTCCATAAGCGAGACACTGGATTTTTTCGCCACGAGTCGCACCCTTCCAGAGTGCACCACTCCAACTCTGTTCTCTCGTTGACGCAGAACCGTTTGTCGACGTCATTAACTATTGATTAAAAAATGTACTCTGAGTCCAGCGAGTAATTAATTTGATTAATCATTGATTTATCCTAATAATCCTGCGCTAATAAATGACTTTGCAAATAATTAATTTCACTAAAAATAAATTTTGATGGATGAAACCGTTTGGGGGGGGGGGGGGGGGGGTAAGGTTAATTCGTACAAAAAAAGGCATGTTTTTGTGATTTTTTGTGACGACGCAGTTAAAATCTCTTTATTAAAACTAATGGTACAGTAAAATATGACATTCGAAGAATATTATATAAAATTTTCACGAAGAAATATTAAAAAATACGGCAATGGCAGCAATTATTCGGACGTGTCTCGGAAAAAAGTAGAATTGCGGTGTCCCTCATAACTTGGTGCTGGATCATCTGAAATGAAAAAATGAAAGTTCATTTGTTAGATAATAGTTTTCCCCAGGTAACGCTGGGAGGGCTTTTCGAAATTTCAATTTTTCGGAACATTTTGAAGGGAAAAACGCGATTTTTTTTTTTCGTAAAAATCGCGTTTTTCTTTTTAAAATGTTCGAAAAAATTGAAAAATTGAAATTTCGAAAAACCCTCCCAGCGTTACCTGGGGAAAGCTATTATCTAACAAATGAACTTTTATTTTTTCATTTCAGATGATCCAGCACCAAGTTATGAGGGACACCGCAATTCTACTTTTTTCCGAGACACGTCCGAATAATTGCTGCCATTGCCGTATTATTTAATATTTCTTCGTGAAAATTTTATATAATATTCTTCGAATGTCATATTTTACTGTACCATTAGTTTTAATAAAGAGATTTCAACTGCGTCGTCACAAAAAAATCACAAAAACATGCCTTTTTTTGTACGAATTAACCTTACCCCACCCTTTAAGAGTTAGAGCCCTGTGACAAACGTACTAACGGACGGACGCTTCAAAATTATTATTGGAGATGAGTTTACCTGATGCTGTTGAAGTCTTCGTTTTGTTAAATTTTCGACAGTTAGCTCGTACTCGTTCTGCATTGTATCACGTCGTGATAGTGCATCCTTCACCGAATCAATGTAGGCGATGTACTCGCGTTCTTCATTCGGTACCGTATCCAAGAGTTTTTGATGAGCAACAGCGTTGTATTCGATAGCTTTTGCGATTGCCATCAAAATCGTTTCCAACTCTGGCTCGGTCGTCGCCCATTGAGCAAATATAGGATGCATCTGATTAAGCTTGATCAGATAACCTGATTAATCAAATAATACATATTAAATAGTATTATAAATAAATTAATATTAATTGGTATGACGAACCTTCGCATAACCGAAATGGCGTACATAACGACCCTAGAAACTAAAGTTAACGACTCGAAATCAGTGACCTCTTGTAACAATTCTGTCGTTGGAATATCAATGGGAATTATATTTTAATATCTGGGGTCATTACCCATTTCGGCAATTCGCGTTAGATACACGATATTGTCCAGACGGCGATTAATTAATTAATGCTGAATATCTCGTATACAAAACCTCGTCTCTCTCTGCGTATACGACAATTTATCCTGTCGATAGTGCCGAGTTTCTCGCTCAATGCCGTACAATAATCACGCACTTGCTCAAACTCCACATTTCTCTGTTTCATCGTATAAACGTTTGCCATATTTTGCAACGAATCCGTCATCTTTACCAAACCGTTTTCTCGATATCTTCGTTCGAACGAGAATACCTAAAAATATTGAATTATCGAATAGTAAATCAATATTGCGAAACGTGTGACGATAAATTCACGTTTGAGACGTACCTTAGGTTCTGCGGTCAAAAAAATCCTCAAACAAAAGTCGCAACTGATGATCGGATGATTGATCACACGATTGAGAAATATATGGAGCAACTTCATACGTGGTAAAATAAATTCTTTGGAGAAACGATCTAGCTGATCCAGTATGGTGTGCTTTCCGGGCATAGGCTGCAAAATAATTAATTTGTTTGATAAACAATTTTTTGTTTTTTTTCGCTCATATCTTGTAACGTCAACCAGTCTGTCTCACGGGTATTATATGAGCCGGATACGTCTCGACGAGCTTTTGACGCAACCATATAAAATCATTGTAACGACGACGGACCACATATTCTTCCTTGAATTCTTCCTTGAATACTTCCATGAATTCTGGTCTGGTCGTCTGACAATTGAGTAAAAATCTTTCATTAAAAATGGATCATCAAATCAATGTGATTTTCATTTTATTATATCCATTTATTTTTCAGCGATATAATTATTCATTTATTTATACAATTCGTAAATCAAATAATATGCATTGATTATTAGTAAATCTCAATGTTATCAAAATTTGATTAAAATCAACTATACCCAACTTTAGGGTGGGTCAAATAAAATGACTAATTTTTTTTTCCTCGATATAACGAAAAATGTATTGTTTGGCATCTCAAAAAAATCCTCTGCAAGTATGAGCCCTTCGTATTTAAATTAAGAGGCCCCTCATCGCGAATTTTCATTTCCCATTTAAGTAACATGGAAACATTTTTTTTTTAACTTTGGCATTTTATTAGGCTTAAACCGTTGATGTTACGAGAGTTTTTCAGCACAATTTTGTAGAACATTTGATGCTCTACAAAAAAGCTCTCTTGTGTCTAATCGATAAAAGTAACCGTACAAAAAATAATCGGTGATAATGAGCTCTGGATTCTCTCATATTTGTTTGAAAACAATCAGTAATATATTAGTAGTATATTAGTATATTAGTAATATATTCGTGGTATATATTAGTAGTATATTTATTTATATTGATAACGGAAATTTTAAAAAATTTGAATTTTATGTACTAATAAACGAGATAAGTAGAATCCAGAGCTAATTATCACCGATTATTTTTTGTACAGTTACTTTTATCGATTAGACACAAGAGAGCTTTTTTTGTAGAGCATCAAATGTTCTATAAAAATGTGCTAAAAGACTCTCCTAACATCAACGGTTTGAGTCTAATAAAATTCCAAAGTTAAAAAAAAAATGTTTCCATGTTATTCAAATGGGAAATGAAAATCCGCGGTGAGGGACCTCTTAAATAAAAAATGAAGGGCTCATACTTGCAGAGGGTTTTTTCGAGATGCCAAACAATACATTTTTCATTATATCGAGGAAAAAAAAAATTAGTCATTTTATTTGACCCACCCTACCCAACATATTGAGTTCAGCAATAATAATATTAAAAAGCTATTAATAACACAATTAAACAAATGTTTGGTAAAGAATTATTCTGAAATACTTTGTTGTTTCTAAAATGGAAAGCAATAATAACAAATAAATAATAAAACAAGTACGAATCAAGCAATTTTGAGAAAGACTCCCGTTCTCACCCTGGTTGTAACGCGAAACGTAATATAAGTGTCGAGGGTCTCGAGATGTTTTTGCGGATTGTCAACTTTAACTTGTAGATCTCGCGAGTCCATTTGAAAATCTGACGTGTCCTGTTCGGGTAGAGTTGAGAAACTATCGATGGATGGCGAGGCAACCTGCATTTTTTATTTTTCACATGTATATACAAATTTCGTGTAAAGAATTTTTTTATTAAAATCATAATGTCAAATTTTATGACGTTTTGAATAATAGATATATATATATGTATACTACTCACAACCGAGCCTTCGAGCGACGTGCTATAGTCGGAGAGAAAGTCAGGATCCCGAACATCAGGTCGGCTAACAATACCGCTGGTAGCCATCGAACTGACGTCGAGAATTGCCGTTTCGTCGTTCAATTGTTTCTTCTCAAAATCCTCGCTCTCGGTTTCCGAAGCGGTCATCATGTTTGTTTTTGTTTTCGTTTTTTTTTTTTTTTTTTCGACAGTTTCACCGAGCTACGAGTGTTTTGTTGAATATTATGCCACCGAGGAAAAAAAAACTATCGCAGATTCGATACTACACATAAACAGGAGTGTGGCACACATGCACAACTCGCCCTTCTGCGCACACCGGCGCGCAATCGATTAATCGAAAGATCAGTCGGTAAAAGAAATTTTCATTATCTATTGATGACAGTATTAACAGTATTTTCTCAGACTCTAGTCACAGCATTTTTTTCAAGCATATGCTGACGCGCGGAGACGTTAGTTATTTGTAATACGCTTACATTATCAGTAATTGCGATAATTATAATCTATGTATATATATTGACCCTAAAAAAACGTCAATGTGGGCAACAAGGACTTTTCTTCTTCGTGCAACCATTGTTACACGCAACTCTCCTGTTTCCGATTGAAGTCAATATATACTTCCTGTTATCGGGAAAACGTAATTAAAAATGGAATCCTGGTGGTCGAGTGGAGAACTATTAAACAAAGTGGTCGTTCAAATGTCATTTTCATGGAGCCTAGAGTAAAGGAGTCCGATCTCTAATGGGGAACGGCCGAAAAAAGCGACCTCAAAGATTCAGCAAAAAGGTGTCGCTGCGGTTGCCAAGTATGACGATGTGAAGTGAGCAAAAAAATAAACTGTACGTGCAACCTTGCTGAAGCTAGGCACCTACGGTCATATACACATGAACCTTCAGTGTAATTCAGTGTAATCACGCGTCATCGTTATTATAACAATTTTATGAAACTTTTAATTACTGCCAATCTGTAAAAGTACGGACATAGAATAGCATTATATCGATTTTATAATATACTAACAAACAGAAATGACATAGTTTCTTAAAGGTTACAAAAAAAACCAATGTGATTTATATTTAACGAAATTTAAAGTATAATAGGTGAGGAGATTGTGCATTGATTATTCCAGCATCAATAAATAACTATAAAGACATCCCAGTTAAAAAATACAGACGATGAGCGTATAATAAATAATGATGTAAATATCGTGTTTAGGGGACTCCCCTCCTATTCCTTTCGTAGTAGGCTCATCCGACGCGCTTTCGCACGCGAAACAACTTTTTTTCTCTGACAAAATTGGAGGACGTTATTTATTAAAAAGTTATTAACAAATAAAGTTAATAATTCCTACAGCTATTTTCCTTACACCAGCCAGTCCCAATCGTCTTGTCCTTCACATGTGTTGTTAAAAATACCCCCTCAGTACATACAAAAAGTTTTATCCGTCGCTCATTGTTTGTTAAAAAGTTATTAACAAAAGAAGTTTCATAAATAAAAAATGAAATACTTATACTAATGTATGGTGAACGGTACACGTATGAGCGGGTTCGCTGCACCCCCTACACACCAACCCAAAAACAACCCAAAACAACGGAACCAAACCAAAAACAAACCAAAACAACCAAACCAAACCAAAAACAACTCAAAAACAAACCGAATACAAACCACAAACAAACCAAAACAAACCAAAGACAACCCAAAAACAAACCAACAATAACAAACAACAAATTAAACAACCCCTCACCCCATACGCGATCCACCGACACCTCACCTTCCCGCCCTCATTTACTCATGTATATTTGTATTCGTACGATGAGCAGCATACGTATAAGCAAGAGATATATGTGCTATTTACTATACTTACGGCTTGTTTGTATTGTTTTTGGGTTGTTCTTGGTTTGTTTGGTTTGCTTTTGGGTTGTTGTGGGCTGGTGTGTGGCGGGTCCACGGGGGGCGCAGCGAACCCGCTCATACGTGTACTGTTCACCACACTAGCATAAGTATTTCATGTTTGATTTACGAAACTTCTTTTGTTAATAACTTTTTAACAAACAATGAGCGACGGATAAAACTTTTTGTATGTACTGAGGGGGTATTCTTAACAACACACGTGAAGGACAAGATGATTGGGACTGGCTGGTATAAGGAAAATAGCTGTATGAATTATTTACTTCATTTGGTAATAACTTTTTAATAAATAACGTCCCCCAATTTTGTCAGAGGAAAAAGTTGTTTCGCTCATCGTCTGTATTTTTTAACTGGGATGTCTTTAAAGTTATTCATTGATCCTGGAATAATCAATGCGAAATCTCCTCACCTATTGTACTTTAAATTTCGTTAAATATAAATCACATTGGTTTTTTTTGTAACATTTACGAAACTATGTCATTGCTTTTTGTTAGTATATTATAAAATCGATATAATGCTATTCTATGTCCTTAGTTTTACAGATTGGCAGTAATTAAAAGTTTCATAAAATTGTTATAATAACGATGACGCGTGATTACACTGAATTATACTGAAGGGTCATGTGTATATGACCGTAGGTGCCTAGCTTCAGCAAGGTTCCACGTACAGTTTATTTGTTGCTCACTTCACATCGTCATACATGGCGACCGCAGCGACACTTTTTTTGCTGAATTTTTTATACCGCTTCAGAGTACGAAGATCGGACTCCTTTACTCTAGGCTCCATGGTCATTCTGTTCGTAATAATTGCCAAACATTGTTAAAATGCCGCGAATGCCGAAGTTTGTACAATTTAACTAACACAATAACCAAAATAATTATATTTGCGATATGGAAGTTTTGAAATATCATTCCTTTAACCTCCAAATTTGAACTTTCAAACGGCCATGACAGCGCCATCGGTGATCCCTTTCCGTAGTCTCTTACCACAAAAAAATCAAATTTCCAACTATCACCGTCGGTACTACAGAAGCGATTCTCAGTTATTGTTTATCTAAAACGAAAGAAGATCGAAATTGCGTGTGCCTCGGCAATATGTGCGACGTTTAATTAGAGAAGGGGCACAATCTTTCGTCGTTTGTTCTCTCGCGTGGCGACCATCTCTCGTTGCCCTCGGCTTCGAGAAAAGTTTTATCATAAACAATGAACGTGCCTATTAAATTGGAAAACAAAGAAAACCCTAATACAAGAAAACTGATTGTTATAATGTCCAGGAGACAATTCACAAAACAGTATTCCCATTGCAAAAACGAATATAGCTATAGCGGTAAGAGCGACAATTTGGAGGAACTATTTTTACCAGAAAATGGTAAGTTTCGATGTATCGCATGTATTACAAAGCTTTTACAATTATAACGTAATATGATTTACCTAGCATAGGTATGAATAACTCGCTATTAAAGATACGCGACAACATAAATAGATCTTTGCATCCAAACATACATAAAGACAATTTTTCACTGGTTTCGAAACCTTTTCATACAAAACACTCGATAAAAAGTGTCCTCACAAAATAAAAGCGTCAGTGCTAAAAAACATTCGTATAACCCGCTCCTGCTCGTTAGCAGCGCCTCCATAAGACCAAATCTTGAACTCCTTTTAGAGTCTTTGTAAAAAATAACTTTTCAGTAGTTTCCCCAAAACTCAATGAATCAATCATTGCTCCAACAAACTTTTACCCTCAATCCCATTATTCATTCCGAAAAATGCTACAAATGTCATAATTCTACCGGAAAAACGTGCATAAATCATAACACAAACGGGTGCGAGCGGTTGTAACTATCTTTCGTCAGATGGCGCGGTGATACAAATCTCGCGACCGCGGCGCGGCGGGGGCGCTAGAAAAAGTAGTTCCTTGGTGATAGGAGAATTGACAGGCGAAAAGGAAATCTTTTCTCGTCGTTGTTTAATCGCGAATAGAATGGAAAACAAAAAATGGTTTCGCTAATCGTGAGCTAGGAAAATTTCATTAATTCGTGAATTAAAGAGTGTTCGGGGCCGATTGCAAAGTTGAATAGTAAAAATTACGATTATCGTGGAAAGTTGTGACGCGGTCAGTGATGCCGTAGCCAAGGAGACGGAGAGACCGCGAGCCAGCAGACAAAACTCTCTGTGTGGTGACACTTACGACCGGTCGTGTGTCGTCATCGCAATCACGTAAAAGACACGGGGAAGGGTTTTTTTCTTTTTCGTCTCGTCGGTTTACGCGTGTGTTTTTTTTCCGTCGGGGACCATTTTTCGTGGTCCTCGCGACAACGGAGTGCAATTTTTCTGGCTCGTGTGTGTCGTTTCCCCTGGTGACGCAGGGCCGGCCCCACGGAAAAATCAACGTCGAACGGGGCGACACACCGCGGGGCTGTAAGGGTTGGGGTGGGGGTGGCAACTACGACCGGTCGTTCATACACTAAAAAAAAAAAAAAAATTCCCAACTCGTTAAACTCGCCATTCATGAAGACAGGTGAGCAACGAAATCGCAATATCTTCTTTTTTTTTTTTTTTTTTTTCCCTCCAAAGATCTATCAGGTATGCACTGGCTTCTTCGAAAAGAAAAAAATGCAAATTTTTCCCCATGGACGAAAGTCATTACCTGCTCCTAAACCATATATGTCCTTTCGCTGTATTCTCGAGCTGTAGCAAAACTTTGCAACGAAGAAAAAGACTCTGCGAGGATTCTCAATCTTTGGGCAATTTTGGAAAGCGATACTCAGCCTTTGATCCGAATGAATTAGTACAATGCAAAGAATGGTTTCTGTTGCGACGATAGGAAAGATTTTTTTTACTTCGTTCAGCTGCACACTCCGCTACTCCTTTTATTGCTTGTTATGTGCCCGGAGGGTGCGATACTTCCTTCGGAAGCACTAGGAATTTTTCAATTAAAACAGGCTTATCGATCTATCACAATGCGTTTATCGGAGTACGTAATGTCAATACAAAATCCGGGATGCGAGGATAATCGATTACTATTCCTTTCAATACAATACTGGAGCTTTTTCCTGATTGTTGCTATATTAATTAAAGTATACAAATCCTTAAAAAATGGGTAGTTCCTTAGTAATATTTTTGTAAATTGTCGTGACTTCATCTTTATGGTTCTGAATAATGCATTGTTGACTGAGTAGCCTTTTTTTTCATGGATAATGCAAATGCATTGAAGATTTTTCCGATATTGCATTTTGGAGACAAGATTAGAGTGAAATTTAGATCAAAATGATGTTGAAGTTTGCATCGTTGGAACGCAATGAAAATACGTTTTTAAAATTTTAATTTTCAGTACTACTCTCGCTTCTCTTGCCCATTTAGGCCCAGCTCCTTAAAGAAGACCCCAAAAAAAAAACGTTTTAACGTTTCTCTCTTCGAAAATCCAACTTTAAAGAGGCCGAATGGTATTAAAAAATCTATTTTCGTTGCATTCCAACGATCCAAACTTCAACGTTATAGATGAAAATGATAACGAGACCAATCTCCGTTAACCATTGTTTAAAAAATGTCAATCGAAGCTCGTCTCCATTGTTCACTTAAACAAATAATGGATGTTTCATTATTTTCGCATTATGATTTTAACTATTATTTCTTCGTTATAATGTTAATGTTTGATACCTTTCTTTCTTTATTATATTATCATTATTGTCATACTGTGCGATTTTGCAAGGGGCATAAAAATACTTGTAGATACGTATACAAAAGATATTTTCTTTTCCAATAAAGGAATCAAATCCCTCAAAGACCATTATGTCGCAGTTCCTTTGAAGCTTTGCGGAAAAATCTGAAAAAGCTATATTTTTTTAAATCCTGTTACAGAAATTGTGTTTTCCTATAATCCAGAGGATTAGGAGTTGGCGTGTGTCGTTTTTCCCATGTAGAGTAAGCATCAGGATGAAAAAAAATCGTGCAACAGGCTTCCGATAGAGAAACAGAAATTCATGCGAATCCAACGTATAACATTCGTGAATAGTAAATATTGTAACGCAGAATAAAAGCAATCTATTTTATGAATTTGATATTACAAGGCAAAAAAAGCTTCTGAATTTGATATTACGAGCTGAAAAATATATATTTCCCAATTTAATATCACATCTCGAATTACATTTCTTGGTCGTGTACTGTATTGAGAACCATTGGAGCGTGTGCACTGTGACAAACGTCCTGAGAATCCATTGTCCAGGATGTGGGAGCATATTTTCGAGGATAGAAATATTTTCATTCATTGTTTTTATTTTAAACAGAATCCTGCCTTGTCAAAGATAAAAAGTGCCCAAAGGTCCAACACTATGTCTATGTTCATGAAATCAAAATATTTTTATTTGCATACGTTTACAATATACTGCTGATTGAAGATAATGTTTTTTATTCCCTTTTTTTTTTTTTAATAATCTACTTTTTGAAGACCATAGTTTTGCTCTGTTTTCATTCTTCAAATAGCTGCATTTTTTTTAATTCCTTGACTTTATCTTAAACAGAATCCTGCTTGTCAAAGATAAAAAGTGCCCAAATGTCCAAAACAATGTCTAATAGAATTATTTTCATTTGCATACGTTTACAATTCATTACTTTTTGGAGATAATTTAGTTTATTCCCTTTTATTTTTAAATAATATTCTGCTTTTTCAAGATAATAGTTTTGCTTCGTTTTCATTCTTCAAATAGCTGCATTTTTTTTTCTCGTTTTTTCGTGGAGACTCGTGCCTACTTTTCTTCTTCCTTTTTTTTTTTTTCCCCCACATGTGGACACGGGCATAAGGCAGATAATAGGGGGATGGGACAGTGCCACGCGACATGCTGCAGACTCATAAGGTGGGACGGGACGGGGTGAGAAAAAGGGGAAAAAAAAAAATATGCAGGGAGATTGGGTGCGTTTATAGTGCTTGCCTGCACAACAGAGTACCAGGCACCAGCCATGCATAACACACGACGAGGGCCAGGTGCACACCTTCACCTTTGGTTATGCTTCTCGACTTTGCAGCTTTTTCACCATTTACCAAACACCCTGTTTCAGTTTCTTTCTAACGTTTCTACGTGCCAACTGTGTGTGTTTCTCGGGATAATTTTTATATCTTTTTTTCTTAAATAATTGTATTTTTTTTATTGCCTTCAGTCAATAGAGCAATTGAAAAGTTTTTGGACGTTTTTATTTTGGCGGGAAATACGAAACATCGATAATTGTGTTCAGAGTGAGCCATACAAAAAGTTTTTTAATGTTGTTATAATCGTTAAGATTTTCTTTATTTATTCTTTCATAATATGACAGAATTGTCTAGAAAACGATGAAAAAGTTTTCTTGTTTTCCCTTCTGTTTGCTAAGATATTGTTTGAAACACGACAAAAAGATATTCATTATTATTTTTTCATAATATGACAAAATTAGTCGGAAAACCGAGATGATAAAGTTTTCTTGTTTTTCCCTCTGTTTGCTAAGATGTTATTTGAAACACAAGAAAAATATTTTAATTATTATATTTCATTATTATGAAATATAATAATTAAAATATTTTTTATTATTATTTTTTTTTTTTAATATGACAAAATTAGTCAGAAAACCGAGATGAAAAAGTTTTCTTGTTTTTCCCTCTGTTTGCTAAGATGTTGTTTGAAACATGACAAAAAGATTTTCATTATTATTTTTTCATAATATGACAAAATTGTCCAGAAAACCGGGATGAAAGAGTTTTCTTGTTTTTCTCTGTGTTTGCCAAGATGTTTGAAACACAAGAAAAAGATTTTCATTATTATCTTTTCATAATATGACAGAATTGTTCAGAAAACCGAGATGAAAAAGTTTTCTTGTCTTTCCCTCTGTGTACTAAGATGTTGTTTGAAACACGATAAAAAGATATTCATTATTATTTTTTCATAATATGACAAAATTAGTCAGAAAACCGAGATGATAAAGTTTTCTTGTTTTTCCCTCTGTTTGCTAAGATGTTATTTGAAACACGAGAAAAAGATTTTAATTATATTTCATAATATGACAGAATTGTTCAGAACACCGAGATGAAAAAGTTTTCTTGTTTTTCCCTCTGTTTGCTGAGATGTTGTTTGAAACACAAAAAAAAGATTTTAATTATTATTTTTTAATAATATGACAAAATTGTCCAGAAAACCGAGATGAAAAAGTTTTCTTGTATTTCCCTGTGTTTGCTAAGATGTTGTTTGAAACATGAGTATCACTCGATCACATGGGGTGTGTTTGGTACTGATATCGAGTGTTACGTTTTCTTTGATGTGAGGGAAGGTTGCACTACTTATATAGCACGTGATATCCAGTTACCCAATTATTCGGTTACAGATTTGTCAGTTCTATTCTCTCGTACGTATTAACAAGAAAATCTTATCCGCATAATGGTAAAATTCCAAAGATGTTGCTTCACGAGTTCCCCCATTACTTTGCCATCTTTATCGTCGATAACAATCATGTATTTTTTTTCGTTCAACGTTCGAGAAGAAATGTGGTAATATATCCAGGGACCGAAACATCGTGGTCCTGTTGGGAAACTTTTCTCCATACAGGTGTGTTGGTAATAGTTGCCCGGGCAACACCCCAGATTCAAAAGAAAAAGTCTTCTGCGATCTGTACCATCGTCATTGAGATTTGCAATTTCTAAGAGTCGAACAGAAGGTCCGATTGAATATCGAAACGAAATTTTAAACTCATATCTTATTTTTCCATCTTCACGGAAATTTTGCGGCATTATTTGATAGGAAATCTCGCGTTGATTACAAACATAACGATCTTTGAATCTGGTTTTTAAAAAATAATAATTTAATAACGATAAACGTACAATTTTCATACTTTTTCTGTGTTTCTTATTTTACTAGTAACATTACCGTTTCAAAATAGCTACATACACAATTTAACTGTAAAGATGACATTAATATACACTGGAATCATTCATTATTACGATATACATTTTTTTTCCTTTCCGTTAGAGATATGGTAAGGGTCAGGAGGGGTTTCAATTCTCGTAATACCATCTAATTGCTCTCGTCATCTGAACCTGTTCTTCGGTACAATGTGTAATGTATCTCTAGGGTCTCTGCACCTCTTTCTTGCTTTTATATTGTACATCTATCTCACCCTAACGTATTATCTAGTCACGCGTGTGTTTCATTTTATTGTTCCCCCTTGTCCGACATACATCCTATATCTGTAATATTACTTCTTTTACATCGTCCCCTAAAATTTGCTTACCCTAGACTTTGATACCTGTTCCCCCATCCACCAGTGAGGTACAAAAAGCATTACATTATTGATACATGCATGAGGTACTAACAGAGGGGATGAACAAAACTATAAACCTTCATAACCTCCCACTTCGAAATGCCGGATTATAACGAAGAGAATGAATCGGAAGGTGTATGCTTACTATCGTTTGCAACAAATGCTAAAATACTATATATACATGCTTTCCCTTTGATCTATTCGCAGAGCAAGGATTATTATAAAAGTTCGCTGCCACGCGCGCACCTGCTAAACACCACGAAAAACCCTCGCCTTTGCCCCATCCTCCCCCCCCATGTACAAATCCCTTTGCTATCGGCAATATAGGACCTTTGTAGGTTAGGATTTATCAAGTTTTTCAAAACGTTCCTTCTTTCACACGCCATTTCGTCGTTTTACGAATAAAAACCTGATGTCAAGTTTTGAAAGCTTATCGCAGTCGCGAATGGAAATTTTAAGGTGGCAAGCGCCTTAAAATGTACTCTATTCAATATTACTTTAGCTGTCAAAAGTTTCGTCGATCGGAGCAACGAGAAATGTTTATTTTCGATTTTTTGTAACAAATGCAGCCAAAGTAGGCTAATGAAAGTAAGTCTTGTCGTAAAAATTACTTAATTGTTATTAGAGGATAAATTAGATGGACAAAAACGTTCTGAATTACCATATAAAAATCAATATTTTGATTAACGTACGAAATACTGGAATCAGTACGCTCAAGAATGAAGCCTTTGTTTAAAAAATTGTCACTTATGTACAAAAAACTAGAAGTACCAAAAGGTTGTAAACTACCATATAAAAATCAACATTTTGATTAACATATGGAATATTTCAGTTGAGGTAAAAACCAAACACTTGGTCAGTACACCGAAGTAACGGAGCTTTTGTTTAAAAAATTCCCACTTATATACAAAAAACTATGTATTGAGTACAGATTACTCAAAAACAATGGTCAGCATTAGAATGGTTGATTTTTTAGAGGAAAGATCCTTTGTCAGCTTATCGTCTTCTTTGTACAGTATTCTTTAACGAGATAAGAGAAAATTTGCATCCTCCAAAAGTCACATTTGACTATAATACCCAATCCTAGATATAGCTGTAAAATTTCACATTTCATACATATATACACTCTCCGAGTTACGAGAGATATATTTCTTAGAGGGGAGAGTTCATGTTGTAGCTGCGCTGTGAGACCGTTATTGATATTTAGTTTGATATACGAAGGGAAGCGAGCGGAATGGGGAAAGAGGAAAAATTCCTTTCGTCTATAATATAACGCAGTCGTACCTGTGAGTTTCAGAATCGTCCATCCAGAAACAGGGAGGTGGTGACGATACAGCAGTTTTGGATAGGAGCGAGGGAGCTATTGCCATGACTACGACTGGAGCCCAGTATGCTCTTGCAGCATCCGCCAGGGCTGGAAATAGCGGGGGTAACGGAGTACAAGTGGGGGTCGAGACAAAGCCAAGCGTAGTTGTTGTTACCACTTCCAGTAACAACGGCGTATCTAACTCTCAGCAGAATCAGTCTACAAGGGGTCAACAACTCATTACAGTGGTCACCGGTCCAGATCCTTCTAGTCCAAATAATCTTCAACCCATTCAGGTTTGTTCTTTCATAATTCTTTTTTTAACTCTTAAAAATATTGTTTATCGAATTTTTATCCTCATTTTATGGAAAATGGTTCTCTATTTGTGGATTGAAGGCAACTAATTCTGCCCGTCGTGGATTACTGCCAATTCATGTTGAGCCCTTTGCTAAAATTGTGAATTTTGTGCCATATTTTGAAAAAAATTATTCAATCTTCTGGATCAGAATTTCATTTTTATAGCCATTAATCAGGCTGAAATTCATGTCAGTAAACGCCTGTGTTGCATAAAAAATATAAAATAATCTATGATCTTTGTGCATCGAAAATAAACGTCCTGTACATATTGCTGCCATTTTGAATGATATTCCTTCAAAGAAATCCTGAATTAAGAATATTTTTTTTATTTTGGCTAATTACTCAATTTCTCGAATCAGGACTTAATTTCTAGAGTGCAACATTAATAATTATTTATTATAGCTGAAACGTGATTAAATCGAGTGAGAGTGAGTGTTGAATGACAAAATTAAAATAAAATATTAGGATATCTGTGCTACAAAATCAATAACTGCTATCTACCATGGAGCTCTGTGGTCTGTGCAAACAGTCTGATAACGCGTTCAAGCCATCTGCTACCCGTACTTCGTATAACTGTAAATTGGTATTCAAATATTTCGTGACATTCACGATATTGCTTTCGAAGGGTTAGTACTCGGAAAAAAAAGTTTTTAAATAGTGAAAAAAAATGAATTGATTCAATCCATTTTAATTGATTGTTTTATACCTGCTACCGTACATCATTATTATACATGATATTGAGAACCGAGAGTGAGAAGTGAATCTTTCTTTAATTTTCCTATCTATGGAATAAGGGTTGTAAATAAATAAATAAGTAAATTGACGCATAAATTGTTTTAAGGATAAAATTAATATTTCCTTTCAGTTGCTGGTGCAGGATTCTCTCGAGCAAGCTGCCGATTCTTCTAATGGTTCGTCTGGTACGCCGCAACACGTTACCGCACAGGTGGTAGTAAACACGACTCATCAATCGGGTCAGCACACTCTCGTTGATTCGGACGCTGCTTCAACGTCGACAGGAACTATCGTTACTGGTTCACCTCATTATATTACAGTCACAGGTACGTTAATTTTTATAAATTTTTTCAATTTTATTAACACTTTTGGTAACGGATGCCAACGACTTGAACATGTAAAATCTGAGGAATGAACGGAAAGATTTGCCGATCAGTGAAAGCTTGTAGAATCCATTAATTTCCGCTTATAGGAGAAAATACAATAATGAAAAACTGTTTTTTTAAATAACATGGGCGTCCAGGTCCTGTCGCGTCGCTTTATACCGCATGTCAATGGGGAAATATAAAAATTCAACTGATTACGGACAATTTCCTTTCGGCGTTTATAGTACAACTAAACTCGTTGTATTTTTTTCAGTGTCCGGTGACGGTGAGGCAGTGGGTTCCGAGTCACATTCTACCTATGTCCAGTATGTCGAGGGGGATGGTTCAACGTACAATCTTACAAACGGACAGATGTAAGGATCGAATCACGATAAATTCGTTTTTTTTTTCATACATTCTTTTTTTTAACGTAGAAAAATTAAATAAATGTGCTTTTTTTGTGTTACAGGACATATCCGGTGTATGCGGTTGCCGGGGAGGCGGGAGCTATGTACACTCCCGCCTCCAGTCAGTATTACACTCCAGCATCGACGCCGGTCACTTACGCACAGGTAATTATCAAAATTTCCGCGATTGTTTCACTAATTTCACCTCTGATGCGGATTAAAAAATAATATACTATCTAGTATCACGGTCTAGTGATTCTCAAACATTGCTTTTTCCGCCACAATAAGGATTAAAGCTTACTTAAAAATGACTAAATAAATAAATTACAGATATTAAACAAATAACGATATTATATCATAAAAATACAACTCGTAATAATTGTCTTTTTTTTTCAGGTGCAAGGCTCTAATACAACAACCGGTCAGCTTCTTTCCCAAGGTAATGGCACGTATCTTATACAACAGAGCGTCGTAGACGGAGATCCTACGACTCACGCTCTCATATCCGCAGCGGCGGCACGCGCGAGTCCACAGACCGAAAGTGCCGTAAGTTTTTTTCTCGCTTTTCGCAAACTTGAACAAACACTCGGGTGGCCGACGCTTCGTCCTCGTACACGTGAATAATAATGACAATTTTGAACGAAGAATGATACATTATTGAACGTTAATGCTTTATATATGAAAAAAAAAAAAAAAACACACACACACAAAAGGAAATCCATTGAGCTATATTAACGAGAAAAAAAATACGCTACCCCACGGGATGTTTGATAGGAGGCTGTGGTTAGCGGGGGTGGAGGTGCGTACTTGATCAGCGGTAATACGGGAGGTGCTTCTATCAGCGTGGAGGAAGCTGCATCGGCGGCGAACATGACGCATGCCACTAGGGTCTCCCAGGCCACCGTAAGCCATGTCGACTCCCCATTTGTTAGCTATTTTCTCATACTAATACATAGGATAGTGCAAAAATCGAATTTTCATATTTACTCTTCGAACATTAACGATACTATTATTAATTTTTATTTATACAAAAATTCACAATTTTCTAGTAAATTTACCGTAACACCACAATACCACAATCAATAATCGTACATTATGATATTTTGAGAATGAAAAGTAATTAGAAAAATCAATTTTTGCCCTGCCTTGTTAATAATTATATGAACGTCTTCGTACTTGTAATTTTTTTTTCGTTACATGCACGATTTTCTATTCGCTTACGTATCGTAGTGCCGCTTTGTCGTTCGAGCTTTTTTTTCTTGTCCTCGAAAATGTCATTTTGTTTTTCTCATTAAATGTACCTCTTTTGCGTATGATTTCCTTTTTATCCATATTTATTTTTCAAGCACATACGATTGACGCTGTGTCGTTGGAATGATTTTTGTTCTTTTAATGGCCACAATAAACATCGATTAACAATCAATTATCAAAAGTGAAATAGCACCGGATGTGTAGCACTCGATTGTTTTCTTTAATTTACCGTGAAACCTAGAGCACGTATCGATAATTTATTTATCTTGAACGAAAAAAACATGATCAGGTGCAATGGCTGCTGGAGAACTATGAGACGGCTGACGGTGTCTCGTTGCCACGATCGACTCTCTACAATCACTACTTGAGACACTGTTCCGACAACAAATTGGATCCCGTTAATGCTGCGAGTTTTGGCAAGCTAATACGCTCGGTTTTTTTGGGTTTGAGAACGAGACGATTGGGCACTCGGTGAGTTCGAATTCATTTTTCTTTATTCGATAGTCACTCACAATAGCTAGTCGGTTGACGTACAAAAGTTTTGATACACCATTTGTTTTTTTTTTTTTAGTACAACATTTAATTTACGTTTAGCATCTGTAATTCGTTTTATTTTTTTGTCAATTACAGAGGAAATTCGAAATATCATTATTATGGAATACGGGTGAAGCCAAGCTCACCGTTGATAATGCTCAACGAGGACGGTACGTCGCGACAGCAGCAAACAACGAATTCTCAAACAAAACGTTTCAAGTTCGTCAATACGAAGCAAGAATCAACGTACGAGAATAACGCACAATCGAACACTAGCATAACGTCGAACACAACGTCACCGCAGTATCATCAGTATCTCGGCGAAGCGAGTGGTGCTATACCCGAATTTCCGGAAATAATCGTCGGTCATGGATCTTCCCTGCCCGAGGATTGTACACTCGAGGATATCGACACGTTTCGAAGTATCTACAGGGAACATTGCGAGGCATTTTTGGACGCGGTGTTGAATTTCGAATTTGGCACTGTCGAGAGCCTCTGGCGCGAATTCTGGCGCAGTCAGGACAACAACAATGGCGACGAGTGCGAGGAAGAGAAATATCTCTCCAAGTATGTTATATATTTCATTGACATTCTTTTTGTCACCAAATTTTTATATAACAATTGTTATTTATACGTTAATTGATTTTGCAGAACGAAACTTTATCAAATGTGCAAATGCGGCGAGGTCCAAGATTTCATTAGGACCGTAGATTACACGTTCTATCAGAATCTCGTTGAAGTTTTAATGCCCGATGTACTTCGACCAATACCGAGTTAGTATTTCGTTTTTACTTGTTTTATTATGCGATCGTATTACCTTGTTCGCTTTCACTCTTGTACTTAACACTTTCGTTGTGATTCTTTCAAGGTTCCTTGACACAGTCAATCAGAAATTTTGCCAAAGGTCTCGAGTCATGGTTGACAGCAGCGATGAACGATTGTCCCGAGGAAATGATGCACATCAAGGTACTCGAAGATGTGCACGATCAACGATCATTAAATAATTTTCCGCCACGACCAATCAGAAATTAATCCAATTATTGGGCTTTTGTTTTCAGCTTACGGCCGTGTCGGCATTTGCTCAAACGTTGCGACGTTACACGTCCCTGAATCATTTGGCTCAGGCTGCTCGCGCTGTACTACAGAATTCTAGTCAAATTAATCAAATGCTTGCCGATCTTAATCGAGTAGATTTTCACAATGTTCAGGAACAGGTAATCGAAATATATATTGCTCGGTGTGAAAATGTAAACAAAAAAGAACAAAGAGTTAATTGGGAATTTGTTGTTTTTTTTTTGCAATATAAAAAGGCTTCCTGGGTATGTCAATGCGATTACGCGATGGTACAACGTCTCGAAGCCGATTTTAAACTCACGCTTCAGCAACAAAATTCCCTCGAACAATGGGCCGTATGGCTGAAAGGCGTCGTTACACAAGTACTAAAGCCTTACGAGGGAAAACCAACGTTCGTGAAAGCAGCTCGGCAATTTTTACTCAAATGGTCATTTTACAGGTAACCCTCGTTAATTCACAGAAAATAAAAGTCAATGAATTCACGGTCAATATTTATTTCATTTGTTTTTTTTTTTTTTTTTACAGTTCCATGGTTATTCGCGATCTGACACTCCGAAGCGCCGCAAGTTTTGGATCGTTTCACTTGATCCGATTACTCTACGACGAGTACATGTTTTTCTTGATTGAGCATCAAGTAGCAATAGCAACTGGCACAACGCCTATAGCCGTAATGGGAGATGTAAGCATTTTTTCTCTCTCTCCGTTCCTTCCATTTTAAACATCTCACTTTCTTCACCCTCACATTGCCGAAATGGCGCACTGA
Source organism: Oxytorus armatus (assembly GCA_958009045.1). NCBI lineage: Eukaryota > Metazoa > Arthropoda > Insecta > Hymenoptera > Ichneumonidae > Oxytorus > Oxytorus armatus. Next base: position 27,142,810 of record OY253747.1, read on the forward strand.
TCGAGGAACTAATACACTATCCGCATCAATATTTCGACGACGATTAAAAATGGCGAAATCATTGTACCCGAACAAAAAAAAAAGCAAAAAATAATCCGAATGAACTGAAAATTGTTAGCCGGAAGTTTCAGAGATCACTTACCTTAAATTCCGTGCCCGGAATCTTGGAATTGTAAATGGGGATCTGTCACTGTCCCATTTCAGCTATCCGCGTCATGAACACGCTTTTGGCTATCCGAAGCTCAATACAATGTAAACGACGAAAATTAATGATTGTTTCAGAAGAATCAGACTTGTCAGATGATCAATACCTACGGCACAGCGTCCAACGGAGGTAAACAATTAATCGTAGTTATTTAAAGAGAAAACGACAGTTAATTCGGCGCTTATAATTTATCCAATCTTTTATTATTATTTCTTTTTTCAGACTTATCGAATCCTAATCAATCAAAGCGCATGAAGTTGAGCTAACTGAACGCCAGCACTTTGTAGATCTTGCGATTAATGATCCTCATGGAGAAAGAATTAGTATATATATAGTTAAAAACAAACGAAAATTATTTGAACGAATCCGCGAAAACAAAATGCGATCAAGGCCTAAACGGCGAAAACGAGCTAGTTCCACGAAATTATTATTTTATATAACGAAGGAAAGTTTTGAGAGATTGTGTGTGAGAGAGAGAAAGGGTAGATTAACTAATTAAGCTGGAGAATTTTTACACAAACACATCGCGTCGAGAATTCAACTTAAGGATATAAGTCTGTGTGATAAGATGTATCCTAGAATTGTCTATATATTATATATAACATGAACATGATAAAATATTGTCGAAGCCTTGTCGTAAAACGACGACTATAGGACGCCAGTGTGAATGAAGCGAGAGATTTATTCGCCGGCACAATGTTGAACTGATCGGTCCAGTCTAGTCGGGTAACAACTTTGGAATTTAAATCTATGGGACCATAAAAAAAAAGCAAAGAGGAATCATACCCTCTTTGGAGTATACCGAAACGACAAAGTTCGGAGTCCCGTTCCAATCAATCGATTCATTCTGGACATATGACAGTCCTCGCCTCTTAATTATACGCAAATTTAATCCGCCCGAACGTTTGTCAAAAGTAACGAAAAAAGAACAAGAAGACAAGATTAAGGAACAAATTATGATAATTCTATTAAAAAAAAAACAGGAGCACGCTAGATTAGCCTGTAACGTTGACTTAATCGAATTTTGTTTTCCTTTTTGTTTTTTAGCTAGGACCAAGTATCTATATTTAAAATTTATGATATTGCTTAATTTATACATCGAGAAAGAGGGAGAGAGAAAATCAGGGTTTTTGTTTTCATTGCGGATCTGTCGAAAGCAACTTCCACAATAACTTGTGAAATTTCGCGAAGACGTCGAATCATTCAATGTATAATTGAGAAAAGAGAAAAGCTGAACGATTGACGGATATTATTGGTAGAAAGCGCGATTGTATAGTTTGTAAGGGATAAACGCGTTATTCGAGTGTCGCGTTAAAAAAATTTCGTTCAGCAATCCGCGACTAACAAATTAATGAATTTTTGTTCGAATTAATCGATAATCGGAGTGTTTTAAAAAAAATATGTCACGCTAGCACTCGAATTTAAAGAGCACACACACACACACACACAAGACACGAGAGTTGTTTCCGGTTCCTTTCTTGTTTAAATCTCAACCGAGAGAAAAATCGATACTTTTTATTTTATGCTCGTTATTTATGTATATTAATTGAGCCACGTCGGCGCGATCGTTGACGCACAATTGGAAAATACTGTCGTTTATTATGTTCGGGACAATACGAATATCTGAATGTGTTTGAAAAAAAAGCATAAAAAAAACACGTATTCGTGCACGAGAAATGAATTTTTTGTTTCTTTTTAATGCCTCGAGTTAGCATATTCTAGTTATGTATGGCCAATTTCGAGAATTACTCGCATATTTCGTTTCGAAAACATCGAAAAAGAAAACGCTCGGGGTTCAACATCTCGAAGAATTGATATCGAGCAACGGACGAAGACTCGATGGATTTTTATTGATTTGAAATAACTTTTTATGCACATTTTTTATTTCCCTCAATCGAGACTTGTCTCCTACTAGCTAAACTTGGCGAGCCTAAATTTTAATTTTTTTTTTTCCATTAATGCTGTCGTACATAACTGGATCGGTGTGAAATAACGGTTAAAACCGTTTTATAGAGGCAGCACGTACTAGTCAAACTCCATATAGATTAAGCGAATGAAAAGAAGAAAAAAAAAACAAATTGAGCGAATCGATTGATCGCGTCCGAATAACGGAGAGAACGTTTCTATGTAACTGTAATGAGCTTATATACGTGTAAAGAAAAGAAGAAGAAACGGAGAGAAAAAAAGAAACAAACTATCGATACCTAAGTGTACCTAATATGATAATGGCATATTTTACGATAGAAACTAAAAAGATTAAAATAATAATAATAATAATTGAATAGTTAACTGGGCAATGAGAGGATAGGATTGCAATACTGCTGCTGCTGCTGCTGCTGTTGGGATACAGACAAGAATACGTGTATTTGAAAAAAAAAAAACGATATTATTTATACCGGTGTTGAAATCGTGACGATTATAGATGTGAAAAATGAACAATATTATCATACATACACCCATTGCCTCTGCGGAAACTCGGTGAAAGTAGAATAACTGAAGAAAGAAAAAGAGTAAAGACGACCCTTGTCGAAAAAGAGAAAACATACAAATTACGTACGTTACTAACGGTTTTTTTTTTAATTAGAAAAACAATGGCGGCTAACCGCACGAATTTAATTGCACAGTATTTTTAACTTAAGGCTACAATTCACATTTATTATATCCATAATAAAACATTCCACGCACTCACTTCATTCAATCGTACCTTTATCTCGCATTCTAAGCGTGTAGTCCGACGTCTTCTTGTGTCTGTCCGACGGTTTCATTGGGTCATTTTGTTTTTATTTTCAATTCTTTGAAATCGAATGTATCGTGAAATTTGCGAGATAGTCATTACGTTGAAGTCCCATCTGGTGATAGTCTGGGTAATGCTAAAGCAAGTAAGCAAGGGAAAAAAAAAACAAATTTGTGAAATAGAAAAACAAAATTTTCGGATATCATTTCTACGTATAACGTACACAAAGATATTTTAATACGTCGTCCGATGAGCGATAAAACGGGGGATATGATTAAGATATAGAAGTAATTAAATATCGCAGCTTGGATAGAATTATTTTTACTGAAAATGAAAACGCAGCTCAAGTCCTATATTGCAAGAACCATTAAACACAGACTATTAAAAAAGATATATTTAAAACAACACAACATTGTATGAGCCAAGGGAACTATATGTGAGTGTGAGTATCGCAGAAGTTGGATTATATATGATAAATATATGTTTAAAAATGAGATTGCCTTGCCTAAGATAATTGCAGAATTTCCTAAGAAAAAGAAAAGAAAGTAACGATGAGAAGGAGTGAGGGAGCAATGTTCAAGTTTAATTTTCCCTTCTTAACACTTCACTTTGTTACTCGATTTTTTGAAGTTTGTTTAAAACTGCTCGGTGCCTAAAAATAGTAAACAAACTATCGTCCATCGTTAACCGGAAGTGAAAAAGTGACAACAGGCCTTTTCTGATTAGAGCACTGTGCGACACAGTTTTCGCACATTTCTGGTGTAAGTAGCCAATCCGGACAAAGGAATACACCAGAAATGTGTACATCTTGTCACACATGCTGCTTTCCTTAATTCAGATTCTGATCATTCTGTCTCGCAAACATTGCATAAATAGTCCAGTCATTATATACATTTGGAAATGCATGTGAACCGAGAAAGCTGATTTTTGGATATTGTGTGGGAGGGGGCTTAGAAAAGCTTAACTTCAAATTGTCGACCAAGATTTCCTATGTGCGTTGTCCGCCATCTTGAAATAAGTGTTAAATTTTGTTTTTTTTTGCAATAACTCGGCTCTCCGTCGAGATACGAAAATTGCGATGGGATACTTTTTTGTTGCTTCTTTTACGCTCTACAATTTAGGTCATATACATTTTTCATCTACCGTTCATCGTTGTTGAGATATCGAACGAGAAAGTAAAAATATTTTTTTTCTACAAAAACCACCAAAATATTTTCAAAGATTGTTAAATATAATTTTACAGTTTTTTGTCAAATTCACGTAAAAAAGTATCTAAGAAAAAAGTAAGTTAGTAAAAAAGCAAACATATGAAAATATATATATATATTTTGTCATATGTTTCACAGTCGCGGCTCATTCTTGCCGTCTCCTCTTTGTGCGGTGATTCGCACGTTGTCCATGCTCGCCCGACGATTTATATGCATGTGTGTATATAAATGTGTACAGCCAAAAATAAGTTTCACTACCTGAATTTTTTACTTTCTCGTTCGATATCTCAACAACGATGAACGGTAGGTGAAAAATGTATATGACCTAAATTGTAGAGCGTAAAAAAAGCAACAAAAAAGTACCGTATCGCAATGTTCGTATCTCGACGGAGAGCGAGTTATTGCAAAGAAACAAAATTTAACACTTTTTTCAAGATGGCGGAGAACGCACATAGGGAATCTTGGTCGACAATTTGAAGTTAAGCTTTTTTAAGCCCCCCCACCGCCCACAATATCCAAAAATCAGCTTTCTCGGTTCACGTGCATTTCTAACCCGTTTTTTTCGACGTAATGACTGGACTAAAAAGGAGACACGATAATGAAAAACGATGAAAAGTTAAATTGAGGAACGCAGCCACACTAGTTAGAAAGCACAAGGAAAGTGTGGAATTTCAAAAGTGTCGCGCTCAAAGTCAATTGAGTTAACACAGATTATCGAGGTGAAAATGCTGGAAAAAAATGTACATAACTTTCCCAAAAGTTTAAACATTCATTTTTGTCATTCATATGTCGATTCATCAGGATGTTTACTCAAGAATTTTTCAGTAATAATAAAGATAAATAGAACATCACCGCCGGTAAGTACAGTTCCAGGAACGTCCATGTGTAACGCCACTGTGCGACGCGACCGCAGCGCCACTTCCCAAATCGCCGGTTTGCGGACGCATAACGCGGTAATGGCGTCGAGCGCGAGTCAGAGGAACGTCCCTTTTTCCTAAAACGTTATAAACGGGGGGAGGGGGATATGTAAGCTTGTACGCCAAGAGATTATACGGTGAATGAAAAGAAAGAAAAAAAAACGGTATCGTTGAAAAGTTCGTCCTCTATATTCGCCTATATAATATCGTGACAAAAAAAATCTACGAATTAAATCGTGCCGAACCCATCACGCGCGCTTATATTTACCAATTTTTCCGTGTACAAGGGGATTAAATACACATATGCCAAAAAGAAATAAAAGTGGTCGCGAAAATACCAATCCGGCCAGTTCTACTTCAAAGCTCCTCAACTCGACACGGTGAATTGACAATTGAATTTGACGATATCTCGTGACAAAAAGATTCCATCGATAACAGCAGGTTGTTCTTAAAAGAGATAAACTTTTTTTTTCCTCTCTTGTCATTTTGGATTATATTCCATTCGCCATCGCGCGAGAATCCTTTGTAAATGTGTTGTCAAGTTTCGGAGCATTGTGCGCAAAACGCTTTCCACGTCTATAACCTAACTTTTTCATTCCTCTTCAATAAAAAAAAATACTCAACTGCTATTATCAATCGATGTATGATCGAGTAATTTTATCTCGTTCCCTCGAAACACAAACATATCCACGAGTAGGTTGGTCCAGATGTGGGGGAAATATTAATTTCTTTTCATTGTGAATTATTGGAGAAATTTTATTGTAATTTTGATTGACTATTGAGTCGAGACGATACTATGTGGCACAATGTTATTAGCGAGCACGCAATTCTTTGCCAGTTCATTTTTTCGACATCTGTCAGCGTAAATGTCTGATCAGTGAGTTTTGGACAAAAAAATAAATAACAGTTTCAATTCCGCACAAATGTACGAATAATAAGATACATCGCCTCGGATTGATCGAAAGTTAACTCAAAGTTTTGGGAACACATTGGGATACAAAAGTTAAACATAGAGAACGAGAATTGCACTGTTCATTTCCTATAAATATATAAATAAAAAAACTCTGACTTAGATTTAATCTCTCAAAAAATTACTCAAAGTTATTATTAAATAACAACTTTTATTATAGTAACAGTTATAATTTCAAAGGTGTAATTCCAAAAGTAAATTTTCACCCAATTTCTACTTGTTAAGAGACGCGCAGCTCCACGTAATAAAAATATAATAATTTAAGAATATCTACCGCAGTCTATACACTAAATTGGTTAGCTCTACTAAAAAATAAATTTTGTCATAAAAAATGCGTTTGAAAAATTAACTGCAGAAATAAGTCTAAAAATAAATTTTATTCATCCCTGTCCCATGTCCTTCATAGGATTTATTTCTCCATATCGTATATCAAATATTTAATATTTCAGCATTTGAGAGCAATACATCCGAAAGTAAATTTTTCCAATGTCCAAAAATGCATTTCTTTGTAAAGATATTTCCATTTTCTCTCGAGGATGCATTCATTCATCCTGGCGAGGAAATGAGTCCACGGGGTAAAATTTACTTTCGTAACAAATTACAAAAAATATTCAATACTTTGCCATTTCATTGTTCTGGAAAATTATTGCAGCACAATGACCCGAAGATATGTTCTGTTTGTTTGAAATTTCAGATAGCGCATAATGGAAAAGGATCTCCCACCTTGTTGAGCGTCCCAGATCCCAAATAAATATGTATCAATTCCTTGCCTCGCTATTCACGCGTCTCTGGAGCTTTTGAGATCGATTCAACGACGGGATTGTACCCGCATCTTTAAAAAGAAAAAAAAAACGAACATAAATAAAGAAAATAAAAAATGTCGGAAACCACTCAATTTGCCAATCCACCACCGACGATAAGTCTGCCGAACATGTCGGTACCGCCGCCTGTGACACCGAATCTCTCCGCACCACCACCGAATTTAACGACAATCAATACATCACCCACTTATCAACATCGTTATCCAAATCACAGAGAAGGTTCGAGAGGTTTTTTCAAACCTTTTAGGCCCTATCACTCTCCAAAAGTAATTGCCGGCGGTCAGGATGCGCTACAGGATGAGTTTGACGGAAAAAGACTTCGGAAATCCGTGATGAGAAAGACCGTTGACTACAATTCCGCGATAATCAAGAGCCTCGAGGTAAAAGTTCAATTTAATTGCGACAAAGTTCGAAAATTTACCATTAATTCGGCAAACCAATATTCTTCATATTATTCTTATTTTTATGTTGTTTTCATGTACGAGCATAGAATCGTGTCTGGCAGCGTGACTACAGAGACCGTAGAGCCCTTCAACCGGACGTCATATATTATCCTGATCTTTTGCCGCCACCGAGTTACGTCGATAATCCCATAAACGCTGTAACAACGAGATTCGTAAAAACAGCGACAAACAAAATGAGATGTCCGATATTCTGTATGGCTTGGACACCGGAGGGTAGACGTCTCGTTACCGGTGCATCGAGCGGCGAATTTACCCTCTGGAACGGTCTAACGTTCAACTTTGAGACTATACTACAGGTATTATTTATTTCAATTATCCTTAAGGGGGTTGACGCTCAACGAAAAAAAAAAAAGTTGGAAACATTTTGTTATTTCTTTTATTTGCCAAAACGAATCGTATTTAATTTGATCGGTATAAGAAAAATGTTAAGAAACGTTTTTCAATTTTTTCGTTGTTGAATTTTCCGTACGATTCTTTTTGTTCGTTAAGAAAAAATTGAGCAAGTTAGAAAAGAACTTGGAGGCCCCCTTAACGCGATTTTTCGAACGATTTTTTTTTCTTTTACAAACTTGATACGTAAAACTCAGATGCACGGTTTTTGTTTTCATACGGTCCCTTTTTTTTGTGTTAACATTCAGGCACACGACAGCCCCGTTAGAACGATGGTCTGGTCGCACAACGAGAGCTGGATGGTTACCGGTGATCACGCCGGTTACGTGAAATACTGGCAGAGCAACATGAACAACGTCAAGATGTTTCAGGCGCACAAAGAAGCGATTAGAGGACTCAGGTATATCATCCACCACACTAGTCCTTACGTCTATCGCGCCACTGTTATACTATTACTCGTTGCTGTCTTGACAATGTACGCCCCTTACGTCGTAGACATCGACAATATCCATAACGTTTATCTGCATTATTATCGCGATATATGTGAATTAGAAAAGAATGACGATGATCCAGCGTGTCTCGACGAATTTGCATTTATCGTCTGGATACATAGGTGAAGAAACTCGGAATGAACATAAAAATGATGAAAAGAAAAAGATATCGCAAGTACTGGCAACGGTATATCCAATCGTCCAAGTGTGAAAACTCGGATGTCACATTTTTTTTTCTGTTTCTAAACCACTACGCATTCAAATTCGCGATTAAAGAATCGACTCTATTTTTTTTCGTTATCCGCGAAATCGAGCTACCAGTGACACAAAATTTAATCTCTCGTTAATCCACTACGGAAACTCTTTTTTTTTGCGTCTTTCACACCCTCCTCGACCTGTGAAATAGAAGAAGAATAAAACTTTGTTCCCTCGCGACTCTCCATCTCTGCGGGCAGTCTTAACTTGCGGTAAAATAGCATATTGGGCAAAGATGTATTGTTGAATTTTTGGAAGAGAAATAAAAGAGGTGAAAATACATATTTATGGAGCTTGCACCCGAGTCGAGATTCCTATATATTGACAATAATAAAGATATTTGAAGATCCTGCCTCCTGTCTCTTTACAACGTGTCCAAACAATAAATAAAGAAAAAAAAAAGGATATGGATTTACGGCCGATGTTTTTTCAATTTATAATAAAAAGAAAGAAAAAAAAAAGCTTCACATTGTCACGTTCTTGTTTCTTCCTTGATCGTCTGCGAACGAGACTCATCACGATTGAACATTTTTTCTAAGTTTTTTTTTTCTCCATTTCTCGATTAGTTGTTGGGTCTCTTTTTGTTCGTTTTTTGTTGCTGTATATATTCGTGAAACCCCTCGTAGAGCAGAGATGGGCACCATTGGAATGAAAAACTATTTTCGATAGTTCTCTAATGGAATAAAGATGAATAAAAAATCAAATGAAAATTAGTGATCGTTGCAAAATAGTAAAAATCATTATTCGATGTATTGCAATTCTTCTGACTTCACAATAATTGTTTATAATTATTTTGTCATACAATCATTTTGACTGATTTCTTTTTTTCGCTCGAATGATTCACCATCCCTGGTAATGAGATTCACGTAGGATATTGAACAAATGATCGTGTGAATGAAGGGTCGCAACGAATTTTCTCGACGGTGTGACTGCAACAGGCTACGATTATTCAAAGTATAACAAGAGACTCGACAACTTTACACACTATTCATGTATTTTTATATATACATATATCTATGTATCGTTCGTCTTTTTGTGCACGAATATACGTTAAATGGTATTCATAAAAAGCGAATGGAATGAAAACATCTTGGTGTACATCGTTCGGGGATTGGATGTGGCATCGGAAAAAAAAAAACGAATAATTTTTCTACAAATTGGTAACCACAAGGATCATTATTCACAGCCTGTAATAAAAAAAAATTCTCCCATTTTCCGATACGTTCAACTCGAAGAATTATTTTATTTATTTTAACAAAAATCCATTCGAGATTCAATCATATCGAATTTATTCTCGTTTTAATTTGATCAAATTTCTTTGAATTTCGTAATACATCGTTAGGATAACGATAACGGGCCCCTCTTCGTTTTCTTCATTTCGACGTTAAGAGAAAGAAGAAAAAAAAGAAGGAAAACTTCGTACTCTCCGAATCGATGAAACATTTCTTCATTTACGTATATAATTTTTCAATGTTTATGGTATATTAAAATTAAGGGTTCGAACCTCGTTTTCCTTATAATTATTGTGTCTTTTGGGCGGGTAGTTTCAGCCCTACGGATCACAAGTTGGCGACCTGTAGCGACGACGGAACCGTCAGAATCTGGGACTTTCTACGCTGCCACGAGGAACGAATTCTCAGGGGTATATAAACAAACAAAAAATCTACTACATATTGTGTTTCTACGATAGAATGAAAAAAAAAAAAAAAATCGTTCGTTAAAGAAAACCTTCAGAATCACGATTCAAGTTTTTCTTCGTCGAAAAATTCTATAAATAGACGAGCGAGCGATTACTCTCCGTTGTCTCGAGGTCCTATAAGAGTGACGAAAAAGAAAAACGAGGAGATAGCTTATCGAATTTATCCTTAGGTCACGGAGCTGACGTCAAATGCGTACACTGGCATCCTCAAAAGAGTCTTGTTATCTCGGGAAGCAAGGACAATCAGCAACCCGTTAAGCTCTGGGATCCAAAGACCGGACAGTCTTTGGCGACTTTGCACGCGCACAAAAGTACCGTGATGGACGTTAAATGGAACGAGAATGGCAATTGGCTTGTAACCGCATCGAGAGATCATCTTCTCAAGTTATTCGATCTGAGAAATTTGAGTCAGGAGGTACAGACCTTTAGAGGTCACAAGAAAGAGGCCTCGAGCGTAGCTTGGCATCCGAGCCACGAGGGCCTATTCTGCAGCGGTGGCAGCGACGGTGCTATACTCTTTTGGCACGTTGGGTAAGATAAATAAAAACAAAGGAATCGCTGATTATCAACGATTTTTTTGTTTCGAGACACGAGATCTGGCCACTATTTGTTTTTATCGAATTCAAGAAGAAATTCGTTCTTCATTCCACTGAAAAACGATTTACCAATACTTTTCTAATGGAATGTTAATAAATCGTTCGATAAAGTATTATTGTGCATGAATAAGTATTTGAAATGATTAATTATGCCATAAAACTTGCCATTTTTTTCACAATAATTTAGTCATAAAATCATATTTAATGGTTTTACATTTGACCGATGAAAACAAAAAATTGTCAATGTAAAACAATACGTAATATCGTTATCGCAGTGCGGACAAGGAAGTTGGAGCAATCGAGCAAGCTCACGACAGTATCGTTTGGACACTGGCGTGGCATCCACTGGGTCATATATTGTGCTCGGGTAGCAACGATCACACATCGAAATTTTGGACGCGAAACAGACCCGGCGATCTTATGCGAGACAAGTACAATCTCAATACACTTCCGGCTGGAGCTGCGGGCATCGACGATCACGAGATTGGTACGACAGAATTTAATAATTCAACTATTTTCGTTGAATTCTCAATGATATAAATTGTTAATAACGATTAACGATGAAACAATTCCCAAATAATTAAGTAAGCCTACAAATACTTTCTGTATATTTTTTATACAAATTAATTTGTATATTTTCTTATATTGCAGCTGATGAGGCCGCGGTTATCCCTGGAATGGGACCCGAGGATCGAATAAACGCCGATGGAGAACCCGAGGAAACAATTGTCGCAACAATACCGGGATTGGACCTCGATCACGTGGTCGACGAGGGTAAAAAATTCGCGAACAAAAAAGTACCGTACAGCAAGCCTATACCGCGCAACTTTCAAGCTCAATGGAACGAGATGGACGCGGAGGAGGGCGAACAGGTTGAGGCTCTAAACGCGTTCGTTAATCAATTGATTGAAACGACTCCCGGTGCTGTACCACTCAACGAAGTTACACCTAATGCTATTATTCTCTATGGAAAAATGATTACCGTGGAACGTAAGTGAAATGACGAATTTATTCGTATTTAGTAATATTTAAGGAAGTACGGAAATTACCTGGGTAAATGAGCGTCGTATTGAAAAGCAAAATAGCATTACACATTTTAAAAACGAGTTTGACTAGGAAACGAAACCCTTCCCAGTGAAGTAGTGTTTCTTAACAACAACAAAAAATTGCGATTTATAACAATTATCAATTTTTTCATTTCTTTTTTTCTTTCTCTCTCCGATCGAAGCGGGCTCAAAATTGGCGGACGCGATACTGAAAGGTAACGACGCAATAAACAAGCTCGTTTATGCCGGTGAAATCGAGGAGCTTCGTGACGTAGCAACGACCGTACCTCTCGTCGAGGATATCAAAGAGTCCGAGGAATATCTTAACGACGAGGGTGACATAGATTACGCGAAAGTTCCAGAAATAGATCTACCACCGCCACTGGCAAGCTCGAAATTCGCTCAAAATCCAGAATTATTGAAAACGTTAAATCGCGGTGGAAAACGAAAATTCGATCAGCTAATTGGTTGGAGCGACTGTGGTGCGAGTGGCGATCGTACATCGAAGAATCATCAGCCGGTATTTGGTGGCTCGATGACCGAGGATTCACAATCTAGCGATACGGATCTTCGTTACGGCAGGGAACACGTTAATTCACCATTTATGATGAATCAGGATGACGATATACGAAGAATGATGAATCATGAAAATCGTGGCGGCCATGGTCGGGGCGATGAGGATCTCAGATTCAACATGTCCGGTGGTCCTGGTAGGCCAGTATCGGGACACATGAGCGAGTACGATATGAGACACAATTTTTCCGACAAGGATTTTCGACACGGAGGTTTCGGCCAAAAATCTTCCATAGACGGTAGCGGCGATCGTTATAACGAGCGTGAACGAGATCGTGATCGTGATCGTGACAGAGAACGGGACGGTCGTTCGCGCTGGGACGACGAGAGTATGATGGCCGGTGGCGATGGTCCTGGACGTAATAACTTTGACAAACGCGACATGATGTCGTTGGGCATGGGCAACAGCGGCGCTCACATGGGAGGCGGTGGTATAGGCAGTGGCGTTATGCCGAATCATCACAATATGCAAAATATCAATCCAAATATGCCACCGCCAATGCCATCGATGGTACCGCATCCCGGTATGAACGCCGGTCATCCGAGTATGCAAAATAAAAATAGCTCGAGCATGATGTCGGGCAGTATGATGGATGGTCCGATGTCTCAAATGATGCATCATCCAAATTTAGGACCACCGAATTTCGGTCCGAACGGTCCACCGCCCTCGAACTCGGGTTCGAACTTTGGTCCAAATTTCAGGCCTCCGAACGGTAATTTCGGTCCTAACCAACACTTTAGACCAAATCCAATGGCTCCTTTCGCACCAAATCCACCATCCGGCCCGTTTAACAATAATTTCCAAGGACCACCGGGTTTCCGAGGTCCGAATCCCGGTAGTTCGGGTCTGCCGAATTTCGAAAGATCGAATTACGGACCAAATTTTCGAGGTCAGAATCAAATGTCGGGCGGTCCCAATGGCGGCGGTGGTAGCGGTGGTTTCAATAGTGGAGGTTTTGGTAATAATTTCGGTGGTGGTAGAAACGGTGGGCATGACAAAAATGGATCCAATCGGGGTATGAATAGATCATCGAATTACGATGATTTTGACGATCGTAACAACGGCTCGGGACGAAATAATTATAACAATCGTAGTGGCAGAGGAAGGGACGGTGATCAATCGAGAGGTTCCAGGCTACGAGATAATTACTGAAAGAACAGCGACAGACCAGAAACAAAAAAAAACACAACAAAATTAGCACGGCTTTGTCACAGAAAGTTAATGATCTGGAAATTATCGTTCTGTGCCTCCGATAACGATTATGTTTGCGCAACGATTATTGTGCAAAGAAAGACAATTCTCGGAGATTTGTAAAGATCGTGACATCTCTAACCCACGGAGAATCCAATAGAATCCAAAAAAAAAAACACGAAGTTCGCGCCCGTGTTAACATTCGATTATTGTAACTCTACGATTTAGATCTAAAAAACAGTGCGACGGCAAGAGAGAGAGAGAACTTTGAGGGTCGATCGTAGGTGATTCTCTCTGTCGTTAATTGATGAACTATTATAACGAAATCTCGGCGAAAACAGTGCGAGAATATCCCGTTTCGGCCCGGGATCGAATTGTAATATATTATACAGTCTAATGAAAAAGGAAAAAATGGAAAATGAAAAAAAAAAAAACAAAGAAAAAACACAGAAAACCACATCAATTATTACTCCCCAGACGAGAAACTGGTTCACGAGCTGCCTTTGGGATGAATTCTTTTTTTCGTTCGTACTTCAATGATTTTACGAAGAGTAATATTGAGAGAGAAGGATTAAATCGAGTTGATGAAGAAGATTGTGACGTTTATCAAACGGGCCACGAGGCATCAATATCAAACGAGAGAAAGTTTGAAAACGATGAGCAGTTTACTTAATAATAAAATCAGATAACGCCGCAACAGCCTTTTTTGCATAATTTTATTTTTTCCTGTAACAACTTCATTTAGTACCGTGCCATGTAATCCGATCCCCTCAATCTTGACGGCATCACCGGAGATTCCTTGGGGATTAGTATCTTAAAGAAAGTTTTTTTTAAGACAGAAAATAGTTTTAGCAAAAACGTGCATTATGATTCATTGTAACTGTAGCTCAAAATCGTCTGCTTATCATTTTTTAATATCAAAAACCCGATTATTTCAAGAAAATCTTGTTCTTCGCAGGATATCGTCACCGATCTACACAAAGACGTTTGATGCCCAACAGTGGTGATACAATGTTCATTTTTCATTTTCTAATGCTTAAAGTAAACAGCATATTTTAAATTTAAGCCGTCATTTGACTAGTCAATACTTTCGTGAAGGTAAAACCGTGACGTCATATCCGGTTTGACAACTAGAAGTTTTTGGTTATACATTTCGCCACAAGATGGAGACTGTGATTAACGGACGCGTCGGCAAATTTCACAGAGGTGTTTGCCGAATTACGCTTAGGCTGGCTTAGAAGCTTGACTCAGGCTTCACATCGTTGATATATGTTTTCATGTGTTGTCAGAGTTGTACACTTGCGATACATTATTGTAACCTCTAAAATCTAAATTATGAATTGAATTATCATTTGATTTTTTATCGTAAATGTTAAAAGAATAGTTTTACATATCTCGGTTATTTAAGTTTCCTGTTACTCAGAGAATACATAAAGTGAGTTTTGTGTTCGCGAAGCCAGTTACACGGTGTTTGTTGATAATCATTAAAAAAAATCGAATCCGCGCTTTTAGCTTGAACGAATATTTTTTTCCTATTTACAACTTTCAGCATTAACAAAAATATTATCGACAATGTCTCGTATCGAGGAGGCTGAGATCATAGATCTCGACTCCGACGAGGATCCGTCGTCCAAAAAAGCTAACAATAAACCAGCAAAGAGATGCAACAATTGTATAAATTTCAAATGCATGTCCGGTGTTGATTTGAAAACTGCGCCTTCGTTTGCCTGTGCTTTCTACGGCGTTAATCCTGTGAAGAAGAGAAAACGCTCGATATGCCAACAGTGTTTCAACATAGCGATGGAACATCAGGAGGTAATAATTTTGACAAATTTTTGTTGTTGTGATCAGACACAGTCCTTATTTTAATATTCGAGATACATTTATATATCAATTAAATTTAATTGAACAAGGATATTGACGAAGTACAAGAGGCAAAGAATCAAAGCTATAAAATCTGAACTTTTACAGACATTGGCTGCCGCTCTTCACAATAGAACACCAATATTAAACTGCGAATTTCCGGATCACACAATGGAAGTTGAGATATCAGACAGCGAAGAGTCTGACGGGGAAAAGAAAGAGATGTTGGACGTTAGTGGTAAAAAATTTCCCCCTTTCCAACAAACATATTTTTCTCAAGTTGTACTAAATCGTTTATCTTTTCTCAAAATGCAATGAAAAAATTTGACAATTTCAGGCGATTACTTGCCAGAGGATTTTCTTCTGGACATTGAGCAAAAAATGGACACTGCCCTGACCAATGTATTTGAAAAATACGACATAGAATATCAATTAACTTCTTCCCACAAGTTATTGAAATTCGAATGGAATGCGATAAGTGGTAAATTTTTCGTGATCCACAAAAGACAGACTAGCCGGAGGAACATAAAAGAACACTTTTTTTTTACTAATTTTTCTATTTAATAACGATAGACAAGAATCGGGCTCTGGACAACGAAATACTCTCGATGATAAAGAAGATGGATTCGTTGCGCAATAGTTTGTACAGTAGTTGCGCGCCCGACATAAGGATGCTAGAAGAATTGCAAATAAGTGATCCACCGTCGACGAAACCACCGATTCTAGCACCCAAAAGTTCACCGATCAAACCAGCAACACAAGGTCCGTTGGTTACCGCCGATTGCGAAGTAACGCCGCTTCACGCGGTTAATCGAAGTTTGGGCTATGATCTTCCGCCTCAGGGACCATTTTTCAAAGAATCGCTCGAAATCGATAGTAGAGTGTTCGTCATGAAGCATCCATTGATGCCGTGGGTACGTGGCAAAGTTCAACAGATCATTGCACGCGGGCCTCTTCAGTGTCGTGTAAAATTGTCGGGACGTCGTAGTAACGGCGCTGTACGAACCGTTATCGGCAAGCACATGGCGAGCGATCTTCCCTGCTCGGTAGTGATACCCGTTGCTACGAGAGTCGTCGCTGTCTTTCTCGATGCAAATTCCAGCGACTATTACAGCGGTGTTATAGCTGAACCACCAAAATCGACGAACAGATATCGGTGAGTTTGATAATAAAATGACACTAAAACGAAATAATTAAATGATAAAAATAAAAATACCAGTTATAAAATGTAATTGAAAATTTTTATTTTCCTCTTTTCCGATTAACAATACTTCCACTCGGTTACGGTGATTACATTTTTTTACGAACCATCGACACTTATTGTCCCAGATATCTCGTATTCTTCGACGATGGCTATGCGCAATACGTTCTTCACAAATACATCTGTATCGTGTGCGAGAACTCGTCACGCGTGTGGGAGGATATTCCCGCGGAGTCCCGAGATTTCGTGAAGAAATATCTCGAGACATATCCGGAAAGACCGATGGTGAAACTTTTGCCTGGGCAAGTTGTGAAAACCGAGTGGAATGGAAAATGGTGGATCGCACGAGTCGTACAGGTTGACGGTAGTCTCGTGCAGATGCATTTCGACGCTGACGACCGAACCGAGTGGATTTATCGAGGCTCAGCGAGACTCGGACCCCTTTATCTTGAACTTTTGAAAGCGAACGCTCGACAACAGGGTCATCATGCATCGGCAAATACCCCTAGTCGCCATAGGCTTCCTCTACCGACTAACGTTAGTCTCCTTATTTCTTACAAACATTTGTCACCCTCAATGTCATGTACGACAATTTTATAGAACAGAAAAAATTCGTATTTACAGAAAAATAACGTTCCTTATGTCGAGTACACATCGTTCAATCCGGAACTCGAGAGCGAACAGTCGAACGACGCTACGGCGAACGATAACGCAAAATCCGAGACGACTTCCGGTGGAAAATCTGTTACCGCTATTGCCGCCGCAATGACAGCTACTCCAACGACTCCGGTACCACCACAGTCACGAGCTGTTGCGAAAAAAAGTACAACGAGAAGACAGAGTTCGGCCGATACCACCGGAACATACGTTCCAACCACTGAGAATAAGCCTTCGCACAGTATCGTCGTGAGTTTTTACGAAAGAGTCATTTCTAGCGTTTTTTAAATTCCTCTCTACGCATGATCGAAATACAATCGTGTTATTATCGGTTTTTTTTTTTTTGCAGTATTACCAAACACAGAACAAAATTCAAACTCGGAAATTTGTGGTTCACAAGTGCGGACCGAATTGTGTGAAGGGAATAACATTTACACCCGACGATCTCAAGGGATATTCACCGCTCTCGATACCACTACTCTGTGGCTGGAACAGGCAACTCTGTAAATTTCCAAAGGGCAAAAAAGTTACTCTCTACCAGGCACCGTGTGGCGTTCGTCTTCGTAATATGGAGGAATTGCACAAATATCTACGAATAACTCGCAGTCCAATGTCCGTTGATTTGTTCGATTTTGACTATTGGGTACACTGTTTGGCCGAATTTGTTCTCGACAAGTGTTTCGTGAATATCAAGGATCTCAGTTATGGTGTAGAAAACGTACCGATACCGTGCGTCAACGAGATCGATCATGCTCTTCCGGATACAATCAGATACAGTACACAGAGAGAACCAACCGAGGGTGTTAATATCAATTTGGATCCGGAATTTTTGTGCAGCTGCGATTGCACGGACGATTGTCAGGTATCGATATCAATTTTGTTTTAAAAAAAAAATTTTTATTCTTTCGGTACGTCTAGATTTTTTTGATAATTTTTCATATCATGATCATGTCTAATAATTAATAATTATTTGTTTAGGACAAATCAAAATGCCAATGCTGGCAATTGACTATTCAGGGTGCTACACTAGGTGGTCAAGTTCTGAACAACGAGGTCGGTTACGTCTACAAGAGGTTACCGGAGCCCGTTACAACGGGAATTTACGAGTGCAATTCGAGATGCAAGTGCTCCATTAAAACGTGTTTAAACAGGGTCGTTCAGCATTCTCTAACTCTCAAGCTTCAAGTATTCAAAACGGCACCGCGGGGTTGGGGAATCCGATGTCTCAATGATATTCCTCTTGGATCTTTCATCTGTATTTATGCCGGAAGACTCCTCACCGAGCAGGTACTTACATTGTGTTAAACATTTTTCGCAACAAAAACGAAAAATAAAAAAT
The DNA here is from genome assembly GCA_958009045.1 of Oxytorus armatus. Lineage (NCBI taxonomy): Eukaryota > Metazoa > Arthropoda > Insecta > Hymenoptera > Ichneumonidae > Oxytorus > Oxytorus armatus. The sequence continues at coordinate 27,161,431 of OY253747.1, forward strand.
GAAATATAAAACAAAATACTTTTCAAGGGAGCGAACGAAGGAGGGAAAAATTACGGCGACGAGTATCTCGCCGAGCTCGATTACGTGGAGGTTGTCGAGGGAATAAAGGAAGGCTACGAGAACGATGTATTGGATCCCGAAGGTCCAATGCAAGAACAATCGACGAAAACTGGAAAGACCACAGTGGAACAGAGCGACGACGACATAACTGGGAAAAAAACTGGCGGAGATTCCGACGAGGATTTTAATATAAAACTTCACAAGGGTTTCGCCGAGCTTGAGCTTGAAACAGAATCTTCGTCATCCATAAGGTAAATTTGTCAATTATCAATAATTGTTAAGAAGGGCAAATTATTGGTTAGTCAAGAATATCTTTGTAACTTGTAAATTACCATTATTTCATTAAGATATAATGAAATTGTTTTTGTCATAAGATCATTTTATTGTGGTTCGTAGAAAACGACTGAGGAAGCGTAAGAAGAGCGAAGAGAACAGCGGACAGGATGGTTCAGAGGATCGTAGCGAGGATGGTAGTGTGACAAAAGGCTCGGAATCATCGACGATCAAATCAACCGGTCAAGATACACAAGAGATATTGATAAGCGACGATGAGGACACGAATACGACGGGTCGACGAGAACCGAGCAGATTCGAGCCAAATCTCGAGCCCACCGAGGTGAAGAGACCGGCATTGAAATCCGTTCGTGATTTCTTCGGAGAGGACGAAGCGGTCTATATAATGGATGCTAAAACAACGGGAAATATAGGACGTTACTTAAACGTGAGTTTAACAACAATTAACGGAATTTCGCACAATTATTATTGTTATTATTATCGGTATTCTTTTCAGCATTCTTGTGATCCAAACGTTTTCGTTCAAAATGTATTTGTCGACACTCACGACGTTAGATTCCCGTGGGTGGCGTTTTTCGCACTAAACTACATAAGAGCGGGTCAAGAATTAACATGGAACTACAGCTACGACGTTGGAAGTATACCGGGTAAAGTGATTATATGTCGATGCGGTGCATCAAATTGTCGCGGACGTTTATTGTAAATTGTGTGTTTCGTATCGATTATTTCAATAGAAAGTAAGAAGAAAAAGTGTCTCTAACGTGCGAATGATCCAGTGACATAAATGAATTGTAAGAACGGGATTATAATTTATTGTATATATATAATACTAGTGGGAAAAAGTATCGTCCAGTCATGTATCGATAAAATTCTTATTATACTTTTTGATTTGAAATACAGTGGCCCAGTCAAGAAGAAAAATGAAAATATTGCCAAAACACATTCGCGAGTACCATTGAAAAATGGATGCTTTTTTATTACTAAAAATACAAGGTTAATTCATAAAGTTATACAACGCAAATTACAAGACGCGCCGCTTGCCTATTTCTTTCTTTTTTTTTTCTTTTGTTTGTATGTTTGTACCAACTTTTAACGGACCTTGCGCGAACGATCGGACTCTCGAGTTGCTTATGTCATTAATTTGATTTATTCTATAAGCTATTATTTTTAAATCTATATAAGCTATATTGTCAATGATTAAAACGAAAAAAAAACCAAAATAAAAATGAGAAACGTACGTTTGATTCTGTGACACGTAAAACAAGCGGACATTTGACGCTTCCGTCTCTTTAAAATTAAACAAAAAAAAAAATGTGATGAACAGCACTGACATAAAGCTTGTCTAATTCTAAGCGAATAACCCATAAGGTTTCACAGCATTTGCAGAATTTCTCGCACATATACATCTAATGCCTTTATAAAAAAATAAAATCAAATATATATCTACCGGTGTAACGCGAACATTCAGTAACATCCGCGTACGGATAAAAGCGCATACATAATTACTCGTTTAGGAAAATTGAGTTTCGCTATCATCTTTTTTTTTTTTTTTCCTATTTACCCTCAAAGTATATAAACATATAGTAGGTAGTTGTCTAGTAGGTCGTATACGATAAATCCATATAACAGAGCTATATGTAACGAACGAATAATGAAGAGAGGAAAAAAAAATCATATAGCTTTATAAATCATTTTGGTTTTGTGCTAGTGAAGCTGACGAAGCAAAACTTTTATCTCATCTTTCTCTGCCGCGTCTATGTAATTTGTGCCATCGGGCGTTAGACCTTCGGGATTGGCACCATTTTCCAGCAATAATTTAACGCAATTGGTGTGACCCTCCCATATGGCGGCTAGAAGAGGCGTGATACTGTGTTTGTCCATTGCCTAGAAAGAAAAAAAAAACAAACATATTATAGAAAACTCAAGTTTTCTGTCCGTTATCGCCAATAGTCTTACGTTTGCTTGGGCTCCTTTTTCAAGAAGATACGCAATAACTTCGTTCTGTCCGTAGTCTGCCGCGTAATGAAGCGGTGTCCTACCGTCTATCACTTGATTGACATCTATATTCTGTCAACAAAGAAGAAAAAATAGAAGTTATTGTGAATAAAAAAACAGACCATAGGTAGAAACGTAATAACGATTGTTTATATCAACAAATACGTACTGTGTATATTTCTTTTGTTTCAGAGATTCTTTATACATTTTTTACGCCAAGTGTTATAAACAAAAGTTAACTGATTCATGTGTGCGCGCGATCATGGCTCAAAACCCATTCTTCAGATTTCCTTTGTTCTTTACAATAGAAAAAACAAGATCGCAAAGGAATTGATGGAAATTGGATCGAGTGATAAGAATACATAATAACGTAGGTGAAATGACGTTATAAAAAAATCCTCTCTAAGTGAATTCGATGGGACTCAATCCCCACGATAAATAAAAAAGGATTTCTTCCTCGAAGATAACGTACAATTTTTGCGTAACACGTTATACGTACCTTTTTCTCAACAATATCCCGAACCTGATCGATATCACCGTTTTTAATGCCCCACACGAGTTCACTCATTTTTAAAAAATTCAATTTATCGTTCAATTTTTTTCGTTTGTATTTGAAGAATACACAAGTGCTGTTTTTTAATTCCGGCGTCGAGGCGAATAAATCATCGAGTGTAGAAAATGTTCAGAAACTGGCAATAACCGTTCTCGCGTGTGGCTCAGAGCTGATTATATACCTTTCCTTTTTGTCCTAAACTGATATCGTAGATGGCGCCACTTGAGCCTCCGAGAACATTTTTTTACCCGTAGTGCAACGGGGTTTTTGTGTTACGCGGGCGCGCACACCGGCCGGCGCCGTGAGAAAAAAAAAGTATAGTTGCAGTTCGACGCAGGAAAAGCATTCTTTATGTTGTTGAACGAACGATTAAGTTTATATTGCTTTCAATTGTTGTAGTCTTAATTCGATGGGATTCTTCTGTGAGAAGCCAAAGCTAAATTACTGGGCAAATGACATCACTGCAGGTTGTTGATTGTTTCTGTTCTCGTTTTTATTATGACAGAGCTTATCAGTGTTGATGTATAAACAATTTCAGTTTTGTTGGGAACGCGAGACACTATATGACACTCTATAATTAATACTTGGAAAGAAATGCTTTCAAAATAAATCAGCGATAAGAAAAGTAGCGGAATAAATGTAGAATTCATTCAATCCAATAAAAGTTAACAGTACCTTCGTTTCGAAAGTTAAAAACAACCTCATATCGATGCTATATTATTATTTGAATAGAATGGTGACGCGTTTCGCTTCACTGAAGTTCCTATAAGGTAGCCATTTTTCAGAATTTTGATATTTTTTTGCGAATAAAAATATCTTTAATATAGTCTTTAATATTTCGTAACACAAAACGTTATTTTTTTAATAATTCTCCCGAACGACGTTATACCCTTACTTAGTAAGAGAGAGAGCGCAGTCTAAAACTAACTTTTATCAATAGTAAAAATATAAGGAGAGTATAAACAAGAGTAGAAACCTGTGTAAAATCATACGGAAGGAACTGTGCCTTGTAGAGCGATGGTAAAAAAAAAGTGGAATACACGATAGTTCCTGATTCGCGCACAAGTCTGTAATACAAGACACCGACCAACCTTGATACGTGCGACCAAATATAGAGCTATATACATTTTATTTATTCACAGCAGCTGTGACCGTTTCGAGGTGTGGTTGTGCAATGAGACCATGAAATACAATAATACAGGAAATAATAAAAACATAAAATACAAAAAAGTTATTAAATTCCAACTAACGAAATCGGTAAAAGAAAAAAAAAAGAATTTGTAATTTTTTATTCATCAGGAACAAGAGATTGAATCCTAATAATTGTTTAAACAATCAAATCCTAATAACTTATCTTTTAAATCCATAAATTTCCCACACCTTTGTTTTTTAACTTTTTTGTCTAAACTTAATATTCTAATTGTTTAAACAATAAAATGCTAATAACTTATCTTTTAAATCCATAAATTTCCCACACCTTTTTTTTTTAACTTTTTTGTCTAAAGTTAATATTCTCAAAGTTATAACGCGTTTTCATTAGCCCCCAGTGGTGCAACATTGAACGCGTTATAACTTTGGGAATATTAATTTTAGACAAAAAAGTTTTAAATAAAAGTTGCGGAAAATGTGTGGATTTATAAGATAATTTATTAGCATTTTATTGTTTAAACAATTATTAGGAGAGATACAGGTCAAAAAGTGAATAAATAAATTTTAACAGTCGTATAAGTCGTAAACGGTAAGTGATAAAAAAAAAAATTATTTAAAAAAAAAGATGGGAAATTTAATCATCTACAAGAAAAGTTATTACCATTTTTGGCCTAAAGTGCGCGGTAACGGAGATATTGGCCGATACGGTTTTCCTCAAAATGGCGGCACTTCCGGTCACTTAATTTGTGAGGATTTTGTTCATTTACATTCAGTACGTGATACTGAACCTAATTTAAAAATAATAATAACTCCTGTAATTTAGTGCGTCACAATATTACCTATTGATTGTACTACAATATCTCGTGCTTATAAGATCGATCGAACGTCAGAATTCTTAATAATTTTTTATGCAACACAAGCAAAAATCCTTTTCTTTTATTTCTGGTGTATAGAATATGATTCATCGGGCAGATTATATACACGATATGCATATATTGTACTCGATGGAGCGAGAGTCCTTTCGTCGAGCGAGAGAAGCGATGTCACGAGAGACTTGTAGCTCCCTCTCTTTGAGAACTCGATTGACTGTTTTTTTAGTTCTCGTATTCACGCTCCATTCTTTCCGTGTTAAATATTCCTCGTCGATTCGAGCCAAATTATATATCTATATATACATGGTACGTAGGTATCAATATACAGACTTATATATATAGATTTTGTAAAGCACTTTCACAGGGAAGTATAATATGCGCAATGCGCGGTATTAAAATATACGAGCGAATTTGTTCGACGCTCAAATTGGGGCGGAAGCATCGTCGAGTTTATGACTATATACAAACTGTTTTATGTTCCGTAATCAGTATATATACGCTCAGCGAAGAATTACGTCGATTTATATATATATATTCTATTGCAAAATACATCGAGTATGAATGCATAATTAACGAAAATGTAAATGTAAACTAGTGCAAGATATTTTTTTATCACTTCGGAGATCCAATTCTTCTTACGTATGAATAGTTTTAAGATTTAGGAGTGCAAAATTAAATCAATGAGTTTTGCAAACTTTTATGGGTCAATTCAAACGATATATTATTTAAATATTGCCACAAAAAGTTTTTCCTTTTATGTCCCACTTTCTTAAGAAGGGTTGTCAGGTGGCCGAACAACAAATCCTGTCCCGAATTATTCATTAAATATTATATGGAAGTTCGAAAATAAAATAAATAAAACCCTGAAAATGTACATAAGCTACTTGATTTTTTTAGCTAATCGATCGCTATATATGTAGAAATATTTTTCCATATGTTACCAACAGCATACGAGGTCTGTTCAAAAAGTATAGCGAATTTTGAATTTACGCGGGCTACGTATATTCGATTTTCGATTTTTTTGTGGCGTTAGGTTGGTACTCGTGTCCCTCACTTATGCTGAAAAAATCGGCCATTTTGAATGTTTAGTTAATTGTTGACAGCTGTTTTGGTTTGACGTGTTTTGGCTTGTCTTCGATTTTTGCCTATTCCAAAAAAGCAGCTTCCATTGCGATCGTTGAGTTTTGGTTTCCACGTCATTACCATAAACCCATGATTCGTCACTAGTTATGACCCTCTGGAGCAAATTTGGGTCGTCGCGGACCGAGTCCAACAGCTCCTTAGCAATGTTAACGCGGCACTGTTTTTCTTCGAAATTGAGCAATTTTGGCACGAATTTTGCGGCGACCCGTCTTATGCCCAAGTCATTGGTAAAAATCGAATAGCACGAGCCAGTCGATATGTTTAGTTCCTCAGCAACTTCTCTAACGGTGATTCGACGATTGGCCAATGTTATTTTCTTCACTTCATCAATGTTTAGTCTGTTGTTGATGTGCTCGCGCGTCCGGAACGCATTTCGTTGTTCAAATCTTCTCGGCCCTCTGAGAACATTTTGTACCACCGATAAACGTTGCTTTGGTCCAAGGTAGCTTCACCATATGCCACAGTCAACATTCGGAATGCGTCCGCGCACTTAATTTTGTTTTTCACACAAAATTTGATACAGGTTCTTTGATCCATTTTTTGGAATAGGCAAAAATCGAAGACAAGCCAAAACACGTCTAACTAAAACAGCTCTCAACAATTAACTAAACATTCAAAATGGCCGATTTGTTCAGCATAAGTGAGGGACATGAGTACCAACCTAACGCCACAAAAAAATCGAAAATCGAATACACGTCGCCCGCGGAAATTCAAAATTCGCGATACTTTTTTAACAGACCGCGTATATATGTAAAAATATTTTTCCATATGTTACTAACAGCATATAACGGTACCAATCATATCTTAATTACCGTCAACTAACGCACGACAATGTCGTTAGAAATGACTCGAAGAATCGAACACTAATTTCACTCAACTGAATCGCGAATACATAAAACTATGTATATCCACTTTATAATGTATCTCAGGGACGCGTTATTGAATGGCTCTTGTGTCTTACAAAATTTCATCCTTCGTATCTTCAAATAAATCCAGCAATGATACAAAAAAAAAGAATTAAACAAAATTTGATTGAACCTTCATCTTGTTCTTCTTCGTACTACACGCAACGGTCTATTAAATTTCGGGTTCATTGAAGCCGTCTCTTAAAAAGTCAGTCATGAGTTGTGCACAATACAAAAAAAAACAACTTGCGTGGGTGTTGACAATTTAAACGAGCACAAAGTATACTCCACTGTATCGGTATTGAGTCTAATTAATTCAATTATAGTTAACCAGGTATTTAAATAACAGCTTTGGTACACGCGAGCGCGTCGAATGGGCGTGTTGATACTATTTTTTTTGCCAACTTGTCGTCGAGCTGCTCGACTTTTTGTCACTCCACGTCCTTCGAGGATATCGAGTAGACATTCAAGGTTTTTTCTTTGCTCTCCCCGTCTACATTTATTGCTCTATTAATCCTCTCGACATTTTTGCTCATACAAATTTCCTTACGAAGAAAAAAATTGAAAAAAAAAAAGAACGCGATGACTCGTCGCTCCTGGGCATTCGTCCCAATCACCGGGTCATTCGCTTCCGCAGGATATATTTGGTGTTCGCGTGTATTATAAAAACTCACCGACTAGATTACAATCGGCGAACTCATGGCGCGCTCTCGCGGCCAAAGTGCAACGAACCGGCGCGCCGGTCAGTAATACACAAAGCCACGTTTTTTTTTTCTATTCTCGCGCACGCACGCGCGGACAATAAGTCCCGGGGTCCCTCTTTCAGGCTTTACAAAATGTATAGCATTCCTAACTGGTAAAACGTATGCATGAACGTATATAGAACGAGGGCATATGCAATTCGCTTGATGCGTGAAGTTAAACTTCCGCTGATGTCGATTAAAGCATCCAATCTCCCCCGTCGATGTTATAAATCACTTTTGTTCGAAAGAGGCATCGAATGGGAAATTGTAATTATAAAAAAAAAAAACCTTCATTACGTAATCGTCCGAGGAAAAATAAAATGCACTCGTACGATTTCATCGCACCTTGCGTGTGACGTCGTAACGTTTAATTTACACATGCACTTTTCCTGTATTGCGTTAATAAAATTTCATGATAACCGTTCGTTATTGCCACGCGGAACTTGTTACTGAGATATTCGAGGAGTGACTTCGCGAGCCGAAGTTCGAGAAAATGTTCTTTTTTAAAACATGTATTTCCTCCAACTTCTTTTTCCGATCTACATCGAAATATTCGTTCAATTGGTCACAGAAGCATTTAGAACAATGGCTACTTTGGAATGTACGACAGGATTTTTTTTTTTTCAGCAGGTCGAAAAAAGATTGCGGATACCCCATTAACGAGTAGATATTTGCAAAATATATATTAAAGATATCTTAGAGATCTTGGATAAGAATAAAATTAATTATTATTGAGACACAAGACTGTTCTCTATGTATAGTATTTTTTTGTTTATTTTTAGGAATACGGAAAAACAAACAAAAAAATTTAAACGAACGATATCTTTGAAAATGTCATTGTCAAAAATATTTTCAACCGAAACGAGCCAAGGAGTTTAGACATTTTTGTCATTTTCATAATCTACGACTACGAGGTCTGTTCAAAAAGTATCGCGAATTTTGAATTTTCGCGGGCTACGTATATTCGATTTTCGATTTTTTTTGTGGCGTTAGGTTGGTACTCATGTCCCTCACTTATGCTGAAAAAATCGGCCATTTTGAATGTTTAGATAATTGTTGACAGCTGTTTTGGTTAGACGTGTTTTGGCTCGTCTTCGATTTTTGCCTATTTCAAAAAAATGGATCAAAGAATCCGTATGAAATTTTGTGTGAAGAACAAAATTAAGTGCGCGGACGCACTCCGAATGTTGACTGTGGCATATGGTGAAGCTACCTTGGACCAAAGCAACGTTTATCGGTGGTACAAAATGTTCTCAGAGGGCCGAGAGATGCGAACAATGAAATGCGTCCCGGACGCCCGAGCACATCAACAACAGACGAAAACATTGATGAAATGAAGAAAATAATATTGGCCAATCGTCGAATCACCGTTAGAAAAGTTGCTGAAGAACTAAACATATCGATTGGCTCGTGCTATGCGATTTTTACCAATGATTTGGGCATGAGACGGGTCGCCGCGAAATTCGTGCCAAAATTGCTCAATTTCGAAGAAAAAGTGTCGCGTTAACATTGCTAAGGAGCTGTTGGACTCGGTCCGCGACGAGCCAAATTTGCTCCAGAGGGTCATAACTGGTGACGAATCATGGGTTTATGGTTATGACCATAAACCCATGATGCTTTTTTGGAATAGGCAAAAATCGAAGACAAGCCAAAACACGTCTAACCAAAACAGCTGTCAACAATTAACTAAACATACAAAAATGGCCAATTTTTTCAGCATAAGTGAGGGTCACGAGTACCAACCTAACGCCACAAAAAAATCGAAAATCGAATATACGTAGCCCGCGGAAATTCTAAATTCGCGATACTTTTTGAACAGACCTCGTATATCGCTTAAATATAAAAATTGGTAAAAAATGTCAATATCCTTGATTCAAAAAGACGCCATAGTAATATGCGACAACAAAGTGTCGGGTAAAAATTTTATCATCAGCAGCTACAAAAATCGTTTCATCAATAAAGACAAAAAGTAGGAAAAAAAATTTAGGAATGTCAAAATTACCACTGGATTTGTCCCGACAGTAGTAACTTCTTAAATCAATTGATGTATCAAGGAAAACGTGAATTATGAAGTAATTGAGAGAAAAAAAACGACGTACAACTATTTAGCTTTAAATAAGTATATTATTAATTTAACCACATAATATAGTATATAATTACAATCACACATTGTTTACAGTACATTTGGGAAAAGGCTTTTTACCGTGTGGGCATTAATAGCATCGGAAGAATCTTTCTCTCGTGCGAGAGTCGTATAATTTTTCAAAGAGATATGCTATTTTCATTAATCATCCTGTCGCTGATTTGTCATATTGTAAAGAATCTAAATTAAAATTTTTTTAAAATCTCGACGAAACGAAAGAAAAAATGTGAGAACACAGTAGTGAAGGGGGGAACGTAACGTAAATTGTATCAATTAGGGAGGATAATGAGAGCGAGCAATTGGATATTTTCTGAGAAGATTCGCATCATTTTCCTCCATATATAGAGTAGTGTAAAATTCCCATAATAGCACAGCTACATAGAGCTCTTAAAAGTGTTTTTTTTTTTTGCCAAAATTTCACCATAGCATCTTCGGTTGCTCGATGGTCTTTTTGTTCTTGTATGCATCTTTGTGTTTATTTTATTTCCTTCGATTTTTGTTTGTATTTTTTTAAGGTTTAGCGGACGCAGTTTCGGCAATGGCCGCTCCAGCTGCGGCGACTTCCGCCTCGGTGGGTGGCGCAATCGTCGGAATTTCCGGATACTCGAGCATGGCACCGTCCGCGCACTCGAATACCGGGCAACAGTCCGGGAAGCTCGCGGACTTTTGGGTCTCTTCCGAGAGTTTGCACTTGGGATTTGGCTTTGGCAATGGACCGCAATCCTCTACGAGCTCGAAAAGACGTTCGGAATCATTGTCGAGGATGCAGGTCGAACGACCGCAGAATGGCGACAATTCCCAGGTACTGTTGGGCTCGATTGTCGCGCATTTCGTCGAGGCGAAACACATTCCCGGAAAATCTGTGAATTATTATTATCATTAAATATATTATGGACGAAATAAAAGAAGTGACTAACGTCGAAACGTTCTTCATCGAACTTTGACGTCAATAAAAAAAATGGTGGCGTCGATACTGAGCCGTTAAAGATTTAAAAAAAGTAATTGGATTTTTATGAAAATCTTAGTTTGTGGGTTTTTGAGATTGCTGATTTCAATTCAATTGTTGAAATGTCCGGTTTCGAAGTAATGGCGTTTATTACTATTAGTCCAGTCATTACGTCGAAAAAAACGGGTTAGAAATGCATGTGAACCGAGAAAGCTGATTTTTGGATATTGTGTGGGGGGCGGGGGGCTTAGAAAAGCTTAACTTCAAATTGTCGACCAAGATTTCCTATGTGCGTTCTCCGCCAGCTTGAAAAAAGTGTTAGATTTTGTTTTTTTTTGCGATAACTCGGCTCTCCGTCGAGATACGAAAATTGCGATGAGGTACTTTTTTGTTGCTTCTTTTACGCTCTACAATTTAGGTCATATACATTTTTCACCTACCGTTCATCGTTGTTGAGATATCGAACGAGAAAGTAAAAAATTCAGGTAGTGAAACTTGTTTTTGGCTGTACACAATTATATACACACATGTATATAAATCGTCGGGCGAGCATGGACAACGTGCGAATCACCGCACAAAGAGGAGACGGCAAGAATGAGGCGCGACTGTGAAACATATGAAAATATATACATATATATTTTCATATGTTTGCTTTTTTACCAACTTACTTTTTTCTTAGATACTTTTTTACGTAAATTTGACAAAAAACTGTAAAATTATATTTAACAATCTTTGAAAATATTCTGGTGGTTTTTGTAGAAAAAAAATATTTTCACTTTCTCGTTCGATATCTCAACAACGATGAACGGTAGGTGAAAAAGGTATATGACCTAAATTATAGAGCGTAAAAGAAGCAACAAAAAAGTATCCCATCGCAATTTTTATATCTCGACGGAGAGCCGAGTTATTGCAAAAAAAAACAAAATTTAACGCTTATTTCAAGATGGCGGAGAACCCACATAGGAAATCTTGGTCAACAATTTGAAGTTAAGTTCACATGCATTTCCAAATGTATCTAATGACTGGACTATATACCATACTGTACTATTGCTACACTACATAATTATTGTAAAATATTTATTGTGTCAAAAAAAAAAACGTGTTGTAGCGTTTTGACGCGGTATATTATACCAATTTAGTGTTATTATTGTTATTACTTAATGTAATAAAGTTCTAAATAGAATTGATACGCCTTTTTCTTATTTTTTTTTATGTCACGCAATTTAAAGTGGGCGATTATATAGCGTGTGTGGGTAGTTTTTTTTTTCAAATACAATACCTCTCATACATCAAAGTTACCGAGCCAATAGATTCTCTAGTATTATTATTTCGAGTCTGCGTACCGCGGGTACATAGGGTTTCACGATATCTTCAATGATTGCGCATATTTTACAGAGATAGTGAATTCTTCGACGGTGGGGAAGAACAATTGAATTGTTCGGAGAGTGAGAAGGAGTTGATAGAGAGACAACCGGTTGACGGTTACACGCATGTCCTTTAAATACAGCCTGTATGGCGATATAGAAATCTCAAGGAGAAACACTTTCACTGTCATATATCCTACATATCTATACGTACGTATATACATATATAATGTAGCACACAGCTCTGACTCGACGCTAACTGCTTGTGCAATGTAGAGAGACCACGCGACTCTTCGAGCTTCGTGCGTATCGACGAGCGTACACTTTTAGTGTTGTTTCCTCTCCCTCTTCAACGAGAAACCGCAAAATGCTCGTTGCATATATATCGAAAAAAAAAAACAGCCGAGACAAACGTGATCTCATTTCGACCTCGATCCAGCCACAATAATCAACAGCGAAATAAAAAAAGAAAGAGTTAGACGATCGCGGTCTCTCGCACGAATAAGAAATCTGCTCGGCCTGATAGGCGCAATGTCGTTCAGCGAGAAAAAAAAAACGAATCAATCGGGCGAGGAAGAATTCAAAGTTGGATACGAGGTTACTTTCCGCCATCTTTGCTTTTTTTCGTTGTCGTTTTGACCTCAAAGATCTAGATCTGGTTCAAGATTTATTCAACGTGTGTCGCGAATCGTTATGTGATTCGAGGTCACGAAGTTGCACGAAGGCCAATATATATATTGTGGATCGGAATCGAGAGATACACAAGATACGATTTAAGTTCTACTCGCGTCGTTTTTTTTCTCTCTTCATTCTCGTCATGTTCAATTAACATGGTAATCGATAGACTTTTTTTTTCTGAGATATATGAGTAGAAGATAAATTTGAGCGGCCATAATTTTGTGGTAGATGATCGATAAAAGCTCTCGGAAATTCGCGAGCACATCGACGAAGGAGAAAAGAAAAAGAAGAAATGCTGGTACAAGTTTCATCTTATGGGTTGGGGAGAAGTGAGAGGTTGTCGTGGATTACGGTGCGACTATATACCGTTGAACTTTCTCGCGATCTTGCCGGGCTGACTATCGTTTCCTATTTTCATCTCTTTCTCTTGGTTTTTTTTTTTTTTGCCACTAAAGACTGTCTGCATTAGAGATTCACCCAGGAGGTCTCTCGCCGATACTTTACAATTTAACGAAAATGACAACTCTTTAATTACGAAGCTAGGTCTTCGGGTCAAGAGGGATACACAAGAGAAAAGGAGTTGTGAAAACCTTTTGAATAAAATGAATGAGAACATTGGTAGAAATTTACGGTGATTTTGTGCATTCCTAAATGTTATTTAATGAATATTTTTACATGAAGTAAAGCAATAAACGAGGATGTCAAACCATTATACACGAGATTATTCACTGTCCTTTACCGCGTTTGAATCCAATGGAATTCACGCGAAGAATCATGGGTAATCTTTGACAATTATAAATCAATTTGAAATCGTCCTAAATGTTGCTACCCTAAAGTACCGACACCAGCGCCACATTAGAGCCGTTTCGAACGACCATCTTTTGCAACCATTAGTTCCTTCATAACTTAAATAATTAAGTTATGAAGGAACTAATCGTTTCATATTGATGCGACAAAAAAAAATATTGAAACTATTTGCACCGTTTTTTTATGCTCGTCATTATCGATTGAAAGTTATGAATTAAATGATTAAAATATCCCCAACGACTGATCGTATTGAAGTCTCATCCAATAGTTGCAGAAATTGGCCGTACGATGGCGCATAGATACTCGAACATAAATTAAAAATTATCATCACTGTTAATCTTACAATTCGACAATTGAAATAAGCAAATTAATTATTTTTCGTGAATCACAGTTTTCCTTAGTCACGCGACGTTATAATTTTTTAAATATTACAAAAATCTTACATCTATATTATTAATTAATGAGATGAGAACTTACCGCGAAGTACGTCAGCGGGAATGAGTCTTCTGAAGGTTTTCGGTCTTTCTTCTTCCTTCTTTTCATCAGCGGCGAAAGCGACCGCGGCGACGAGTACGACTGCCAGTAGTAACTTCATGTTGTTTTTTTCTTCTTTTTTCTTTTTAACGATTTCCGACGAAACTTCGATATTTTGCGAATAGTATGGAATCTTGTGTTATTTGCTCGTTGAAGCCGCGGTCAGAGACTGATTGACCTCTTTGGAAATACCGATTAAGACTGGTTGGGACCGATCCTCCTGTCCGCGTTTTATACGTAAGCACCGGGCGGGGTCCTCCTCCCTATCCCTCCCCACCACATCTTCGTCGGACACAACGCGACGGTGTGCCTTGTTTGAGCAAGGGGGCCTATCCTCTAAAAAAAAAAAAAAAAAAACAAACCGAGCCGAGAGCACCCGATCACCGCGACGTGAATCGTGAATGTCCGAAAGGGACAATCTACGGAGCGAAAAGCAGAACGGCTTTACCACGAAATACATTAACCGTCGACGAGCATGTTAATTTTTTAAATTATTTTTTCAACTATTACAAGTCTATTTTCGTGCCTTGTGATCGATTCTCACATTTCAATGAATACTACTAGCCACTTTGTTTTTCTTTTTCTTACCCAGATAGTTTGCAGAATCATTTTTGTTTTTTTTTTAATAAAAAGGCCCCGGGAAAGTGTAGTTCTGATATTGAATTTGGGCGATTATCAGGTACAAACTAAAATCATAGTTTCAAGGCTTTTCTTTGTAAAATATTAATTGAAAAAAAGTATTCGTACGTAATCAAAAAAAAATCAATGGGATAAGCTAGGGTTAATCAAATTATTATTACTATTATAAATGCACATGTCGATGGATTTTTAGTTTATCTTTATTCTTATAGATTTCTTGGAGATTTATGATAAATCTATAGTCACTACTCCCGTTTACAAGTATCTTATTCGAATTATTATTATTATTAAACCTACAATTCAACTTAACATACAATTATTGGGATAATATTTTCTCTTAAAAGTAATCAAGTGTCGGAGGTTATGTCTACGAGCGCGACGCACGTTCGAGAACGTTTTTTTTCTTTTACCCTTTCGTCTCATAAATTACAACCAGCGTGCTCGTAGACTCGAATTTTCGTGAAATTGCAAAAAATAAAATAAATAAAATATTGAAAATATAATGATAACAATAATGGCAGCGGGAATAATATTTCGTGAGACTTCCGAGAACTGTTTGTCGCATCGAAATTGTGTGTGTGTGTGTGTGTTGAAGCGGGTGTTAAGAGGGCGAACGCACGAGTTGATTTCCGAGGATGAAATCGCTCGTGTGTTTTCAACGCTTGCAAGTTTGTGGATGCTCGCGAGTGAAAAGGACGAAAGGAAGGCGAAAGTCTCGTGCTCTACGGTCCGCGAAAACACAAGACACCACCGCGTATGTTTCTCGTACCTCGAAAGAAAACTTCTTCTTTTTATTCACCCTAATTTTATCGTTATTGAACAACGATCGTAAATACCGCGATAAAAAATTCAGTCAAATCGGCAATAAATATTTAGAATCATGTTGATTCTACCGTGCATTTAATTGTGCAGTAATAAAAGATGAACGGCCTCGTATCTGTCAAGTAACACGAAAAAATATTTCTAACGACGATTTCGCAAGATGTTTAATAGATTTTTGTTTTACAAATTCATTGCAACAAATATCTATCCATTATTACGAACGTTTATATGACAAGACTGTCAATTAGAATATACAAAAATGTACTAAAAAAAAAAAGTAACACTGATTTGACTAAAACGGATGGCCTGCCATGAATTTTGAAATGGGCACATTTCGAATGCGCGAATTGCTCGTCGTGAATTTCGTAGTATTTAAGAAATTCCCGACAAAAAGACATAAATATCGTAACGAAATAATCGCTGCGAGGTTTTCAATCTTTCGAAAATTATCCTTAGAAGTATCCGTATAATGTGTTCTCGTTAGGAGATATCTGAGAATTGGCGACGGGTCGATTTACAAATTGGAGGCCCGAGTGACCCGGTTCGGGGATTTTTGTGTGTTCGCATTACAGAGATATTTTACACACGATCAACGACGCTCAACCGATGAAACGTGGGAGATTGCAATCGGCGAGTGTGCGCGCGCGCGCGTTTGTGTGTGTTTGGATTCGTGTCATATTCCACGGTAGCTCGCTCGTACACGACCAGGATGTAGCGTGCTTTTTTATTATTCTTCTTTTTTCCATCGCTCGAACTCCAAATTCGTGTAAGGCGGCATATATAAATATATATATATATATAGAAATAAGGTGAATCACCAGTGAAATATACCGGTTAAGAAAATTTCGTAATACGAATAAATCTTCGGCTTACATCTTTCACATAGTTTAATAGACACCTATAAGCGTTATGAGACGCTTGAAAAGTCCAAGAATCTCATAATAATATTGCTGCTGTACACAACGGAGGATTGACGGAAGTTTAAATGACAATAACGGAAATATCATATTCCGAAATATTAAACAGGGAAGAAAAAAAAACATGTTTTAAAGAAGTACGATAATAACAACAGTGTTTTTTTTTTGTTTCGGTGGATAAACCATTTTATCGTTTATTCACAAAAATATTTACTAACGGAATCATCGGTGAAACGAGATACGGAAGAGAAATGTGATAATTTTGTTTAACAAGCTGCGGCAGCAAAATTTCCTATAAAATCATAAAGTCCTTTGAGACTCCATTAGGAAGTAGTTTTCTAAAGCTCTATAAAAAAATATGGCAATTTCCATAGCCGTGGAAGATTATATTCATAGGCAACTTTAAATAAAATTTTTTAAAAAACAACGTTGCCACATAAAAATCATAGGATAACCGAGATCCACTTGGATTCGTTTGTACGCTAATGACAAATTAATTTTCTTAATCACTCTCATACTTTTCATGATCACTCGCCCAATTATTCACTGGTGCATTCACCCTACATACATATGTAAAAAAAATAGTTGAAAAAAAAATCGCCCTACGGTTACATAATCGTAGGGCGATTTTTTTTTCAACTATTTTTTTTTCTGTCCCCACCCGAAATTTTGTTGGATATGTCGAAAAAGAAATTCCCCGAAAGTTACAGCCCTTAATATTAATTCTAAGTACTTTCCCAAAGTGTGAGAAGATTTTCCATCTAAAATACACGTAAATCGATTTTTTTTTTTTTTTTTTCAAATTTCTATAACTCAGCCGGATTTTATGCTATCATATTGTTCTTGGTTTCGATTTACTCAGAGTAAAACAATCTAAAAAAGTGCCTTTTGCGGCGAAAGTGTAAATTGTACTGGTGAGTTGGTACGGGTCACTGACGTTGATTTTTACCCAAAATTCTCGTTTTTTTGCTGTTATCTCCGAAACAATTAACTTTACGAAAAAAATGTGAATGAAAAATTTGTTGGAAATTTAATTTCCTATAAAAAAGGTCCTATCGACCCAATTGCTTAGATTAATATTTCTTGAGATATTGAACTTGTTTGATTTTTTATTTTTTAATATTTCTTACTTTATAAATTTTATACTACTCATAAGTTAAAGTTCAATATCTCAAGAAATATTAATCTCAGCAATTGGGTCGATAGGACCTTTTTTGTAGGAAATTAAATTTCCAACAAATTTTTCATTTACATTTTTTTCCGTAAAGTTAATTGTTTCGGAGATAACAGCAAAAAAACGAGAATTTCGGATAAAAATCAACTTCAGTGACCCGTGACAACTGACCAGTACAATTTACACTTTCGCCGCAAAAGGCACTTTTTTAGATTGTTTTATTCTGTGTAAATCGATACCAAGAACAATATGATAGCATAAAATGCGGCTGAGTTATAGAAATTAAAAAAAAAAAAAAAATTGATTTACGTGTATTTTAGATGGAAAATCTTCTCACGCTTTGGGAAAGTACTCAGAATTAATATTAAGGGCTGTAACTTTCAGGGAATTTCTTTTTCGACATACACAACAAAATTTTGGGTGGGGACTGAAAAAAAAAATAGTCGAAAAAAAAAATCGCCCTAATGTAACCTATCAGACGTTTAAGATTCATTTGTTTTGTATTATTATCGCTGCTAAACGATTGTTAGATTTTTTTCTAAATGAATTCGTTGCTGGGGGTGGGAGGCTGTAAGATTTTCAAGAATGGAATAATAGCGTGAAATGACGATAAAAAAAACGTACTCAGATACGAGACAGATTTTCTATTCTGTAATGAACGATATAACCCCAATTTGGCGCTGCGATCGGCAGTCAAGCTTCAAAATAACAATAATAATTGTCAGTCCCAAATTCACATTATACAATTATAATGTTCGAGCTAATTTCTTTTTGTCACGATAAATTATGCCCGGTATCATAAAAATGTTGATCGAATTTTTAACGAGCGTTGTATATGCGGCCAAAAAATCGCAAAGAGGAGAAAGCAGATCGGTCGAGTTCGATGCTGCGAATCACCGCGCGCGCGCGCGCGGACAAGATGTCGCGTAGCGTGAAAAGTTTGCCCTCTCGAAAAAAAAAAAAAGAAAAACGTTGCATTTTAACATTAAACCCGAGTCAAGATGCATTCATCATACATTTCAAGATACACACACCCGATAAAACTCGATAGATTCGCGAAGTAACTTTTTTTTTTTTTTTCAGCCGACCAAGAGATTGGAAAAAGTGAAAAGCATGCGCGACGAGAGAGGAAGCGACGGAGAGATATTGCGGCAACTTCGAGCACTCGCTGGCGGTAACGCACAGGCACACACACACACACACGAGAGACGGTGTTCCAGCCGAGCGACATAGCGCACGGTATATCGCGGGCGAGGGAGATGAATTGAAAAAAAAGGAAGTTAAAAAAAAATGAGATTAATGAAAAATGATGAGAAAGCGTCTCGCGAAATAATTATCTCGAACATCGCTCTTCTGATACTTTTGCTAATGATAACTTTTAGTAACAATGTCGCATGCGCGTTCTCGTTCGATGAGACGATTTGAGTTAGAAAGTAAAGGGAGCAAAACGCGTTTATATATTGACTGCTTGCGGATAAAAGGGCGTACCGCCGAACATTGTAAAAGTTTAATAGCGGGGGTTACGCCCTTTTACGTGCTAGAAGAATATATAAATGGGTATATTTATATATACAGGGTGTTCCAAAACTGGCACGTCACAGTTACACGGGGGTTAGCTTGGCGGCTCCGGATCTATCAGAATAAACAAATACGACCTCAGTAAAAGTCTCATGGTTTTCGAGAAAATTCGTCTTTTTTTATTTTTCGCAAAAATCGCTACTTAGTGCTTGTTATTTCATTGCGATGAATCCAATGCTACCATTGCTATGAATTACTTTGGCTTTATTCATATTTTCTTCCTAAAATATGTGTCGTTTGTGTATTAGGGTTGCGGGTAGACAATTAAATATATAAAAAAAAATAAAAAAATAAAATTTAATGATAAAAAAAATTAAAAAATATAAAAAAATGTAAAAAAACAAATGTAAAATGTGTAAATGCTCAATAATAAAAAAATATTTAATGATTTATTTAATTTTTACAACATGTGTTCAATGTTGTAAAAATTAAATAAATCATTAAATATTTTTTTTTGTTTCCTTATACTCCAACAAAGGTACCATTTTTTTTTTCTTCTTACTT
Source organism: Oxytorus armatus (assembly GCA_958009045.1). Classification (NCBI taxonomy): domain Eukaryota; kingdom Metazoa; phylum Arthropoda; class Insecta; order Hymenoptera; family Ichneumonidae; genus Oxytorus; species Oxytorus armatus. The sequence continues at coordinate 27,181,251 of OY253747.1, forward strand.
CAAATTTTTTTTTAAATCCAAAGTAATTCATAGCAATGGTAGCGGAATAATAAGTACTAGGTTGCGATTTTCCGAAAAATAAAAAAAGAGGAATTTTCTCGAAAACCATTAGACTTTTACTGAGATTATATTTGTTTATTCTGATAGGGCTGGAGCCAATGTAACCCCCGTGTCACTCTGACATGCTAGTTTTGGGACACCCTGTATATATATATTTATATATTGAAGTGGGCAGTACGAGTATATAAGATTTTTTACAGCACGTGCAGTAGATTGGGTAATATATAACGTACAATGATTCAGAGTGAAAATTGCATTTCCTTATCACTAATCTGTTTGTTATATCTTTTTTTCTTCATTCCCTCGAATTTTGACACGCGCCGCGTATCTCAACTGATCGCGACAAGCGTTATCACAATTATTTCCTTAAATATCTCGTGGATCATCTCTCAATCAGGAAAATGAAATTCGTTTATTTTTGTATATTGCACGTACCAGGTGCAATTGTTTTTATATATTTGTGTGAATTTTGTGTGACGATTCATCGAGCGGAAGAATAATTGCTCTTATTAATTTCTTCGATCAAAAACCGTTCCAGTCTGATTCTCACCCTTTGGAGTTTGATCCCTGAATTTTTTTTTAATCTTGTATAAATACAACATTTGGTTCGGCTTGTAGTTTCATGTTTTAAACTGATTTTTAATTATACAAACACATTTAAAATTTTATCGACAGTCCAAAGTGTCTCGGTGTTCTTTTCTTTGTGTTTTTTCTTCAACTTTTTTGTTTAAAAAAGCACTCGAAAAAATAGAAGCGATCACCGATTCACTCTGACCTGCGATTTAAACATTTTTATATTCAATAGAGAATTTTTCATATTTTTTTTCTTCAATTTCGTCGAGCTATTTTTTCATATTTTAAAAAATCAGGACTTAATTGACGGAAATCCATGAAACAAACATTTTTTAAAGATGCTAAAAAAAATTCAAGAACCAAATTCCAAGAAGCTGACGATCGTGAGTCGTTTTGACGCGTCAATGGCTCACATGTATAAAGATTATGTTTGTACAACAGCCTTGTGCATTGACTAAAACGTAACTTCCTTGATTGAGACTGAAAATCGCATTTCATCTTTACGTTTTACCTTGTCTCTTTTTCCTCGCCTATTTCTCCATGATATCCCGTTTTATCACAATGCCCAATTGAATGAAAAAAAATCGCCAAATATCTCCGTCTCGTTGTTTCCTTGGCTTTAAGGAAAAGCATTGTTATTGTACATATTGCTCGTACCGGGTACGAAAGTATTCGCGGCGGCTGGTATATCAGCGGGATGCGGACGATACAAGAATTCCAAATGATCGGTGGCATGTGTATCAGCAACGAAATGATGACCGTCGTGAATAGTCGGTTCGACATTATTGCTGGTAGTTGGATTATTATTGGCAGCGGTGTTTATTATAGCGCCGTTGTTTGGTGTTGGTTTTCTCGTTCTAAATTGACGATACAAATGATAGAGCGTCAGTTCGCCCATTTCGGTGAAACAATTTTCGTATCTGTATTCGGGATCCTCCTCGATGGATTCGTCAACGCCGCGATATGTCTCGAGTCTTCTTGTACCAACGATTTTCTCATAATCCTCCCACGATATAAAAGTATTTGCATTACGATGTTCTCGCCTCTCTATTGCTCCTTGATGATGAACCTTTTTGTTGCTTCTCTCGATGCACTTCGTGTAATCTATAGCCGATGGATTCCACGGATATATTCCCCATATCCGAAAACCTCGATCAATATCGTTTGTCACACCGGAGGTCAACAGCGACGAGAGTAAAGGTGCAAATTTTTCCTTAGTTATAACTTCGAGAGGATTTTTTCGTTGAAATTCCAAAACTCCTTTCTTCCAGCTTGTCTTCAGCGGTTTCATCGTTGCTATCTCCACGGGTTTTAAAAAACGCGACATTGTCGGATACAGTGCTATGAGAATGATATTTAATTCCATGCACAATTGACTCACGCGATACGTAACGTGATTACTGTGACCATCGAGATAAAGTATAACCGGAAATATAACACCTTTCTTTTGCAACCACGGCAGCAGTACGTTTCTTATGTAATCGTAAAAAACTTCGGATTTCATCCATCCGTTATCGGTACAGCCTATACCCCAATCTTGAGGCACGGATTTCACGATATCGGTCGGCAAACGTTTGTAAGGATAAACAACCATCGGTGGTGTATCGTCGCCGGACGCGGAAAATGTAAACATCACCGATATATTTGATTTCGGGAGAGCACCCTCGATCTCCTCGACGTTTCTCACCTCTCGCGGAGCGAGAACTTTGTTATTTTTCGGACAAAGCTCGAAATTCGTCTCGTCCGCGTGATAAATTCTCGTTGGATCTTGAAGTATACCCGCGTAACCGGCCTCGTTGAGATATTCCTCTATGTTCGTGAACCAAGTACGTATGTCCTTGCCCGTACCTTTGGCAGTGACCGTCGTGACTTTTAAATTAGGATGACGTTTCAAATAAGCCTTGTACCAACCGTCGCCCGGATTATTGCCCTTGAACGGATTTGCTCTTGGATTTGCTTCGAGCATATCCTTCACCGAAGCCTGAATGGCTTCCTTCCGTCTTGGACAGACTTTACGATGTTTTGCCAAAATCCATTTCTCCAACGTGTCCTCTTCCTCCGCTGTTAAAATAGGACTCGGTCCCAGCGTCGTTTTGTTTTTGAATTGATTGCTCCTACGAAATTGTATAGTGGCTCTCGGCACTCCGAACAATTGTCCAGCCTTTCGAACGGACATGCCGTCCTCTTGCACAGCCTCCAGCGCCTTGCGTACATTTTCCTCGCTGTATCTCTTCGTGTATTTGGTACCTTCCACTAGTTTCGGCATCTTGAAGGAAAAAAAAACCAAAAACAAAACAACACAATCATTTGTGTCAAGCGTGTGCAGCCCTTGTAAAGAAACATCGACGACACTGCCAATAACTGTGCGACCAGTGAGCGAGAAATAAAAAAATTCCATGTTTAAACATTGGATTTGTTGAATCGTGTATCACGCTGATTTCGAAAACCTTATTAACAAACGATCAAAATTCGATTGTACCACAGTTATTGGCCACTGTTGCCCATAACTGTTTTTTGCTCGACCTCTCGTAACTACAGCGATTGTCATACGTCAACAAAAACAAATTTTGTTCTTAACCTACAAAAATTTGACGAGCAATCGAACGTCGACAAATATTTTCTAATCATTCGCATACCGATCGAAATAAACTATAATCATTGTCAGCATTAAATTTGTACCACGAGCCAAAATGAAATCTCTCGTAAAAGTGTTTTTTTGACATACCTCGATTTTTTACATCAAATCTTGAGGACGCCGAGAGTGATTGTTGTTTCAACGCGTCTTATTTCGTCTTCTTTTCGCACGTTCGAACTTTCCTGTCTCGTGTGTTTTGTCACTGTCACAAAACGCACACGCGCCAATAATACTTATTCGATAAATATATTTATTGTTATTCCCGAATCTTTACGGGAAACATGACAATAACTGCATTGTGGGCGTGGCCAATTACTGTACAGTAGATACAGTAGAAGCCCGATCTCGTTTTTTTTTCTCGAACGAACGAAGCGGACGGGAGCAGCACAGTCGATAATTTCGTCATTAGTGATTGGCCGTTCTGTATTTAATGGCCTCCGTAAAATTCGTATATTCAACGGAAAGAAGATTGAAGAATGAAACGGTACAATGTACGAATATGCCAATGACTACAGTTTTCAGCAATTGAGCCCTATTATTAGAGGTCAGCGTGAAAAGAATCTCGTAACATTGTACGTTGATATGGATTTTCTTCGAGAAATTGTTGCGCGGCTCTTTCGATTACAGAAAGAAACGGAAAAAAGGAGCGGACACATGCGTGTGTGCTCTTTTTATTTTGTTTCATTTAGGCGCGCAAGATGCGGTGTATAGGTGTAGGCTTGTATGCATCTTCTCGGGGCCAAAAATTCTATTTTTTTTGCAATTACACCGCACACTGACCGTGACCACGAAATTCGCTTGTGCTACTCGGAGAGTGTGTGTTGTATTGTCGCAATGAAAATATTTATTATTTCAGACATTGGTCGACCGTTAGAAAGGGACATTCGAAAGTGGTACATCACAAGACCCCGTGAACCAGGCATTGTTGTCACGGTTCGACGATGCGTCAATGAACGACGCTTACTACTACATATCTACTTGGATTTACAATTACAATGGTATATATAGTGATATATCAGTTCGCTGATCAACAAAAGAGCGTAACTCACGCGATTTTTGACGTTGACGATTTTGTAGTTACGACCTTTTCTTCGCCTATGAGCTTATACACGAGAATTCATCGGTCCGTAACTACTTCCATTCGAGATTGCATTTTGTAATATGAACACACAAGTCTCGTGCGAGGGGCTTCACGGTGACCGTCCGGGATATACCGACGAGTCTCTGAGTCAATTATAAAGCCATGCCCATCCGGTGTACTCTCCTCCTGACACAGCCGTGAAATTTTTATTCTCCCAACTTGTAGTCTATCGTCAAACTGCGAACCGGCAAAACACATTATCTTTGACTAAAAACGAAATTTACAAATAGAGGATGAAGCTAATCTTCTCTTATCGGTATTTCATAGTGCCAGTTTCCTGTTCTTATTATTATTCTCGTTGAATCTATGTCAATCTATGCACATAATGCGTCATCGAGTTTGACGATTTAACGTCGTCGCACACAGAATTTACAAAAAAAAAATTGCGAACCTGGTGGTAGAATTGAGTACGAAACATAATGGCCGTTTGAAAGACCACATTTTGAGACAAACCAAAGGTCCAAATAGTCATGACATTGGGTTATCGCAGTTTGGGAAACAAAAGAGCCCTTCATGTAAAAACAAACTATTAATACCTTTTTCAGGTTTACTTCATTTTTGGACCAATTAATATTTATAAAAATGGAATTGTCATCTGTTTGAAAAAAAATACTAAAGGAAACAATAATTTTTACTATATTTTTGTTTTCTTTTTTATATTTATAATTGAACGATAATTATAGGAAGATCTTTCATAATGAAAGAACATTTTCAACTGAGTGTTAAACCCGACTATTGACCAAAAAAATCATTAACTTTCTCTGAAATAGGCGGGTACTGTTCCCAAGAGTTAAGTTCTAACGAACACACAACAGGCATTTCCTCTCATAAAACGATTGACCGTCGTGTTTCATATTTTTCCTTCGCGAAAACGAACATTGTCACGCTGTCTTTTCGCAACGACTTCGCGAAACACAACGTTACATAATTGTCGTGCGTGGCCAAACGAGAAAGAAAAAATGGTGACCGAGGGCTTCGTTAACTGTAATTTCATTGAAACGGCTACTCCACGACGATATTACCCTGTGCGTTATGGTCACCTCGCTCATATAAATACGTCGTTGAGGATAACCGGAATTAATTGTTGCAATTTTTATACGTACGTACAAAAGTCCGCCGTGGAGGATGGTGCATCATTAAGTACAAGTCCGCGAGAAGCTGCACAATTCCGGAAAGGCTGTGCGAACCAACGATTAAAGACACCATTCGAATCCATAATGTACTCAGGCACGAAGACCGCGCGTATATATATGCGCTTAATGGTCACGCAATGGTACCCTTGACACGATTCGAAATCCTTATGCATCACTATGCCATTATTCCATCCTCTTTGACAATTCATGAGAATTTTCAACAGCATGGGAACAAGAAAGAAAAAAAAAACAAGTCGTACACTTAAAACTTATCGACAATCGTCGTAACGATTGTGAGAACTCTATCGGCACGAATATGAACTATTTGTTCAAACGTTTTAAAAAAATGCTAAGCATCATATATAAACAACGGAATATGATGTTACATGTGATCATTCAAAGGTGCACAGAAAGATCGGTTCAAGTTAAGTCGGTGCAAAATTTTTCGAATCATTTCTACAAATTCACCACTAATTTCACTTAATTCAAATAGTTTCCTCTCGTTTTGAATTTTCAAACTTATTCATAAAAATACAACAAACGTTTATGCATTTGTGAATCAATTTTATGTCGTAACGATTTTCTTCAATCAGCAGGGGAACATAAACAAATGACCCAAACTTTTTGCTGTAACTTATTTTATAAGGAGATACACATTAGCTAAAGATTTATATAATATATATATATATATATATATGCGATTTATTAACAACTAAATACAATATAGGTACAGAACGCAAATCAGAAACATTTTTCATAAAAGAATTTATGCAGATCGGCCGGATGCGATAGAGAATATAGCAATGTGTGTCTGACTTTATTTTTTTTTCATGTCGTTATACAATATTGAATTTCTGCGATCTCCCATATCCCGATACCGGCGTCGTACAACGAAATGCAATATGAACAATACGGAAGTAAAGATATGTGAAAAATAACGAAGCATACACGTGAAATAAGGTCAAAATGATTTTTCGTTACTTCAGCGGCGATCTCATTTTCCATAAACTCGTTTCGTTAAAAAACTCTTCTTTTTGTGTCGTACCTCGAATTATTCATATACGTTATTTAAAGAAGAAAAAAACGCACAAATCCGCACAAATTCTTCGGCATCGAGTTTCCTATTCGTACATAAATTACACTTTACAAATAACTATTTTCTTTTAATATATATATATATTTACAGAAGATTTATCTTGTTTTTGTTTTTCTTCTTAAATTAGCTATATGATAGTGATAGCGAGAAAGAACGTTTGCAACGGGCCGGTCGTGTACGATTTTAAACATTAATTGAGAAAACATATTTCGTATTTTTCATATTTTATACACGAATTCATCGGACTCTTTCGATTATCTCATTTTATACAGAACTAAACGTACGTGTATACGCGGTAGATATATATTAATTTTTTTTGACAATTACACGACAAACCCCACCTATCCCCGAAAGCCCGATTCAAAAAAAAAAAAAACGTATGACTGTTTGATATATTTACAGTGGTGAAGAGAGAACAACAAAATTTCTGAATGAGCGGGAGACATACACACACGTCTATATATGCATATAACATTACATCTCGTGAGCGTCATCGGGCACACTTTAGTTGGCGAACGTATTGCAACTGCTATCAACTCCCTTAGACGATAAGCATTCGCACGTATCATAATTTTTAAAAAGAGAAGCGTGCTAGTAACGTTTCATTTTTTATTTACTCGCAATGTTGCCTTCTTGAATTCGCATAACAAAGTCAAACGATGAAATTGCAGCGACAATTTGTATATTCTAAATTTGGAAAAACTTCGTGTACATAAGAATATTTTTTTTGAGGCCAATATTTCAATTGTCTCGATGAGACTTCCGTGTAGATTTAAACCATTTCATCGTAATCGTATTTTTCTTTCACGGTTGATTTTTTTATAACGATTATTCATAATGACGGTATATTTTTTAAAAAAGCTTAAACCCTCTGTCCCGTTTCTTCGTTGACGTCGAAACGATTTTCCCAGATGCCATTACGATGCTGTACAGACAGTATGGGATTTAAAATTCTTTCGATACAGTGTATTCTACCTTGGAACCGGTCTCTGTCGCGGGCCATCTCTTCCCAGGGTCCAGGCCGCGCAGCGCGATAAGCATAATTCCATTTTATCATTGTATGTACTTGCGGCGTGAGATTAAATCGTACCTAGAACGCAAAGAACGATAATGATTGTCGTGACGAACGGCACGATGAATAGTGCGACATTGTGAGTCATTGTTTGTGAATTTGTCGGTAAGATATCATTCGTGATGAGCAAGAGAGAAAAATGGCTGCTCGAGCTTATTTTGAATTGAAAAAATAAAAATCTCTCCAATAATTCTGTATATTAACGATTTATAATATGTTTAAAAATTATAAAACCCAATTGCTAAGTGATAAAAGGATAATTGATTAAAAAATGTTTAAAAATTATTACCTTCATTGTTGATTTTTGATCGTCGTCGAAATCGTCGTCGCTAACCGTTGCGCTCGACCCTTCGCTCACCGCGTCACAATCGTCATCGGAATATTCAGATTCCGAGCCATTTTCAAAAACAATACAATAACTATCCTCCGAGTCGACGGAACTTTCGGACACTAATCTTGGCCTGTAATCCGTGACTCTCGACGAGCAGTCGTGCTCGTCGTACGATGACTTTTGATTTTCAATTTCCATCGACGATTCGGGCACGTATCTCACGCGCATAGGACACTTTGACCTGATGTTATGCATTTCTTGCTTACGCTTCCGCGCTTTTGTCGCAACGTTAAAAGTCAAACTATCGAGCAACGTGGAACAGTGATGAGACGATAAATTTTCCGAATTATCATCGTCGGACTCGTCGTAACGCTCTGTATCCTCCCAAGCATCCAAATCATCCTGAATATTTGAAGACATATTTTGCTTTGTTCTCTCTTTTCTGTGTCTCAATTGGCTAACGCCGCTACGGCGCAATTGAGATTTTCCACGTTTTTTGCCCCGTCCACGAGCTACGACAGAAGTTTTCCAACGCGGTTTTGTTAAATTTGGTTTTTTCGTGGGCACTTCCGAATCCGGCGATACAGGTCTTTGCGTGGTAAAACGGTCGGACATTCCGTTTAAGACTCTGTGCCACATCGTGTGCAATCCGGTCGTGCACGTTTGATTCGTCATTTTCATTTTGTTGTGATCTTCCGTGATATTTGGTACTGCGGACCTTGAAGAAGACGATATATTTACGTCCATTCGCGGTTTGATAAAATTGTTCGTCCTATCGTAATCTTTCAAGCACGTTGGTCGTTTCTGATTTTGAAAATTTCTCATCGTCGACGAGTTTTCGTGACAAATTGAATTGTTATTTTGTCGTGCGGACACGATTCCAACATCTAATTCATTTGCTAATTCGGTGAAAATTACGGGAGAATCGAACGATTTTTTCTCCATTGTCTTTACACTGTTTTCATTATCGTTTATCTTATTGAATTCCGAATTTAACGTTACTTTGCCAGATAATGGACATTTTCTTATATTATCCGTGAGTATGTGTGATATCGAAGATTTCTCATCGTACATATTTTTATTTGGCAATTTATCCATTATTCTCGAGTCATCCTCGATAACGTTATTATCGTGCTCCGGAACTAATTGTTTGGAGCTTTGTGTCAAAGTTTTGAAGAATTCTTGTGATAATATACCTTCGTTCGGTACAACGGTGACCGAAAGTGTATTGTGAATGTTGGGCATGAAGGAGCTCGGTACTTTGCCGAAACGTTCGACGATTATGCTCGTAAATGCACCGAACATGGTGGTGAAAAAATTCTCCTTTCTTGGTCTCGTAACAGCGCACTTTGTCGCCGAATCGATGCTCAACGAACTCGTCATTCTGTATGATTTTTGAATTTGTTTTTCCGGACTTGCCAGTTTCATTCCTTGCATCGTGTACATGTTTGCGCGACAATTTCCGTAAGTCGGTGGATAAGACGACGTGGTTAAGACTGATGTATCCAGGTCCAAGGACAACGATCGCCTTGGAGAGATTTCCATTGCGGGAATCAACACTCCATCGACCAAGTAAAATTCCCCTCAGATTTTATCCCACCTCTTCTGTGGCCTGTTGGATCATAATAGCGAAAGATAAAAATCTGATAATCATAATCCATAACTTCGAGGATCATGACATTTTTTGACCAACAATATAGTGTGTGATATCTTGCCGAATGTTATCGGCATAGCTATTTACAACGAGCAATCGATAAACAGAGATTATCTTCTTGGGGCCATTTTTCCCTGATTTACCAAGAAAGGAACCAAAAAAAATTAAACGATTTCAATGATAATTGGAAAACTATAGTTTTTTGGATTGCCAGATATACAGAATTTTTTGGATATGCAAAATAAAAAATGTATAATAAAAAATCTTTCATTCTCAATGTTATTCTAGTTTTATTGAATAAATTGACTTCGTAGTGAATTTCACGGAGCTCTCAATTTATTGTTAAAGGAATAATTTTACAAACAAGGCCATTATCTCTATTTTGATTTCACTTGAATTACAAATTGTTCCGAAAGAATGTTTAAAATCAAGCCACAAGAAATAATTTCTCGAGTCTAAAACCGTGATGCATTTTCTCTGTACCACTATAAACCCCCTCCATACAAACCGCACTGAGTGGCGGATACATAAATTGTTAATTATCGAGATTAATGCATCATTGAAAGGTCAACCGACGATTGAGCTTACGAACAAAGATATCTCAGTCTCCTGGACGAATTCATAAAGAATATGTCTAGAAACCAGAGATAAAGTTTTAATTACTTTGATAGACCATTCATTTCCATATCACATCATTTATTCACTATTGATGAAACACATAAAATTTGTTTGGATTGAAAAAAAAAATCATGTATTTAAAAAATTTTCGAGATAATATTCCAATAATAAAAGTCATGAGTAAGAAACTCATAATTACTCCTGTTCATTACTTTTGTTGCTATGACTTTCTTATAAAGGTTTGTTGAAAAATCTGTCTTTTTTTTGTTTTTAACGCAACAATAACAATTATGCTATTTTTTGGCCTCAGCACAATCCTTGTACCGTCCTTGTGGATATCTTTACCGCATGTTTTCGAGTAACCGTATTGGCAATAAAAAGGCTGGAATGTCGCTTAATTGGATGGAGGGGATATCGCTCCTTTCTCCAGAAATTTTTTCTATTAGGACGTTTTTCTAATGTTGTTCTATCTGGTCCTAATACTCTGCTACACACTACCGATATAGTTTACATTTGTAAATAGAACTTTGTCCTGCGGAACAAATAAATAAATAAATACAGAGTGAAAAATCTGTACAATCTCAAATCAACGAAATACAAATATCTATTTAAGACAGTTTTTCTCAGTAGCGCTGATGATAGAAATAGGCTGACGGTACATAATTTGACAGCGTGCAAAGTCTCAGGAATAAACTTTTTTAATTGCAAAAAAAAACCCACGAGGAGCAGGTTCTGGGTGAAATGCTGATGCAAGCATTCGCGTAGAGGGAGGAAAAACAATGTATTTAACACGCTATACCGCACATGAAAGGCGATAAGTCAAAAAGAGGGGAGCTGCATTTTACAAAAGACAGAAATAAGAGTCGAAATATGGTCCGAAGCGTAAATGCGATGGGCAACATTGTTATATTTTTTTTTTTTGCTAAATCTTACTAAAACATGGACGAAAAACATGAGAAAAAGATTTTTTTTTCGTCCATATTGATATGAGTTGATTTTGCTCGTTGGCAATTCTGCTGTGGTTTGAGATTAGAGAGAGGCACGTATTGTATCGTTAGCATACACACGAACCCGCGCGCGCGCGCGGTCCCCCGTGTACATACTTACAGCAAGGACAACCTTCGTAGACGTGACAATTGTAATCGTTGTTCTGGCAGTTTTCCTCGTTGTCGTATGAATATCTCATCCACGTTGAATTCGGACGTTTTCTTATTGTTTTCTCGTCACTTGTCAATTTATCGGTTTCGTTAGATTTACCTCGTTCGTCTTTCGCGTTTATAACCAAAGTTTCCATTGTAAAAAGGCACATTTTTGTAGCAACGAAATACTGAATATTACTCTTAAGCGGCCATTTTCAATTGGTGAATGAAGATTGCGCAAGCGTTCGACCGAAGCTAAAGTGGCGCTGCTGTCGCTAGACGCGCATTTATTTTTTCTATCCTTTTTCTATACCTCCGTGAAACCGATTGTACCGGTACATTCGAAAACTTTCTCGGATATTCTTCCAGAACTGCGTCGTACTAATATTACAACGAACTGTTACGAATTATTAATTAAACATTTGCAGTCTCGCAATTGGAAATGGCCAATTATAATTTGTGTAATTTACATTCAATAGGGCGTTACAAATTTCCAAATTGAAGTTTTTTCAAATTACACAAATTTCAATGCTAAATTCGATATTCAATAATCTAGATGCTAAATACCGATCATAAAACATAACTGAAACATTTAAATTACGTAATAACAATGGTAATTTGCTATTGGTGTAATTTTTTTACCAAATTGTTTGCTTTTTTTGTTATTGTATTTCAAAGGGTGTGAAATAAATTTCGTGAATTTCCGAAAGATCGCTATATATAAATGAGAATGACGCTTTATGAAGGCATCGTCACGGATGATTCACAAACATATCACGCTACTATATTCGACGTTATTAGTCATATCGGCCGCTAGTAAAAAAAAGGACGTGTTTAAAACGTTTTAAAACAACGTTTTATGCCGTTTTGTTTGTTAGCGTTCGAAATGGTGCTTCCTGCAGGGGGAATCGCAAAAGGGATTTACAATACAAGCATCATCTCATTCCCATGAATTCTGATGAAACTTGGCCGATAATCATGTCACCCACATTTCGTAAACAAAGTCTCGGTTGTGCAACAACATAGCGATTGCATAGGAAAATCGGAGAGAGGTAGAGAAAAATCGAGGGACTAAAGATAGAATGTCTTTTTTAATTTTCTCTTTCGACTATACAAGATAACAACGGATGGTAAAGAAGATCTCGCCTTTACCGGACGACTGGTGCATTTCAATATTCCCGCGTATTGAGTTTTTCGTTATTTTAACACAATCGCGTCCGGAATTGATCCTCTTTATTATTTTTCATTTCTCCTTTAATGTACACGTACTATGACATCGCAAATGAAATTTATAAATAATGCATACCGATACCAAATTGAAATTGATGAAGTACATCGCTCCTCGTAAACAACAAAGGCACCGCCATGTTCAACTCTATCCTCGCTATACCCGCAATTTTCATTACAATACCACCGCCCGCTGTGCATCTTACGTTGTCGGTGAATATTTTCATGTTCTCGTTCAAATCATCGCCTGAAACGTAATTAATTAAGTCACAGTAAAAAATGATTTAAAATAAATTAATTAAAAATTTGTTTAGAAAAAAAAAGTATACACAGGAAGTACATCACAAAATCAGTATTCAAAAACGATATCGTACCTTTGGTCGTAGCGAGATTACCCAAATTTCCACCGTTCACGAAACCATGCAACCTGAACAATTCGCCAAAGCTATTTTTGCCAGGTCTGAAAGGTAGTGGTGTGTAAACATGAAGAGCGAGCGCCCAATAAATATTTCCACCGATGGCATTGCCATCGTCACGAGGTCCGCAGCCTCGCATTTCAAAACCACGAAGATTCAACGGTCCACCGAGGAAAAATTGATCGGCTATACTTATTTGCATGTCGTTGCTTATACCACGAAGAAATCCAGCTTGAGCTCCGAGTTGAAATGTCTTTATCGCGAGTGGATTATAAAAAAAAAAGAAATTAATCAAATTTCAGTATATTGATGAACAAAATTGCAACAATAAATTAATTGATACAATAAATTAGTAAAAATCAAACTTACGATCCACTCGTAGGGTGACCAATTGTTTTGCATGGAAAATTCGTTCTTGAGAAAGCCGATATCACCGCCGAGACCGGCGACTTCCGCGGTGAGCTTGATGAGTGAACCGACAGTTGGGAATATTGTCTCGTCACGTTTATCGATAGAACATATGTATCTGAGTGCCGATTTCAGGCTCGGACCGCACTGTTCACGCACGAAAAATGATGCCTGCTTGAACGATGTTATTTCTCTGTAAGCTGCCTCGTACTGAAAATTGTGCTTCAACGAACCGGCACCACCAGGATTAACAGCCAGATCTATCATGAAACCTTTGTTCTTTTCTTTATAACCGGACCAAGGTACGTCTGTACCGGTACTGAACACACTTCCAGTTAATCTGGAAAAGCAACATATTGCACGTTTGTTTAGTTATCTCTATGCGAAATAAGATTATATTTGTTATGAAACCTTTTTTAAATGTATAATCGTATTTTCCGGTTCGCGAAGCAGCAACTACAATTAGTTATAGAACTAAACTCATTGTAAAAGAAAAATCGATAAAAATTATGTATATTACAGAAATTCTTGATTTCTTGCTTGATTAGCATTGTTTTCATCTATTAAAAAATTGTTAACTTACACTTTATGCAGTCTGCTGTCTACGAACGGTTTAATAATAGCTACATTAATATTTGTGGAACATTTGTGGCCATAAGAATATTCCATCTGCAATCGTTCACCGCGTCCAAAAATATTCGGTGCTTTGGCGTGAATGTGCAGTGATCCTTCGTTATTGCCAACCATCGTGTTTACTCCGCCGCTCATGCGATTGAGCTCGTTAACGTTGAACGTTACCTACGGAGAGTTAACAAACAAAAAAGTTTACATTTCATTTTTCTGCGATAATGGGAATTCATTTGAATTATTCGCATAAAAATAAAACGCGAAATGATAATACATATGTATTATGGAATAAAGAAATAAAAGTTAAATTTATGTTCGCATGATTGCAGATGATATATTATTGAGAATGGGCTTACTTCGACTCCTTCGGGCGTTGCGTCGGGACCCTTGCTCGTGTCGATAAATACTCCAATATTTTTGAAACATCCAAGAGTTTCAAGTCTGCTACGTACTTTGTGAACACTTTGGATAACATCGTGAAAATCTTTTGCCTTGAAGAGTTCCGACACTTGAGCCTTTATTATGTCATCCTTGGTCCTTGACAGACCATCTATGTGAATCTTATCGACTCTTGCCTAAAAAAAAAAAAATAATGATCAACCCAATAACAGTAACAATATTAATAATTATATTTTAACTCTTTAACTTTATGAACTCATATATTGTCTACATATGTAAACGGGGGTTTGTCCCATAGGATATATAAAAATATAAATAATTATGCAAATGAATAAACATCTTAATAAATATTGTATGTCTTTTTTGGGAGTGTTTTTCTGTTTCCAAACTTACTCCAACTTGATGCAAATCTATTGTCTTTGGTTGAGGAACTCCTTGCGGTTTGGAATTTGATTCGTTAGCTCCGTCGTAACCCGAGGACTGAAATTTAAAAAAAATCTTCAGAATATAATCAGTATGAACATTTTGGTAGGACCGTTTAGTAATCTTACCTCATGAAAATGTCTCGATGTGTCATTTCTATTGTTAGGTCTGTCTGAGAATCGAGCATTCTCAGTGGAATATGGCTCCTATTTTCAGAACGAATTTGGTTTTAAACAGAATTTACTCTTTAATTGTTGAATTAAATTTACTTTTTTCCGTGAAAGTAACAAATTGTTCTTTTAGCCTTTTAAATAATAAAATAATACGGCCTTCCGGTTTTATCAATTGTCAATTTGAAATTATGAATGAAATTGATAAATTGCTGTATATTAGACGAATTTTACGATTGTTTAAATGAAAGCTATTTTTTTTTATTTATCGACAACAGTGTTTCATGCAGTATCTCGATTATATTATTAGAAATTACGTTATGGTTAACATTTTCGGAATCAGTAAAGATATAAAAAGAAAAGCTGAAACAACCACTAATTTTCCTGATAGTGAAAATCTATGACATAAAAAGGGCTGTTTTGCGTAAGCAGGTGGATAATACAAAACATCCTTAGAGTGAATTCTCGGTAGGTTATAAAAATTTCACTAAACTTTACCTTTGCGTGTACGGTTCCCATTATTCAAATGCTGAATTTTTCGCGTTTATGGTAAATCAGTTCATCGTTTTGATTTGGATAGATTTTTGTCTTTTTTTTTTATCAATATTTGGGTAATCGAATTTTGGGATTTATGTTAGGAAAAAAAACACGTTTTGTGGATTATGCTAGTTCCTGAAACAATCGAGGCCGAGATAGTGTGCAGTTTTTCGTTGAGATATACGGTTGTACATCGAGTTTTCCGGCTACCGCTCCGAATTTACTGATAAGAAAAATTTGTCGAGTTTTCGCCGCATATATAGAGGTTAGAACGCCGTGATCTCTTTATCGACGCGGTCGTTATCGACAAAAAAAGACAGATGGCGCGTTGACACGATAGAAATATTAAACTTTGTTTTTTCTTCACTTTAGCAACAAAAACATTGCTATATATCATTTATCACACATATAAAATTGTGTACATTGATCCACAATAACAATTTTTTTTTTCGTAAAATAGTTTTGTTCACGTTGTTGACGACTTTTAAATGATAAATGCACCGCATTTTTCATCTTTTCTTTCCGTAAATTATCAAAGAACATCGTATACCTGCGTCTGTAAATATATGTACGTGATTCTTTCATACGTAATATAAATTAGGAACGTTAATTATCCGTTCAAAAATTAATATCATTGCGTAATATATCGACAAATATCAGTCAAGTATACGTCTTGTTACAAGTTCCCAACGTCAATAAACTATATCATCATTAACAGATTTAAAGATCAAAGATATGAATAAATGACTGAATCCATTACATTGGACATTTGAAATATGGCATTTCTTGCCATATTTAGAGAAATTATATAACATTCGGAAAGGATTGTCGATTTTTTGAAGCAAAGTTCTTGACAGTTAGATAATATTTCTAGTAACAATGAAATATAGCGTAAAGTGTGATTCCGTAATTAAGTAATTACAAACAGTAATTAGACGATAAAAATTCAAATGTCAATTTTTAAAAAGCGATTCGATAAATTCGAAAAAATTAGGATATTACTCTTTCTCCTCGAGTTTTTAACGTTGATAAACTATAATATCATGTTATCAATAAATTAAGTAATTAAAAATCGTCGATACTGACAAGATAAATGTCAGCTTAATGTGATGCATTGATAAAGTTGACGTGTATATAATTTTCGCAATATTTTCCCCGACTAGAATCTTATATGAATAAAATCAGACCCGATAAAGATTGTCGCTTTATGATAAAAAAGAGCTTGAAAAAAGAAACGATGTCAAAGCGCAGCAGGCCCGGTTCTCGTAAGTGCCGGATGCGGTGAGACCGGACTACCGTGAACTTCGAGATCGAATTCCGACATGGAGAGAGAATTTCTCATAACTCTGTTCCATCGTTCGGCGCTATCGCGATCGTGTATCCGTCGACGTGTAAATTCTGGCTCATCGATCTCTCCACTTCTTATGCACGCTCGTGCCGCCTCGTGTTGAATTATTATCTCATTAGTGATATAAGTCTCACGTCGTATTTTGTCACGAAGCTCCGGACTCATATCGGGTATGCACCAACGTACGAGAATCATCACGAGTGCAACGGCATTCTGAAAAATAATCGAACATGAAAAAATTTTAATATAACAACGTTTAATCAATTAATTCATATCTATACCTCAAATACGACGACAAAAGCCAATCTAGCAGCCAATATGTGCCAGTACATAACGGTGAGATCGTATTTTTTGGGCGAATTCGGTGGTTCCCGATAATCGGGATAAAGACATATCTCAACGTGGCTGGAATTGTCTTTTGGACGACTCAAAACTTCCAAATCTTTGGTTCTAAAAGCCGACAGTGAGTACTGTAGAAATCCATCGAGCGAATAATTTGCCGATACTGTGTACTGATAAACGAGTTTCGGAATGAAGTTCGAGGTAAAAGCGATTATAAAACCCTACAAATATACAATTTAGAGTTTACTGAGGTGTGCACAATTGTTATAACATCTGACAAACAAAGTATATTTCGCGAATTGAACTCACGTTTGTGATGACTGACAGTTTTGATATAGAATCAAGAATTCTGTACCATATACCGATATCACGCACACGCTGTCCAACGGGCCTTCGATAGAGAGTCAATAATTTTTTGGCATCGAGCCTCATTTCCAGAACATTGTTCAACAGCGCGAAGAACGGTGCCAAGGGAAACGCCGCTACGAATATAGTCACGAACCCGTACTGCAAAACTACACGTATATTGTCATTTCTATAGTGTGCATCATACAGGGGAAAAAAAATTAATTCCATATTTGGTGTTTTTAGGGGATGGGCTCCACACAAAAATTTTGGAACACAGTTATTTGATTTTTTGAATTTTCCAAAAATATCTCCATATAAAAAAGTGTAAGGGTAAGGAGGTTTTAAATATTTGGTTTATATGGAAAAAAAAATTTTCACGTATAATTTTTTAGATTGAAATCTGAACATATGTATATTTAAATGATCGTAGGAGGATTTTCAAGAGTCGCTCATTTGAGATTTTCGAGACGTTTATTCTTCAAAAATTTGAAACAGATCGTGGAGCCCCTTTAAATACAAGTATTTCAATTTTCTTACCCATTTCGAGATATTCCGGAAACAAACTTCTCGGACCCCATTGCACGAGTTTGTAATCTCTGACCCATTGTAAAAATTTTCTCGAATGAAACTGTCGCTCTTGTTTCTCGCTGTTCTTTGGTCTTACGTGAACTTTGAGTGTATTGAGCCACTTGTAGAACAACGGAAATAACATCTCGAGAAGGGTATTCATTGCCTGTTTACCGATCATAATTATACTAAGCTGAATACACAATTCGGTCAAACAACCGCCGGGACCGCATTCCTCTTGTCTGTATTGTAAGAAACGCTTGTACGCGCTTGGATAACCGATTAATTTGCCTTTTATAAAGGCTATGTAAAATATCGACGCGTAATAATTTACGAATTGTAGCAAATATATTTTCAACGTTAGACTGTCGTCAAATTCGGTCTGGGTACGGAGAAGTTCCATCTGATAAAGAAAAAAAAAAGATAGATAATATCAACGGTTATTTATATAACTTCAAGTACAATTAAGTAGATTTTATTCAGTTTAGAATTTTGTTGTTGTTTAATTCGAGCGGCAAAAAGAAAATGGAAAAATTATGAGGAAGTCGATAGATACATTTTTTTAAACTCCATTTAACAAAATAATCGAAGAATCTACCTCAGTCAAGTATTCAGCTAACCATATGTACAGCCAATTGAACAACACGATGCAGCACAGATTGATGCATGCTGCAGTGGCAGTGGTAAAAAGTATGGCATTGCTCGTTATTCTTGGTTCTCCCAAAACGGTAAGGGTCGTTAAAACAGACATACGATAGAGAATTACACCCAACACCGCTGCCATAGCTACGGCTATCTAAAAAAAAAACAAAATAAAATAATTAAACCAGCGACAACAACAACAACGAATATGGTATTCGAAGAATTGAGGAATTAAGAAAAGAAAAAAAATCGTACTAGCAGTAAAACGACAGAAAAACTCAGAATCGTCGCTGGTAATCTCATACTCCAAAAAGGTACGCGTGGTTCGATCGTGTTTGTAACGACGTTAATAGATTTTTTCCTAACGTGAGCCAATCGCGCTAAATACTGAGGTCTCGGATGTTCCTCCTGTGCGTCGAGACCCGTTAAATCCCATCTGTGCGTTATCTCGGCGGAATAATTCTTCCATAATTCCAAAAACAGCGTAGCTGCAAGAAAACAGAAAAAAAATTCCCAAAAACTTAAATCTTTTAGTCTACGAATGAAAATTCATACATTTTTTCGGCCATCAACTTACCCCAAAGTGACATGAAGAGTGAAAATATAACGGTAGAGGGATTATCAAAAAGATAAGTGAGTCTACCGTGTAGACAAGTCTCTCGGAGATCCCAATAGTCACAAAAATGATCGCATAACGGGCACATATCGATGGATTTCTCGCCGTTGCATATATCCTCACTGGGTTTGTTCTTGTAGACTGTCAAACAACCGAATATGAAGCACAAAAGACCGGCTATACTCGCGAATGTGAGCATATGAGTGTAAAATCCAAGCCAGGCAAAATAGAGGCCGATTTTCACACCGAAATATTCTTTAACGTAGTCCAATGGTTGATAGTGCAACCATTTACGGACGCTCGCCCATTCGGTGTACAATAGATACCTCATCGAGCCCGGAGTACGAAGATTTCCCTGCGGAAATATTGTAATGGTATAAAAGTGTAAATTCAATGGAGAAGAATTATATAGTTCCGACAAGATTTTGTCCGGGAAAATTCTCGGTACACACGAGCCGCGTGGATTACAAAAGTTTTGAGACAAAGAAAACAGAGGGAGTGAAGATGAGTTTGTCCCATGAGAATATAAACTGACCTAGGGCTATGGGGACCTCCTCTGTAAAAGCCCTCAGTATGGTTTATAAACGTGGGACGACGTTCCAAGCCAAACGGTACTTCATTTATGGATTAATTTACGCTAAGGACTAAGTAAATCCCCCCCCCCCCCCCCCCCCCGGGCTTTTAATAATAAAAACAACATCTACCTGGGATGCACTACTGTCAAAAATTGCATCGAGCTATCTCTCGGAATCCTCATCCCCCCACTGTGCATAAATACATATATATTAAACCCTTGCTACCTGCGAATATATAAAACGATATTTCGGGGAAAATGAGGTTTAACCATATTCCTTGACAATCTAATCCCGAAGGCTTCGATCCCTTCTTGATGGTCACTTTTGAATGGTGGTCAATTGTGTTAGAGGAGGCGCGAGCAAAAAGGTCTCACGCCCTCGAAATTGTCCCCTTATTACAATATACAATGGGATTATAGAAAATTTCGTTGAACAAACGAATGTCCCTTTTAACATTATGGCTCTGCGAAATATAATTTCTCTTTAAATTTTGTTTCCCTTTAAATCTCGTCTTCCTTTTAATACTCACGTCGTGCAGAGGATAAGACGCAACGTACGCGCGCTCATTTATCATCCTATCAATCCCAAATGCAAAATCATCACCCTTATCCTCGGTGAATCTCGTTCTGTCGAGAATAAATTGTACGATTCTCGAGTGCGTCGCGGATGTAAAAAATTCCGGCGCATCAAGATCGAACAAGTATTCCTTATCGCGACTGTATACAGCGGTGAATCGATGTCTCATTGTTGGAAATATCGTTTCGTCGACGTAAAAACGTTTCATGAAACGTCGTAAGCACGATCGTGCCTCTCGTATTATCGTATTACTCCGTGATGGCTGTACTTCAAAGCCACGAAGATCTTTCATGGCCAGACGTAGTTTCAATATTTCGGAATAACGTCGTAGTACCTCGCGAGGTGCGTGTATCTTTATAAAACGCAAACCGCTCGGTTCCGCAGGCTCGTACTCGAGTTCCAGACCTTCGGACTCGAGATTTTCCTCGAAAACCTGAAAATACGAGAAATTACATTGTATTACATCGATTTGCGGTAGCAGGGTTATCCAGTAGATATATGAATGGTTAATTTAAAAAAAAATGTATAACTCCGACCTTTATAGATAACCGACGGTAATGACGTCAATTTTTTATTAACTCTTTTCATGCATTGGACGACACTTAGTTCACCAATATGTATAAATTGTTTATAAAATGTCAATTATTAAAAAACAATATCGAAAATTGTTATTTTCTACAGAGTAAAATCAATATTTGTCTTCTATGCGAGAACTTTAATATTAAATTTACGCTCATCCATTATAATACGCAATCCTTCGACAAACAGAATGAGCGAACAGTAAAATTAGATAAACGTTCCGGATTATTTGAAAAAAACTGACCGAAAATGCAACTTTTCGAAAATTGCCCGAAATTAAAGTATCTATTCGATAAAAAAGATATACTATTTTTTTTCAATACTAAGAAGAAACGCTGTAGTCATTTCATCGTACATTACCATCGATTAATCGACAAAAGTTAATAAGAATGATTTTCTCATTTGACTTGAGATAAATCATCGTTCAAATTTAATTGTGAATTAAATTTATCGTAAAATTGACCTTTCGTAACTCGTTGCACTTGTAAGTAACGGCATGCTCGTCCTGTTGATCCCAAACCATAACAAAATCAATGGAACGCACACCATCGCGAAAGTACAATGTCGAAGAATCGTTTAAGTCTTCTAGCTAAAATTTTCATGCATAATTTCACAGAGAATTAAAAAAATACATAAAAATTCAATATACAGCAGAATTTTTTTTTTTTTTTCTTACCAATCTCGCGCCTCCGCCTTCTCTGCTACCTCTTAAATCCCCACAACTTCCTTCAATAATAGTCTCTGTGGTACCTCTGAGAGTTGAAGAATCATCCGCCTGCGTATGATCTCCAAAAGAACTGAAATTATCAGCTACTTCAAGGCTAATGGCGTCATCATAGAGGGTATTTCTAACACTCTGATAGAGAGTCTGTTGTGATCCGCTATTCAGATTACTCTGTGTCGAACGATAGATGCTGGGTGTGCAGCCTCTTTCGTTCCTTGACAATATTGCTCCATCGTCATCTTCGTCCTCCATTGCTCTGTCGTTTCTGAAATTAAAGAAAAATTATTATCACGAAACTGAGCAAGTGTCTACTGAAGTATTTATTTAGTCCAGAATTTTTTATCTGTGTACTGTTAAAACAAAAAAATCTGTATGACAAAATGGAGCGCATGACTATTATTTATTTTTGAGAATTTATTAGATTTCAAAATATATTAACGTATTTATTTATTTGTTAATTTTTGTATTGTTTAATTGTCTAGATTGAAAATTCTAGATTGTTTATTAATTTTAAAAAAAATGCACCGGGGTCTCGAGAAAACTCGTTACAGCAGTGGGGCAGCCGCAACAAAAAAAAAAGAAAAGAAAACTCCCCGAAATCTCAAAATATTTTGAGGTTGTGGCTCGAATCTCATACAATTCGTAAAATTGAGCTTCGTAATTCACACTTCTTTCGGCGAGCTTATAAAAAAAAGTGCCAGGAGAAAGCGCAACGACATGTATTTCATACTTTGATAACAGATATAACCACAAACAAACCGGACGTACCGTCTAATCGGCACTTCGCCACCTACACTCTATATTATATCCTGTTCGCTGCCCCATCCGCGTGAAATCCGATTGTTGCGATGAAAAAATAAAATATATGTCACGCGCGTTTTTAGCATCCCGGGGAGCGTGTGTAATTCGCGAATTTCTAAGAATCGTCCTGGGTCATATTTTTATTCGTAGAAAATATACGAGAAGAGCGGGGATCTCATCGGAGGAATCGATCGTTTTCCTCCTACAGCTCTACACATCGCGTGCACTTTTATATATCTATTATTATACTATGTATACTATATATGTGATGCGCCAAGAATTAAAGAGTCATCTGTTGATGCATTTACGGCGGCTAAATTTAAATTACCGCCTCGACTGCGATCAACTGTCACGATGATCTAGATAGATAAACCAGGCCTGATAAACGCGATAGACATGTTATGTGATGGGTTATCAGCATTATGATAACAAATGAAACTGTCATAATAAGTTACGCAATTGATAGATCGTCGTGAATTAATTTTTCCCCAAAAATGTTTCGTAATAAGGTTTCTAAACTCGTTCCCTATCTTCTTTTATCTATTATAAATTAAAAACGTAAAATAACATAAATATTACTATTGAATGTGCAAAATCGATTTTTTTCAATGACATTGGCAATGACATTGGCAAAACTGCAGTTAAAAATTTTCTGGTGATTGTCAAATTAAAAAAAAATGTATTTATGAGTAACTGAAGGTATGTAATAACAAAATGTAGTATACCATAAAGTGGCAATAAAAATAACAGAAGTTAACAATTGAAATTCGAATATGTAAATGTAGTTAGGATATTAGGTTGTGCCCAACTTTGGTAATTTGAAAATTGCTTGTTTGGTCAATTTTTTAAAGTTTTATTACCATTTGTAAGTTAATAAAATTATCTAATGGTCTGCAAAACTGCAGTTAAAAATTTTCTGGTGATTGTCAAATTTAAAAAAATATATTTATGGGTAGCTAAAGGTATGTAATAACAAAATGTAGTATACCATAAAGTGGCAATAAAAATGACAGAAGTTAACAATTGAAATTCCAATATGTAAATGTAGTTAGGATATTAGGTTGTGCCCAACTTTGGTAATTTAAAAATTGCTTGTTTGGTCGATTTTTTAAAGTTTTATTACCATTTGTAAGTTAATAAAATTATCTAAGGGTCTGCAAAACTGCAGTTAAAAATTTTCTGGTGATTGTCAAATTAAAAAAATGTATTCATGGGTAACTAAAGGTATGTAATAACAAAATGTAGTATACCATAAAGTGGCAATAAAAATAACAGAAGTTAACAATTGAAATTCCAATATGTGAATGTAGTTAGGATATTAGATTGTGCCCAACTTTGGTAATTTGAAAATTGCTTGTTTGGTCAATTTTTTAAAGTTTTATTACCTTTTGTAAGTTAATAAAATTATCTAACGGTCTGCAAAACTGCAGTTAAAAATTTTCTGGTAAATGTCAAATTTAAAAAAATTTATTCATGGTTAACTAAAGGTATGTAATAACAAAATGTAGTATACCATAAAGTGGCAATAAAAATAACAGAAGTTAACAATTGACATTCCAATATGTAAATGTAGTTAGGATATTAGGTTGTGCCCAACTTTGGTAATTTGAAAATTGCTTGTTTGGTCAATTTTTTAAAGTTTTATTACCATTTGTAAGTTAATAAAATTATCTAAGGGTCTGCAAAACTGCAGTTAAAAATTTTCTGGTGATAGTCAAATTTGAAAAAATGTATTCATGGGTAACTAAAGGTATGTAATAACAAAATGTAGTATACCATAAAGTGGCAATAAAAATAACAGAAGTTAACAATTGAAATTCCAATATGTAAATGGAGTTATAATATTAGGTTGTGCCCAACTTTGGTAATTTGAAAATTGCTTGTTTGCTCAATTTTGTAAAGTTTTATTACCATTTGTAAGTTAATAAAATTATCTAACGGTCTGCAAAACTGCAGTTAAAAATTTTCTGGTGATTGTCAAATTAAAAAAAATGTATTCATGGGTAACTAAAGGTATGCAATAACAAAATGTAGTATACCATAAAGTGGCAATAAAAATAACAGAAGTTAACAATTGAAATTCCAATATGTAAATGTAGTTAGGATATTAGGTTGTGCCCAACTTTGGTAATTTGAAAATTGCTTGTTGGGTCTATTTTTTAAAGTTTTATTACCATTTGTAAGTTAATAAAATTATCTAAGGGTCTGCAAAAGGGGTTTCCCCGCGGATTCCACTGTAAATAATTCAATCAAAGCTAAACGTAAAGTTGTTAACATTGAGTGTAATATTTTATCAGTGCACAACGTATAATGGTATTTTTTAATAGGCAAAAACATGTGCACTTAATTTGCAAGTAGGATAAGAACGTTTGGCTGGTCGATGATTAAAAATCGCAGCCGAATGGCATTGAGGGGACAGAGAAGAAGCGACAGATGTGGCACAAGCATGAACAACAACACACGAGAACGGTGGATCAGTGGGGGTAGTTTTGAGAGGCAGGTGTGCGGCGTTGGCGAACTTTGTTCGCCTATATATATGTATATAGATACAAAATGCGGTGGAGAATCTTTCGAACGAGAGCGCGAGGGGCCCTTTAATTTGTGCCAAAAAAGGAAAGGTCGAAGAGCAGGATTCCAGCTGCCAACACCTGGCACAAGGACTGTCCACGCGTCAAGCACCCCTCTAAAATACGCTTTCTTTCTTCGTTTCGAAAATACAGAACTGTTTTTTTTTTTCACTCTCTCCGGTAAACACGTGAGTTTTCCTGGCGAAAATTATTTTCGCCAAAATTTCATCGAGCCATGGACGAGAAAAAAAAAATCATAAAAAGATCAAACGCATCTGTTTTCATATTTCGAGAGTATATATTATATATACAATACTTAATCGGTAGCTTATTCTTGTTTTTTTTTTCACGTAGAAAAAATTCGGCTTCGCGAAACTTCGAATTCTTAGTCAATATTGGATGACTTTGGTCGGAGGCATCGTAGCGTAAGTTTTACAAACGAACAAAACGTTCTATCCTGTACACAAAAATTAATTGAAATTGTACTATACTTCTTGCATAACTAGAGCATTGAGCTCGTCCTCGCCAGGACACAATACAGAGTCGATGTTGTAGAAAGCAGCGTGCAAAGTTATCAAGCACCATGACACACCTGTAGTATAAATGAATAATTGAAATATTTCAATAAAACATGAAAATTATTCGAGAAACATATGTAGCGTTTTTAAATCTCACCCAAGACCCAAAAAAGGACAGCGCCTGCGCCCACCATGTAGAACAATGGTAACGAACAAATTCCTACTACCATATAGACTTGAGCAAGAGTCAATTTGTGATTGAACACAGTCAATTCCTGTTTGGCATGTCTTTGGGACACTTTGTAGCATGTCCCGAGTGACAGAGCAACCGCCAGCAAGAGAAGAGGAGAGGTGATCCTGTCAATGAAAAATTTATAATTAATGTTAGTTTTCTGGTGATTGTCAAATTAAAAAAAATTTATTCATGGGTAATTAAAGGTATGTAATAACAAAATGTAGTATACCATAAAGTGGCCATAAAAATAACAGAAGTTAACAATTGAAATTCCGATATGTAAATGTAGTTAGGATATTAGGTTGGGCCCAACTTTGGTAATTTGAAAATTGTCTGTTTGGTCAATTTTTTTAAGTTTTATTACCATTTGTAAGTTAATAAAATTATCTAAGGGTCTGCAAAACTGCAGTTAAAAATTTTCTGGTGATTATCGAATTGAAAAAAATTTATTCATGGATTATAATTAATATTAGTTTTAATGTAGTTTTTTTTTTCTCCTTAATTTTCACAAAAAAATATTTCGTATAAGATACTCACAGGCAATATATGACAAGACCGATAAAGACAAAGAAATAATTGCTCTGGAAGTATTCAATATTTTTCATTATTCGTTTTCCCAATCTTGGTACGCTAGGAGGTGCTCTGATGTTGTTGGTGTTGATAAACAATCCCCACGGCCTCAGAGTCGCTTTTCTGTGTTGTATCCATTCGTGGGCTTGCGGATATCCCAATTGCGTCAGTGGCAATTGAGGTATTTGAAGAAAATCAAGCCTGCATAATGATGCAATTACATTTAAACAATACAAAAATAATAACGTGCTCATAATATCTATGAATAAAGAAAAAAAAATTATATCAATGATATAGTTTATTTATGTGAAATTGATTTATTTATATAGGAATTTGTTAATAAGTTCAAAAAAATATCCTCAATTCTGTTCAGAGGCTACAAAATTTTAAGGCAGCAGAGATTCCACATTCTTTTATACTATGCTCTTAGTCAATTAGATCTTGTTTTTTGTCTAAGTTTTATACATTTTTTTTCGTATTTTATATAAAAATGTGCATTTATGGATTTCTATTTATCTGTAAAAAAGTTCTTCCTCCCAATAAATAAACAATAAAATAAATAAACATTCTGTTATCTAAATTGAAATCAATCATAGAATTATCGTTGTAATTAACGCATGCGCCTCATCATAGAGATATGAGCATTATTCAATATCGACTTTTTTTTTCGCCAATTCTACAAAACGTTTACACCTGCTGTTGCATTAGAAAAAAACAAACTCGTTCCTCCTCATACGAGAACGATGAGGTTAGATTGTCCAGGATGACATATGTCAGATAATAATCACAATAAACGCTTAGGCCTTCTGGGATTTCGGAACGCAATATAAAAATCGTTTTTTGCATTTTGATTTTGTTTTTTTTTTACCCATTGGACGATTTTTGATTCGGTAAGGACGACTGGATATCTCCAGTGACCGTGATCTCCACGTCATCAATAGCCATTTGCTTTTCTGTCGTTCGTCGGGACTACTGTTTTTTCTGTTGGATTCTCGCTTGTCCGAGAAAATTCCCCGTTGTATTGTACTCGACGTGACTCGACGACGTCTAACAGTCTGACGACGTCGACAAACGCGTTAGGCAATTATCATCCGTTGCTGTGTGAAACTCTCGTGTTTACATTCGTACCCCGTGCGAATGTGTTTTTTACGTCATCGCGATGATTTTATCCCCACTTCCATTTTGAATCTACGTTTAGTACGAAAAACGTCGTAAGGTAGCAGCACGTAGCAGTCTCGCTCGCGGTCAGCATCCGATTCTTCATCCTCTTTTACGCGGACGCCGTACTACGTTTTCATCAGTTTCATCTTCCCCTTCCCTCTGCCGTGGTCTTCCTTCTTCTTTTTACGCGCGCCACAGGTTGCAGCTGCCCCAAAAAAAAATTCTTTCATTGTCCCGCTGCGAGTAAACGCCCAGGGGATATTCGTGTGCCCTGTGCGCAATAAAAAATACTTTGAGAATATTATGTACACATGAATCAGATTTACCATGATGGCTTGACTATTTCTATTGTATTTTGCGGAATAGAGAGTTTGATCTATATATTATACGAATAAGATACAGGAGTTTAGGAAAGGTTTTTTTGTCTACGTTATAAAAACAATAACGAGCCGTTGCATGTCCTAAAAACGAGAACTTTCACTCGACACCAAACATCCATTGCGAGACAAGAACACGTTTTGAATATGCATGATGCGCGTCATACCTATAAATTCGGGCCCGTTTTCGAGTTCCGTAGTAGGCTGTAGTATGTATATATAGAAAACAAGGGTCAGTTTTACGATAGGACAGTCGTAAAGATTTGCGTAGGCGAATATAAAATCAGACCTGGTCACGAAAGGTATAACAACGAAAAATTTTTTAAATCCAGGTATATATTTCCAAATAAAATTAAATATCCCAAAACCTCGTGCTCGCGTCTATAGGCACATGGTATAAAGAGAAAGAGAGCTGGAAAAGGAGCGAGAGAGACAGCGATAAGGAGCATGCGCCTAGCGTTAAAATAATACGAACATCAAAATCACAGAAGGCCCGTAAAGAATTTAGTTTCAAGATGGAATTTCATGGAGAAAAACTGAAAAAAATGTTCAGAGAACCAAGATACATAATAAATTAGTCGTTTTTCGTGGAACGAACGAACGAACGAGAAGTTCTTGAAGAGGGGGAAAAGAGAGAAAGAAAACCGTCGGATGCGACTGAAAAGTAAAAACGTGGTGGTAGGGGACGCCGTTTTACCCGGCCATTTTGTAAATATTTCGTGAAGCCAATGGGACAAGAGTTTACAAACGGAATCGTTCTTTCACCGATTGTAAAACGTAATTCTATTGGTCGAGGTTTCAATTCCCATGGAACACTGGGGCCACCCGCTATATAACGATGTACAAGCGTGGTACGTGAAAACGATTGTGTGTATTTGAATGAACGTGTGGCCCCCGTTCACGCAAAAGTTCGTAATTTAGACAAACTTCTATCGGTTAATTTAGTGTATTTCACAGAGTTTAGTGAGTTCTCAAGTGCAAACGTAAGTGCTTGACGCAGGTGTTTATCGTCGAGGAGAAAAAGGGAAGAGAAAAAACATCCATTCGTCGTTCTATGGTTAGATCGACGAAGACGATGGATGTTGCACAAAAGTTGCATTTCGACGCTTACGATATCGAGGACGAGGAGCTGAACATCAGCTGTCGTACAAATAGCTCGGGATGCGATGTTGAGGATGGTTTGGACTCATCAGCCGAAGATTTTACCTGTTCGCCTCTGCTACAACCGAGAAAATTGTCATTCAGTAACGCTATGGAGTGCAGTGACAGTGAAACTAATCAGCCAGTTAATAACAACGCGACTCCTTCCGTCGTGCTGACAGGTTAGCGTTTGAAGAAAGAATTCGTTAATTTTCCCTACGTCCGTAGATTCGTCGTAGCGGAAGAAAGAAAAAATGAAAATGTGTGTTTTCAGAATTTGGTCATTTTATTTTTACTGCTGTGCGGGTTTTAGGTTTTTTTTGTTTTCCGGTGTCATATATGAAAATTTTGATAACGTCGATTTTTTTTTTTTTCCGGATCCTCGGTCTCGTCGGTCATGACTCATCGTTCATATTTAATTATTTATTTTTTGTCGTTATATTCGACAATATCAAGGTAGCTGTCCGATCGCGGAACGACGAATAATATTTAGGGAAAAGAATGAACATACTCTTTAGTGAGTATGTTTTATTTCCTCGATGCAACGACAATCAACGATACGACAATTCAACGATACCAACGAAACGACACAACGGTACAATTTTCAGGTTCAATTAGACCTGAAAATTTTTCCATTACTAAGTTCGATCTTTCCATTACTAATCCCTCAATTTTATTATTACCACTTTTGCTAATAAACTATGACATGATAGAGATTAATGGCAACAATGGAAATGAACTTGACGATATTCACGAGCTACAAGTAATTTTTTTATCAAGGGTAACAAAACAATAGACGATAGGAAAATTATTTGACCAATTGTTTTGTACCCGTTGGAGGAACTTGAGCTCGTCGCGAACGAAACTTTTATCCCGAGGGGATATTTCAATCGGTTTAGTCAAACTCGTCGTACTAATCATATTTACTTTCAACAACAATTCGAGCATTCAAAACGATTACACAATTGAATAAATAATGCGGGTAAACAACATGTTATATAGGCAGAGAGGATTCAAGCACAAAAAAATTGATATAAATACTCCAGGTCAATTTTTTTAATGCTTAGAATTGTCTCGTTCGGTTCGTTAAAATATGGCACGCTAGGCAACTAGGTAGGATGGATTGAGGCATAGAAAGATTGATATAAACATCATAGGTCAATCTTCAATGCTATTTATAATACCATAAAGAAAAAAAAACATACTAATGATATTCTTCTTGTTATAAAAAAACTGTAAAGTTAAAACTAGTTATTTACACCCGTTACTAAAACAGAGAAAAATTTTAAGCAATTTTATGAATGCTAAAAATTAGTTTCTTTTTAGAAACGTATCAACGTGTATCTCCAGTTTTCTTTATGTCCGTATTTCTCTGTATATGCGAATAATGAATTTTTTACAGGTCCAAGTGGTATAAGAATTCCCGCTAGAGAAGGAGCCCTGCCCCAATCGAGAATATCAATGGCGTGCAGTCCCCCTTACAAGAGGGTCAGAGCCCTAAGGCTCTTTGACTCGCCGACAACGCCAAAAACGTTGATAGAAAAAAGTGCTATGCACACGCCTATACCGTCAAAATGTACAAGATTATTTGTCATTGACAAACCAAGGCCTGTAGCTTCTTGCTTTCAAAGTAAATTAGACAAGCCAGCCGCCAATGTCAATCCTTTTACACCCAACGGAATGTTGCTTACAGCAAGAAAGAGGAGTCGATCAAAACGCAGCCTCAATGGGTAAGAATTTTGGAAAAAAAAAAACAATAATCAGCATTAAAGAATTGCAATATAACGAATAATTAAGGATTTAATAGCATTCGTTAAAAGTTATTGAGTAAATTATGATTCTTTAATATGATTCAGTCGAGAGAATATAATACTTAAAAAATTTCAAGATCGTTGAATATTTTCTAGGTATCTCTTTCTAAAGAATTTTCGTAAGGTTTTTTTTTATTATTGGGAACAATTTTTTCACATAGAATGTTTGATGAAAAATCATCAGAATCGAACTTCACGTCTAAACAGAAAAAAAAATCATATTCAATCCTTTTACGAGACGAGATCCCCAAACTTTTAACCATCAACATTATCAAAGTTGATTATCTTATATTGACTATGTAACAAAACAATTTCTATATATAAAAAAAAGTCCCTGAGCAAAAAAAAAAAACAAAGATTCTCTTTATATCGTAGTTCTCCGGTCATTCGAATACCAAAATTCGATCTCGTCGATTCCGAGGATTCGGACAATGAATTGGAGCAACCAACGAAGCGCGTAGCTCTTCAAGAATCTAACATACCCCGATATCATCAGGAATTTCTCGAGATTGGTCTCGTGGGTACCGGTGAATTTGGCTCTGTGTACAAATGCATAAATCGTTTGGATGGTTGCGTGTACGCGATAAAGAAGAGCATAAAGCCGGTAGCGGGCAGTGTCAATGAAAAAAATGCCCTTAACGAGGTTTACGCGCACGCTGTACTTGGCAAACATCAGCACGTAGTGCGTTATTATTCGGCATGGGCGGAGGACAATCACATGATAATACAGAATGAGTTTTGCAACGGTGGAAGTTTGGCCGATGCTATTGCAAATCTTGAGAGTGAAAAACGTCATTTTTCCGAGGCCGAATTGCGACAATTGATGCTACACGTTGCCGAGGGTTTGAGATACGTGCACAGTATGCAATTGGTACATATGGATATAAAACCCGGAAATATATTCATATCGAAGGAGAAGAGATTGCTGGCGGTTAATTACGACTCGGCGGACGATGGTTTCGATGAAGAGGAGACGGTCGAGGAAGAGATTACTTATAAAATAGGTGATTTGGGACACGTTACGTCGATAAACAATCCTCAGGTCGAGGAGGGCGATAGCCGATTTTTACCGGCGGAAATACTTCACGAGGATTTTACGCATCTCAGCAAAGCCGATATATTCGCTCTTGGATTGACGGTTTACGAGGCCGGTGGTGGTGGTCCTTTGCCGAAGAACGGTCCCGAATGGCACGAAATAAGAAATGGCAATCTCAAAGAATTGCCCCATTACAGTCGCGATCTCAATGAACTGTTAAAGGTAAGTGAATTCGGCGTTAATACATCAATACGTTAGATCATGATACAATTAAAAAATTTTTAAAGTCACTTTGTCGAACGAGAAGTCAATTTTTTAAAACAAAAATGCGATTTTTCAACACCAGAAGCCCCCTATTGTTCCATTTAAAAATGAGATAGTCTGTAACAATGAGTGTATTTAAATATATTTTGATCAAACATGAGCAAATTTTTTAATTCAAAGGCCAATTGTTAACACCAAATTTTCTCTACCCCAGCCATTTTTTTATGATCCTGAAGATATCTGCATCAGACAAAATTGCATCTTTGGACAGCTATAACTACCGTGTTTTTTATCGTACAGACTTCGCCAATGTCTCATTTTCTTCGTTTTGCGATTCTGCAGAGGTACTTTTTTTGTTTTTTTTTCAAGTCTTCCTTAAGGGGTGACATCGAAAAGAAATTTTTGGACAGCTGTAGCTACCGTGTTTTTTATCGTACAGACTTCGCCAAGCTCTCATTTTCTTCGTTTTGCGATTCTGCAGAGGTACTTTTTTTATTTTTTTTTTAAGTCTTCCCTAAGGGGTGACATCGAAAAGAAATTTTTGGACAGCTGTAGCTACCATGTTTTTTATCGTACAGACTTCGCCAACGTCTCATTTTCTTCGTTTTGCGATTCTGCAGAGGTACTTTTCTTTTTTTTTTTTAAGTCTTTCTTAAGGGGTGACATCGAAAAGAAATTTTTAGACAGCTGTAGCTATCGTGTTTTTTATCGTACAGACTTCGCCAAGGTCTCATTTTCTTCGTTTTGCGATTCTGCAGAGGTACTACCTCTGCAGAATCGTAAGTCTGTACGATAAAAAACACGGTAGCTACAGCTGTCCAAAAATTTCTTTTCGATGTCACCCCTTAAGGAAGACTTTAAAATAAAAACAAAAAAAGTACCTCTGCAGAATCGCAAAACGAAGAAAATGAGACCTTGGCGAAGTCTGAACGATAAAAAACACGGTAGCTACAGCAGTCCAAAAATTTCTTTTCGATGTCACCCCTTAAGGAAGAATTAAAAAAAAAAAAGTACCTCTGCAGAATCGCAAAACGAAGAAATCGAGACCTTGGCGAAGTATGAACGACAAAAAACACGGTAGCTACAGCAGTTCAAAAATTTCTTTTCGATGTCACCCCTTAAGGAAGACTTAAAAAAAAAACAAAAAAAGTACCTCTGCAGAATCGCAAAACGAAGAAAATGAGACCTTGGCGAAGTCTGTACGATAAAAAACACGGTAGCTACAGCAGTCCAAAAATTTCTTTTCGATGTCACCCCTTAAGGAAGACTTAAAAAACAAAAACAGTCCCTCTGCAGAATCGCAAAACGAAGAAAATGAGACCTTGGCGAAGTCTGTATGATAAAAAACACGGTAGCTACAGCTGTCCAAAAATTTCTTTTCGATGTCACCCCTTAAGGAAGACTTAAAAAAAAAACAAAAAAAGTACCTCTGCAGAATCGCAAAACGAAAAAAATGAGACCTTGGCGAAGTCTGTACGATAAAAAACACGGTAGCTACAGCAGTCCAAAAATTTCTTTTCGATGTCACCCCTTAAGGAAGACTTAAAAAAAAACAAAAAAAGTACCTCTGCAGAATCGCAAAACGAAAAAAATGAGACCTTGGCGAAGTCTGTACGATAAAAAACACGGTAGCTACAGCAGTCCAAAAATTTCTTTTCGATGTCACCCCTTAAGGAAGACTTAAAAAAAACAAAAAAAGTACCTCTGCAGAATCGCAAAACGAAAAAAATGAGACCTTGGCGAAGTCTGTACGATAAAAAACACGGTAGCTACAGCAGTCCAAAAATTTCTTTTCGATGTCACCCCTTAAGGAAGACTTAAAAAAATACAAAAAAAGTGGCTCTACAGAATCGCAAAACGAAGAAAATGAGACGTTGGCGAAGTCTGTACGATAAAAAACACGGTAGTTATAGCTGTCCAAAGATGCAATTTTGTCTGATGCAGATATCTTCAGGATCATATTTTTTTTTCAATCAAAGGCAACAAATATTCCAAAGTAACTTGTTCAATTTACGAGCATTTGATAAGTGAGCCTAGTTGAAATTCACGCCAGTGCCTGGTTAACATTGGAATACCTTGCTATTCGATTACAGCTAATGACAGATCCAAATCCGGAGACGAGACCGTCAGCGGTGTGCCTGATACAACATCGAGTGCTATGTCCGTTCGGCAACAAGACAAAGGCTCAGTTACGTCGCGAATTGAACGCCGAGAAGCTTAAGAACGAGATACTCTCGAAGCAGCTACAGGAAGCTGCCAAATGTTTGAAAACAATAGCACCGAACATGGCCGTTATGAACAATACAATGACAGCGAGTGGTTACAGGCTCAGGCCAACGCCCACGAGAACGTCGTCGCGTGCCATAGGAAAGAAAGTTAATCGTAGCAATAGCACAACGAATTTTTGAGCAACGCGCTCTTACTCAGTCGCGCGTCTTTTTCGACGAGGAACACGCGCGTGAAAAACAAAAGTAGAAAAGAAATGAAAAAAAAACGGAGAAAAAAAAAGACGAGACGTTCGAGGAGAATGAGAGGAGAAGAGAGAGGCGGTGGTGCCCTGAAGGTGCCTTGATATTGTGATATCCAATTAACTCTAGGTCGTAAGTTGAAAAAAAAAAAAGTTGATAAAGAGAAGAAAACGAGAATCGGTGAAAACAGAGCAACGAAAAACAAGAATAAGAAACCGCGAGTATTTGCAGAATGAAGTCGCGATTGATAATGGGCAGTATCTTTTATTTTAATTTTTTTTTTAAGAATACATACAGGACGAAGCTTTGAGGGAGACGATATTAATCTTTTGACACTAGTTTTTGTTCTCGTACTGTTAGAAAAAAAGTGATATATATATATGTGTATATATATATATATATATGTAGTATGTACATTTTCGCGAACAAATATTAGTAGTACAAATCGCACTCGGCACTCTCAATGGGAGTGTCGAGTGCGATTGAACGAGAGTGTGAAACTCCAGTAAACAATATGTTCTTTTCGTTAATTGTCTCCTTCATGCGATTGCTGGATTTTTTTATCCTTATAAAATCAAAAATTCTACTAACCAAATACGCGATTCGTCGATTATCGACGGGTCGCGTAATCGCATTCGTCTCACAACTTCATAACGAATTATCTAGCTGCTTGCAAACTTGAACCATAAAAAAAGTATGTTCAACGCTCAAAGCATATCAATATTTAAAGTCGTGTTGCATGCTCGTTACGAGTTGTATGTTCACATCGTTGACCCCCCCCCCCCCCCCCCCCCCGCCCCAGATATTTATCCATTGTTGCTTAATCCTTAGGTTCGTTCATCATTTTTTTCTGTTCTCAAAATACCTTAAAATTGATCAACTCTTTTTTTTTTCTTTTCCACTTGTATTGCGCAAATAAAAGATCAAAAACTATCATGGAATACGTGTCAAGTATTTTGAAAGATATCCATATTTTTTTAAATATTTTCTTTAATGATCAATGCAGTTTGCGATTGTCAGTTTTTTTTCTTTTCTTTTTTTTTTAACGCTGAATGTTAAACACTTGATTTTTGCATGTTCCGTTATAACGATTATTATTATTATTATTAAGTATTATACTTGTACGTCATTGCCCGGAAAAGAAAATTAAATGAAACAAAAGCGAGAGACAGAAAAACCAGACACGCCAATGGCTTTTACGACACTGACTGGAATGAATTTATAAACTGCAACTGCAATTTCAATGCGTTCACTTTCGCGCCTGTTATCAATTCGCTTCGCGCCTTCATTCTTCAAACACACTCGGGTACACTCGAAAATAATATAAATGAAAACCTAAAAAGCGTACCCAAAACGTCAAATCGCAAGAGATTTGAGCATGATAAAACTCCGAGCAGGAAAAAACGATTTTACGAGGATAAATTATTTTTGTAGCATTTTTAAACAGAGTGACCCCTAGCCCCCGAACCACCATTTGCATTATTATTATTATTATTATTACGATTATTATTATAATACAAGCATGCTTCGGAACGCGCATTATTATTTCAATTTATTATATCATCATTTTATCATCTAGATCTATTGTAGAATAAAAGGTTGATCGACGATTGTTCGAGTATTTTCTTTTTCTCAGTCGAATATCGACAGTTCGATAATTCGCGAGAGCGAATGAGAGGAAAAAAAAAACAGAACCAATTGCCGTTAATGATCAATTAAATTTACGTGATTGCAATAGAACAAAAGGGCCTTCTTTTCAAGTTATATGCCTGCATATTTGCTTTTTATTCTTTTTTTTTTTTCTCTTTCCCGCATCAGAGAGAAGTAATTAACGAACCGAATGTAATAATCGCGCTTTCCCCCCAAACCCTAAAGAAAAAGAAAAGTTTATTTGCGTATACGAAAAAAAAAAAAATATATAAAAGAAAACAAAAGTACGTAATCTCTTAGTCTAGTACATCGACCCTCCCCCCAGCTTTTCAAAAAGCAAAACCATGTGCTCTTACGATAACATATTATGTATTTAGTTATAGGAATACGTGTATAGAAGGTCACAAAGTTGAGTGTGTAAAAAAAAAAGAGAGAAAACTATGTGAATACGTTACGTGAAGACATAAGATTAAAAAAATAAACTGCAAGTGTTATGCCAATGAGGGTGGACCCCCCAGCGAGTGGCAGGGAGGCGCGCTGCTTGCGGCATTATGCCATATTTAGGCGAGCAACAAATTGTTATTTTTCATTATTCGCTATTATTATTATTATTAATATTATTAATATTATTGTCATAAATGTAAAAAAAAATAAAGGAAGACTCAAACCATAGATGGGGGAAGAGATCTCTAAAGCTGCGATTTTTTTCTGTGAATTCTTGTCACTACTCCAAAATGATATAAATTTTTTTTACCTAGACACTTTCTCATATGAGCAGAAATTCGACTTAAATGGCAAATAAGCGTCAGTCGTACTTAATAACGCTCTTTTTTTTTTACTTACTCGTCGTCAAAACGCTGCCGCGTCTCTTAATATAATTTAGTGTTATCGGATTTTTTTTAATCATTATATACGACACTGGATGGTGGAATCGAGAGACAAATAGGAAAACGGGAAATTTATTCAAAAAGGCATGGAAAGATTGATAAGTCCGGAACGAATGGTACTTCGCAGCATTTTCGTTTGGAGGCAGAGTTGCTAGACTTATTTTACTTCTTGTCGATAAGCGAAAGTAATTGCGCGTTTTCCTATTCTCTTGTTCATTATGCCAACAGTATATAATTGATAATTTGATAATAATCGTGGTGCAATTCGAGTTATGAAGTATTATTGAATTGTTGAAAATATTATACAAATATTTAAAAAATGTCAACGGGAAGTCGCTGTTTTTTGCAGGTAAGAAGGTATTTATTGTTAATTATGTCAATATCATTAATATTTTTTTACATATGTATTGAATTTTCATCATTGTACTATGCATACCTCGTTTTTATTAACCTTGCACCCAGTAGCGCAACATTGAACGCGTTATAACTTTGAGAATATTAACTTTAGACGAAAAAGTTTTAAATAAAAGTTGTGAGAAATTTATGGATTCAAAAGATAAGTTATTAGCATTTTATTGTTTAAACAATTATTAGGAGAGATATAGGTCAAAAAGTGAAAGAATAAATTTTAACAGTGGTTTAAGTCGTAAACGGTAAGTGATACAAAAAAAATTATTTAGAAAAAAAGATGGGAAATTCAATTATCTACAAGAAAGATTATTACCATTTTTGGCCTAAACTGCACGGTAACGGAGATATTGGCCAATACGGTTTTCCTCAAAATGGTGGCACTTCCGCTCTCATAATTTGTAACCATTTTGTTAATTCACATTCGGTACGTGATACTGAACCTAATTTAAACAAAAAAAATCCCCTTTATTTTTAATTCGCCACAATATTCTCTATTGATTGTACTAAAAGTCACGTTAATTTGAGTAACGTACATTTCACCATTTAACAAGTTTTGATCGTAATTTTTCATCAAATTGTTTTAAATAGATCGAGAATACAAGTCGGGAAAATACCTCGTGGTTGGATTCAATAAACACAAAATGTTCGTCGAAAAGTTTGTTATTCGAGAACAAAGGCCAACGAGATGAAAGTCAATGAAAGTATACTGTCACACTGAATGAACAAACGGTCTGTCTTATTGTCTTCGTAAATGTACAAAATGGCGCTCTTTTTCTCTCAAAAACTTATCCGGAAGTACGTAGTACACCGCAGCTTGTATTTCCGGCTTTGACGAAAAAGAACTTTTGAGCTTGGCCGCACGGTGGCCCCTCAATCGCACAAACGAATTCTCAATAGGTAACATTATCCATCTCTTTCAATCGACGCAACCCTTGTTCAATTGAACACAGTGTGTGGTGGTATGGTGCGATATTTCAGAATGGCGACTGTCTTTACTTAAGAGAGTACTTATTCGGACTTTTCGTTAATACGTGATATTGTGACGCTACATTAACAATTTTCATGTGCTTTACATCGTGCACAAGACGAAAATGATAATAGAGAATCCTGATCAATTCAAGGCGTGGCTCACCGCCGTTTTGGAGCCTCTGTAAGTAGGCCAGCTTGGCCCGATTGTACAAAACTCCGTCGATGTTCCGTGCATGTGTGTGTGTGCGAGTGCTTTTTCCATCTCGCGGTTGTGAGATAATGGTAAATGGACGTACATGTGCCTTGAGCATTTTTACACTCCGCGTGTGGTATTTTTATTTACGTTTCAACGTCGTTTGCCCTCTATCCGAACGCGTCGTTGCTCTCCCGGATTAGCGAATCATCATAACGTTCCAAAAAAAAAAAAAAAAAAAAAAAAAAAAAAAAGATTAGAGAACTGTCTGACTGGTGTTGTCAGGAATTGATTGTTCAATCGTCGTTACAAATCGAATTTTCCAATTTTCAATAGTCGAATGTCCGTTTAATAATCTCGAAATTTTTCATCCGCACGTATCTCCTGTTTGTTTCAATTGCATCGCAAATATATCAATGCTCGGTAGAACACTGGCTGTTTGACGATACACGACAATTCATGACATTTTTTGCAGATGTGACGCAGACCCCGCTGCGCTGGCCAAATATGTTTACGCCCTTGTCAAGAAAGACAAAACTTTGGAGGAATTGCGAGGAGGAATGGTCGAACAGCTCGACGTTTTCCTGCAGCAAGGTTCGTTAATGAGAAAATTCAATGTCTACTCAAGTTTTTATAATAACCCTGGGACGATTATTTGTTTAGGGACAAAAAGTCTGCCATCAGAATAAATTTTCGAATTCACTTGTTAGTGCGAAAAAGTTTGACATTTTTTACGATAAACTTTGCACGAGTAAGATTGTTGCTGAATTGTTGAAAACAATGGTTTGTCTGTCAAAATATGAGTGCGTTCAATCCATAAAACAAACAAAACTGGTCAAACATACAATTTTTATTAGGACACTTAGAGAATTATTAGTCTACAAAAAGTAGCGTACTGGAAGAAATATATTTGGAATTCATTGCATATTTTGAAAATAAATTCCAACATTAAAATTCCGACTAATCATCGACAAATATTCAAGAATTGAATTTGATCGCGAATTATTCGTACCGGAATATCGGTAACATAGAAATCTAACGACTCTGACTCAAGCTGTGCTCCGTGAAATTTCTAGAGAATGATCACGCCATAAACAAAGATAATTAGAATCAATTAAAATTTTGTATGTCTTATCTAAATCTTTGATACTTTATTTTTTCATCTCAGAAACGAAGAAATTCGTTGAATTACTCTTCAAAACACTGGAGACTCAGGAGTATGTTTTACCACCGTTGGTAAAACAAGAATTAGGTGGTAGTGAGACGCCGCCAACGGGAGTCATTCCCGTACCGGCGATGATCCTCCCCGAGAGCATAATTGACACGACAATGCCGACGATGCCAACGATCGCGATGATACCAACGATGCCGGCAATGGCACCGTTGATGACAATTCCACCTCCGACTGCTGTACAAGTTAACGGCTCGACGGCGCCGTTGATGCCGATGAAACGTGAAGCGAGAAAATCCGACTCGGAGAAGGACGACAAAGAGAAGGAGAAACGATCGAGAAGCCGGTGAAAACTAAAGAAAAACATTTTGTTAATCTAATTATCGTTGTGTTCTGTTTTGTTATTATTTTGTTTATTTATTTGGATTTCTTTCCAACAGCGGTCGAATAAGATCGAGAACGAGATCAAGATCTCGATCGAGATCGTGGGAACGGGATCGACGGAGGTCCAGGAGTCGAGAGCATATACGTCGTGATCGTGAACGAGACAGGAGTCGTCCGTGGAGGAACAAATCACCGCCTTTGAACGCTCGACGACACGAGCGAAGGTTTGGAGAATACATAACTTGTTGTTGTTGTTGTTGTTTTTTTAAAAATATATCAATGACAATTGGTTGAAATAAATGGGGGGGAAATTTTTGCTCATTTAATGGTTGAAAAATATTTTACAAAT
The DNA here is from genome assembly GCA_958009045.1 of Oxytorus armatus. Taxonomy (NCBI): domain Eukaryota; kingdom Metazoa; phylum Arthropoda; class Insecta; order Hymenoptera; family Ichneumonidae; genus Oxytorus; species Oxytorus armatus. Next base: position 27,222,189 of record OY253747.1, read on the forward strand.
TAAATTTTCACAGACGTACCAGGAGTCGTAGTACGTCACCGTTGCGTTCTCGGGTCCGCGACGGTCCCGAGAATCGTGATCACAGAGCTCGTTTTCGTAATCGATCACCAACTCCTCTTAGATCGAGATCGCGTTCGAGGTCGTTGGATCGCAAGAAAATCGACAGGGGGGACAGAGCCAGTGATATTCCACGTACCGATCGTCTTGACACGAGTCCCGGTGGCACACCGACACAGGATAGCAATCACGGTGATATTGATATGAGGCTTTCAACTACCAGTCAGTCGATACAGAGCGTCGTTGCCGTAGCAACGAATATTCCGAACAATCAGACCGGTAATTTTCAGCCTAAACGACGATGTCGAGATTTCGACGGTGAGTTTTAAGCCTTTTTTTTTTTCAAAAAAATGACGAGAAAAATGAAACGACAAAGTAAACACGTACTCCAATTGATTCGACGATTTATAATAATGATTTTTTTTTTTTCCGTTAATGCGATTATAGAGAAAGGTTACTGCATGCGCGGTGATCTTTGTCCCTACGATCATGGTACGGATCCTCTTGTACTCGAAGACGTGGCGCTGAGTCGTGTTCTCACTTTTGGCCCTCACGGTGCACAAGCACCTGGCACGGTACCTGTACCAGCTGTCCCGGAACCACCACCAGGACACAATGGAAATGCACCACCACCGCACCTTCCACTTGCCAGTTTACCACCACCTCATTTGCGTAATCAACATCACTCCAATATGGGTATATTTATTTATACTTATCACTCTTTATGACATACTTTACCGTAATCTATATGAGATCATTCGGCACTCGCGTAAATCCGTTAAGTTTGAAAAAAATCAATAATCGCACGAATTTTCAACAAAAAAAGATAATCGTTGATGTAGGCTGAAAATTATTAAATGTATACAGAAATATGAACGATTACAAAATGTACAAATATCCCACAATAGTTGACACTCGATTTAACTGACTGTAACTTTCTCAATTGACGAAAATTTTTTAAGCAACCGACCTAGATCAATGTCTCTGACAATAAATTACTACGAATGCCCTTCAATGCTAATAACACGCGTTATAGGACAAAGGATTACCGTCGACCGATTAACTACAGCTTGTAAAAATGATTTAAAAACTTTGTGACTAAATTTCACCGTTGCACAAAGTGCTATCGTAAAATTAAATCAAACAAGCGTTAAAAGTAAATTTATTGTGTTACAGGTGCTTTTGCCGAGTACAATCCGGACGCTCCGAGCATGGAGCCCCGCGGTGTACCCTGGGGTCGGCATCCACCACCGGGACCTGGCATTTATGACCGTGGTCAGCGGGAATTGATCCGTGTCCCGGTAATCCCGCACTCAAATCCAACCGAGATGTCACACGCGCAAAGCAATCCATTGAAGAGGAAGCAAGCGTTTGATTTCAATCGTCTGGGCCCAAAACAACGTGCCATGCACAATCCGGCAAATTGTTCTCTCGAATTGAAAAAAGTACCGCGCAGCATGAACACGATAACCTCGTTGAACAATCATTTCTCGAAATTTGGTAAAATTGTAAATATACAAGTAAACTTTGGGGGTGATCCGGAGGCTGCACTGGTAACTTTTCAAATGCCTACCGAGGCTAAAGCCGCTTATCGTAGTACCGAGGCTGTGTTAAACAATAGATTTATCAAGGTATTTTGGCACAATAATCTCGCGAATAACGCGTTGAGCGGTGCCATTGAGAATGTACCACCGGGTTGTAGGCCATCGATAAAAGAACGTTTGGGCACCGCTATGCCGTCGTTAACGGCGAAACCGGAGGACAACGAGTACGTACCGACTCGGCGTCCTAGCGAGGAACAAACGTCCCAGAAGCAACAGCAACAGCAACAGCAACAGCAGTCACAAGAACAAGTAACTCAGAGTTTAGTGCCAGCAACAACGAAACTAACCGTCGCGCCGGTACAAACGATTCCAACGCGCGAGGACAAAGTTCTAGCTATAAAGAAGACCCAAGAGATGCTCGCTGTTAAGGAAACAATAAAGAAGAAACAGGAGGAAAAGAGAAAGGAGGTCGTTAAAATAACGGCTGATTTGCGCAAAAGAAAACAAGAACTTTTGAATAAACAACTCGCTGAGATGCGTTCGCTCATCGAGAGAGCTGAAAAAAATCCGGAACAAAAAGATCCTATAATGGTTACCATTAAAATGATGCAACAGTCTATCGATGGTTTGCGAAAGGATCTTGCCGCTAACGGACAAGTTGGCGCGACGAAGAATCAAGCTAAATCTCGCGAACAAACGCAAAAAGAGATTTTAGACGCTGAATTGGATCTCATGACTGCCCAACAGGAGGGACAGGATCCTGGTGAATTGCAAAAAAGGCTCAATGAACTGAGAGCTCAGGCTGCCGCGTTGGGTCTTGGCACGAGTAATCCAGGAACTGTCGTCAGAAGCGTCAAAACTACTCGCGTCGTACGCGGTAGTCACGCAATTGCTTACCGAGGACGTGGACGGGGTAGCTTTGCTCACGTTTCCGTCGATCATAGACCCACCAGTCTTCTCATATCCGGCTATGAGACGGAAGAGAAGACGGAAGTATTAGCTCATTTTCAGGTAAATACGATATTTCAAATGAAACCTTGCGGACATATTTAACTGCGAACAATTTTATTCTCAGGATCTTCCGGTTAATTTTCGTTTTGTTCTCAAATCTCTCATTCATTTCCGATCTAATGATTTTTCCCTTGCCATCGTTTCAGCAATTTGGCGAAATAGTGAATCAAATAGTTGACGACGCGACGCCATCGATTGTTATAAATTTCAAATCGAGAAAAGAGGCGGAAGTTGCATTGGTCAAGGGTCGTACATTTCAGGACAGGCTTTTGTCCGTAACGTGGGTATCGGGTCATCATTTACACCGTGGCGGAGGCGGTTTAGTTGGTAATTTGAACGCGAACACGGCGCGTTCTGAGCAGGCGCCACCGAACGCCGACGAGGAAATCGATGTAGAAGTATGATATATATATATATATATTATATTCACATATTATAATATATAGATATAATAGATATGGTGTAAAGACGGGTGATTCGGAACACTACGAGAAAAAAAATCAATGCTTACGGGCAGCTTTCATCGAATTCACAAAATAACGGGTTGTCTGATTGTCTCTTTTTTTTTGTTCCGCAACAAATGGACGAATGGAAAAAAGGAGAGAGAATAAATACAGGTCGCGACGAAGATACCCTAGATTGTTGTATCGAAATATGAAACGAGAAGATTTTCGGCAAATATTCAATGTATCAAGTGTAAAATATTCATCAAACTATTTTCACTCATAAACCGACACACTTTTCGAATTGTACCTTTTTGTTTGTTTCGTTTGCCTTGTCGGAGACAATCGAATGCCATCAATATCAAGATTGTGACATCAGGATTTTCCTCCGTAACGTTGGCAATTAAAGTAAATATACTAACATAGAACCATTATTACTTGTAGCTTAGGTGTTCCGAATTGTTCTATCTTGGCTCCGCACAACTGACTGTCGCAAGATCCCTCTATTTCTCAATGTCGAATGACTTTTTTTTATTTACTCTTTGCGCCAGGGTGCCACGGAAGCTTTGCTGCTCGAGGAAAACGAGGAGGAGGAGGACGAGGACGGCGAGCCGAGAAGTTGGCGACGATAGCAGCTTCGGCAACGTTCATTGTGACGAGAGTCTTTGATCGGTAACAGTTCGGTCACAGCGACATCATCGTACGAGCTCTTGTTTTTGGAACGAGCTCGTTAATAAAAAAAAAACGTCATCACCGCACCGTGGCTCGGTCAATTGAAGGCAACACCGAGGACTTTGGTGCCCGAGCACATTGGCGTTAAAATGAGTGTTATATACTATTTGTTATATTAAATGTACCATGTGCACTAATAGTGACATGAGAGGGGGAGAGATGGTATCGTGAATTGAGTATCAACAATAGGAAAAAAAAAAAATGAAGAAAAAAAAACAGATGAGAATAATGTCGAAAGATTTCAGATCGAAGGAAAGAAAGAGAGAAAAAAAAGAGAAACAACATGAAGCAACCAAAATTATCCCATTATTTGTAGAATAAAATCGCTATGTTTTGTATGGGAAACTTCGACAATTCTTGTGACTACTTAATATCTGCGATTCCTTAAGTTAGCACATATGTATATTTTCTTAAATTATTTTTCATTTATTCGTTTTCGATGTATGTATTTTAATCGAATTTATTACTTATGCTCATTCGCAGACTCGAACGAACGATTATTATTTCGATATTTATTATTACAGAGGTAAGTAAATAAGACAAACTATGAATTTTGTACGAATCAAATTTGGTCACTAAATGACTCAAATCCTTCTAAATATATATGTGTATATAATATATATATATATATATATATATATATAATGCGATGAATAGTGAAACTATTGTGCGAGCGTTTTTTTGCCATTTCGATTTAATCGAGAATAAAGGTAATATGCGATCGAATCGGAACAATATTTCTTGACTAATTAAGCCCAATCGGCCATTGACGCGATATACATATCACAGAGTGCCATTGCACTCGATCTTACTAATATCTAAAAATGCACTAGCCTTTTGCGCTTTTGGACTTTTCAAATATATTCCTTTATAAATAACTCGTTAACGAGTGCCTACATAATTGTATGCGGGCTAACAAGCTCGTTAAAATTTATATGAATAGAACCACTGTGAATGCGATATCTGGTGGCCGAAGCGAGAAACAAAGTCGTTGTTTGAATTCAACCGTCATTTTCCGTCATGTATAAATGAAATTTGAATTTAACCGATAGTTTTTTTAATAATACGAACGCAAAACTACCTTGTTGCACTTCGACGTGTACAAGAAATTTGCATTTCAACCGCCATTTTTCTTCGGTAACAAGTGATATTCAAACGTCTTCCTGAATTATCGGCAATTGTTCAAAAACGTTTTCTCGTCGGCCATTCTGTATTGACCTTCGTCAGGGTGATATCCAACTGGCCAGAAGACTTCCCATGAGTAATTGTGCAACGGGCAATATCGAGAGCGGAAGACTTATCGCCGCTCCGTGTGCCGAACCGTGATAAGCACCGCGCAATAACCAACCACCAAGACCGATTGATTTGTGTGTACTCGTGAATAACGCAGCGAGAAGAATATTCTTCGGTAGCCATCGCGAGCATAACAACCAACACAAACCGGTAATCATTAGTTGTCCGATGCATGCTATCAACACGCACAGTAATACGTCAATAGCGTGGAGAGACGTGACGTCAGCATTAACGGCGTCGCAGAACCAGTGATAAGCCGTTAGGAGAAGCAATAATCTTGGTATCCAGGCGGTACGTTCTTCCCTGTAAAAGCTTAATTTCGATACTGACGCTTGGAGGCCCATTCCAACACCAAACGGTAGTATCGTGCTGTAAATCATTTCGCGTATGTTGATCCCGACGAGAGGTGGCGTCGATGCACCTAGCTAGAACAAAAAAAGCTTTTTATCCTGAACGAAAAAAAAAAACGACGTTAATATTCAACCGTAACAATGGGGATCACCATAAAATATAGTAATATGGGTGATATAAAGAGTCCTCCGAAGTGCGATACGAGTGTAGTCGTGACGCTCGTCGATAAATCAGCGTTTGCCAATCTGCTCAATACGAGACTGACGCTAAAAGGTGGTGGCATGCAGTAAAGTACCTGAAAAACATATGGTTACCATGATAAGTAACCGATTTCTCGAAAGACGCCATTTTGTTGATACGATTAATGTTTCTTAAATCATTTACTTCCATTCCTTTGAGAAGCCAAGCATTCACTTTCGCATAAGTCAATAGACAACTTCCCAGTCTCGCTATTATTGGCATGAGTATATACATGAAGGTCATTACAAATGACAACAGATAGCCATCGCTCAACGATGAGTACAGGGATTTTGGGGTGCAGATTAGGCCGGCTTCGAAGTACGTTAAAGGCACCGCGAAATACCATATTATCACATTTCCATTTATCACACCTGTGGAAGAATCGTTAATAAAAAATTAGCGTTCACTATCGATGGCCAAGGCATTTTTATTATTGAGGAGGCACGATCATCGGGACTAAATTACCTGACAAATTTGAAATGATTATCGTATTGGTTCAGAAATTTCACAATTTTCGTGGATGTAAAGAGTTTCAAAAACGATGACATTCTTAGTGGACTCTTGTTTGACGTAGGAAATCATAATATTTTGTAGATTTAGGAAAATTGAAGAAAAAAAACTTCTATATATAGGAAAGTGCCTCCTTAATGAAAAATGATACATATATGTTAGTACCATTAGCACCGCCCAATTTGGGTTGACTAGAAGCCAGTATCATACACATTATCATCATAATGAAGAATCCAAAGCGATCAAAAATATTCTCTCGCTTTTTAATCCTGGATCTAACTTTTTTACCCTCAAACTCGTTCTCCATTTTGAACGAATCACCGAGCTTCATTGTTACGGAATTTTGCACAGCACCTCTTATTGCACAGTAGAAAGTTTCACCTTGAATTGAAAAAATATAATCAGTGGGATTGCTTATTTTAATACGAGTAAATTAGAGAAATATGTATTTATAGTCATAGATCTGAAGTACATACGGTATGAGCTCCGTTGCATGTTACACGCCTCGTTATCAAACCCTGCCAATGTTCTGCGTTAGGAATTACAGAAAAGTAGGCCAGGCATAGTTTTGTGAAATGCGTGGCAAATTTGTGAATAAAAAATATCAAACCATAGAGCCACATCTTCGTATCCTTGCGCCATAAAATTTCTATCATCTCCTTTACCATACCCAAGTGTGCGCATACAGAAAAATGTGCCAGCCACCGGTTCGACAGGTAGACGATGATACAAGCAAAACGTACGATTTTCAAAAATTTGCTCGCTATTACTGTGCAACGCTGAGGCATGCGCAGTCATAATAGAAATAAAAAATTTCATGAACAAAGTATACCACGTTACTGATGTATCGCCTAGAAAATGTGCCGTAACCTTCTATATCGCAGTCACAGGCTAAAATTCAATAGACATACTAGATGTGTGTAAACAGTCTTGCCTCATTCTTTCGTTTATTCAAAACAAAAAAAACTAAAATGCGTTAAGGCAAGATCATAATTTGGATGAAGTGGTAAAGAATTGAAGTAAATAAGACATGAAGACGCTTCCAAGAGAATTCAATGATGATTTATTGATTGAAAATTTCTACATGAGCAAGTCCTAGATACTACAGAATAATGTATCTTAAGAATTGCGTGTATTCCTAAATTTTTTTTTTCATCAATTAAAGTACAGATCGACTAAAAAAGCCAGGCATGAATATAGGCAAAAATCATAACCTGTAATAAAGGTCGAGCTGTTTCATTCTCGTTCGTATCACAATATACAATTTTGTTCTCGCTTCTCGACATTTTTTCAGATATCGTTTGATATAAAATTGTTAATAATTCTCTACAATAGTTCCACAAACATCGCGAATATTAGCTTTTCCATAAGAACAACACACACTGACCAGGGGGTGGAAACTCCCATGTTAAGCAGCGTAGCCACTGTTTGTAGCGCTACCTAGGCACGTTCCTTGGAGTCGGAACTAAAAATATATACATCCAGCCGTGGCGCGCTATTTGAATGAAGAGTGGGCATGAAAATAAATAATCGGTCGGTATAGTAGATCAAACCGAATATTTCAAGAAATAAAAAAAAAAGAAATTATTCCAATGATTTATTTTCAAATCATTTATACATTCATATATACAAATATATATGTATTTATTTACATTCATTTATATTAAGTGGATAAAATGTGCTTTGTATTATAAAATTTGATGTGGATTATCGAAGCTACCGTCTCCTCCTTGGGTCACAACAAATCGGACCAAAACATACCACCAAATTCCCCACAGTCGTCAGATTCTTGTTGCACTTATTCGCGACGCTGAAAGCAATTTATTCGTTAATTATTAATTTTTAATTAAATAAGTTTTGTTCGTTGGAACATTGTATAATGCTTAAGCTTTGGAAAAATAACTTCATAATTAAAAATTAATTGTCAGATAACAGATGTACCCTTATTTTCGAGAGTAGTGACACATCGAGAAACGAATGAAGAGCCATTTTCATCAAGAATAGTCCAAGTACCTTGCAGAGCGTAAGTCTGAAAAGAAATTCAATTTTTCTGTTGTAACAAGATTCCCGATCCTAGCCACATGGTCAATGTTACGATACTACAATTTCATATAAATGGATGTTCAAGTTAAAACTATCGATGCAAATCGCTTCATAAATAAATACCGACTTACTGGCTCAAGATTCATTAATTCGGGTATTCACAAAAAATGTTACGACTCGATGAACAAGATTTCTACAATGTTTATTCAGTATATTTTACCTTTTGTATTTTCAATTGCAATTCCGTCATGTACAGCTTGAAATCTTTGGCAACTTCGTGACCCTGACGATAGAACGTTCACCAGCCGAACATAAATCCCAATAGCTGAAATATCAAAATGCATTATGCTTAAAAAGAAAACGAAAAACTACTGAATTGTAACTTAATAGAGAAAATCTTTGGGAATTTTCAAACGGAAGATTTTCGATGGAAATACTTTCATCGAGACACGCGACGACGGTTAGAAGATCGCGCCAAGTCATTTTCATGACACGCACACACCTCGTGGAAATTACAATAATCATAAATAACGAAATATTTAACGATTTTTTAAAATTCGATTATATTGTAACAAAACGACGACAGCTCCGAGTATAACGTCGAATCACGCACAGCACTGGCGCTACTGTTACGGCTAAATACGTCGGTAAAACGGGTAAAAGCTTGCCAGATCTTCTAGTTCTACTTTTCGCTCCTACCATGTAAGGCGCGCTAGTTGTGCGTCGATAGTGGCGCACTCTGGACACGTTTCTTCTCACGTGAACTAATAATAGGACCGTGGTTTTTGTACGCAAGCGAACACCCCCTGACACTGACATACGCGTGTGCCGCGACGCAGCTGCGAAAAAGAAGAAGAAAAAAAAGCACAACAACGCCGCCATTTTGAATTTCGAGTTTCGATTCGATATATCGAAGTGTGACGATTGTTGGTGGTCGAGATAGGTGGCGCGCTCGACAATAACAAAAAGCGGGCAGTGCCGTCAAAAATGGCGGACCGATAGTGAGTGCGCAAAGTGTACGTTCGAAAAAATGTAAAATTACGGGTGTCTGTGACATTTATTCGTCGGCCGATAGACAAATTACATTGTCTCGGGTTTTCAAATAGTTCAGAATCGAGTGCGCATATTTCGATCAATTAAACAACGATGAAATTCGCGTATTCGAGTAAACACGCGGCTCGCATCATGATCGTGGTGGTGGTCTAAAAATGGGAATGAACGTGTGTGATGTGTATCCGTGTCAACGCGACATGGCCGGCCCGGACGAGGTGAGTAATTTTCTCAATTTTAGCGATTAAGTAAGTCTCGTTGAAAGCTCGACAACGACGAAAAAGCTTCGTCGTAATGTTACGAAGAAACTGCGACGATTGAACTGTGTCGATATATCGAGTTTTTGTGTCATTACACGTTCGGTAAGCACGCGACATAGTTTCGATGAGCTCGGCAGCCATGCTTTCAATAGCGCGAGGAGATAGGAGATGATCAGAGATGATGTGATTTTCATGGATGTTTCTTTTGCTTGTCCCGATAAATTAACGTCGCACAGTGGCGTCACGATGCCCGGTAAGAAAATTGTCAATTATTTTTCAACGAAATCAAAGTTTACGAGTGACCATTCGAATAATGAGAAATAAATGTTGTTCGATAACACGTGACGGCGTCTCGTGTTTTCGTTATCTTTGAGATAAATTTTTCGTAGATATTGAATTTTATCTTATGAAATGTTTCGGCGGTGCCTGATGCGTTTGCGTTATGTCGAGGATATAATGCTCAATGTTTTTTTTTTTTTAGAGCAGACAATAATTATAGATCACAGTATAACGACGAGTAATAATAATAAAGAGAGCCAATTACAAAATAACTCGTTCTCTCTCGCTCTCTTTGATGTGACAACGGTCCGGCTTATCTGGGTTAAATCGTGGAGTCAACGAGCTTACTCGCGACAAGGACGTTACGCCCTTGCCGGCACGATAGGGCGTCCAATATAAGGGGGTTACAGAAATATGTATATAAAAAATGTAACATCGACCTAGTGCCCTCCCCAACCCTTTTACAACACTCGGCATTTCGTTTCGGTAAATGCGCAATTGAAGTATCTTCCAACGGCAAGTTATAACGATCAAACTCTCCGAGTTCATTGTTCACGAAATATTTTACTTATTACATCAATTGACGATCGAAATATTTTTATACTCTCAATAATTTCGTGTAACAATCGTACGATTTTTTTTCGAAATGACTCGAAATAATTGTCGTAAATAATTGAAAAATGTTACGATAAAAAATATCTTAATATTTTAATTAATAATAATTATAACTTAATAATAACTAAATAATAATTTCAATAACTTTTGATCAAATATTTGAGCCACTGTAAATCAAATATTTTTCTATGAAAATGTGCATAATATAGGAAATTTCTTGATTCGCCACTGGGGGAGGGTAAAAAAAATAATTGTCGTAAACAATTGAAAAATTTTACGATAAAAAATATCTTAATATTTTAAATAATAATTATTATAACTTAATTATAACTGAATAATAATTTAAATAACTTTTGATCAAATATTTGAGCCACTGTAAATCAAATATTTTTCTATGAAAATGTGCATAATATAGGAAATTTATTGATTCGCCACTGGGGGAGGGTAAAAAAAATAATTGTCGTAAACAATTGAAAAATTTTACGATAAAAAATATCTTAATATTTTAAATAATAATTATTATAACTTAATTATAACTGAATAATAATTTAAATAACTTTTGATCAAATATTTGAGCCACTGTAAATCAAATATTTTTCTATGAAAATGTGCATAATATAGGAAATTTATTGATTCGCCACTGGGGGAGGGTAAAAAAAATGAAACGTGCGAAAAAAACGCGTCAAGGATTTCCGCATCGTTCCAATCCGTTAGAAATATAAGAAAATTATTTTTAGTTCGGTCGAATAAGATCGAGACAATGTTCACCGAAAAACGGGGCACGTTCGCCTCGGAATATCGAAATTACAAAAAAAAAAAAAAACAAGGTAATTCCGCGTTTCTATTATTATTATTAGGTACGTAGATCGTCATTCCTGCCCACTGAACGTATTTATGCGCTTGGCGTCTAAACAAAAGATTTCGAAGTGCGTGCGTAGCCTATTTAAATTCCGCGCGTTACGGATGTTTTGCTTCCGGTATAATATATATGATTTACGGTATATGACGTCCGAGGTTTTTTTTCTCGCGAGAATTATTGAGACGGAGTTAATTCAAAAATAAGTAAAAAAAAAAAAATTTATTTAGACTATAGTATTAAAAACAACATTTGATAAATCTTTTTGTTCTTACTTATTTTTATAATTAGTGTTTGTCAGTTGAATAGCTATCCAAAATTTGAACATAAAATTTGGAAAAAAAACGCAATCGCAGCCGAGTGAATCGAGCGGCATTTTAAAGTTTGAGCGAGAACGATGAAAATGAGTATAACGTAAAGAAACTACGTCTGGAAGCAGATCAACAATAATCTTCAGTAAAGCAACGACTTTTACCAAAAAAAATATAAAAAAAACAATACCTTTCGACATATTTTTTTCCCGCTGACGAACTCGTTAGTTTTTATTTTATTTATTTCCTCTAATAGCCGGATGACCATTATAGTGTAACGATTGGACAGAAAATATAGTGATGTTCTGCTCTCTGTGTGAGTCTCGAAGAAGTTCAAGAGCGGATGGGGCGGGCACAAACGGATACATAAATTTTTCGTATTTCCCCTCGTCGTGGCGCGTAAGCTTCTTTGGAAAAGACACGGATGAACGATTCGTGAGTTTTACTCTGATAAAAAAACAAAAACAAAAACAAAAAGAAGAACGAATAAAAAATCAAAACTTTAGGAAAGCCGGATCATTGCAGTAAAATACAAATGTTGATAAATTCATTTGGTGGTATTGTTAAAAAAAAGTTTAATAAGTGGAGAAAAAAAGGATCATAGCGTTAGGTGCTCGTATGATCGTCGGAGCCGAAGCTGCACAAAGACGACACGAGGTTCCTTCTTTAATTAATTCGGAAAAACTGACCTCGAAAGCGTCAAAATATTTTACTAAAATTGCCAGTTTATAATCGTTGATTTATACACCCGAATACATGAGGTAGAATATTTTTCGTGGAAAAATATAATAGAAAACGCGACTAACGCGACTGCCTGCTCTCGTCACGAAAAATTAATCCATGAATAATCTTGTCGCCACGTCGATAGAGAGAACAATTTCGCGTTGGGTGACAAGAGGGCGTTGGGGGTCGTCGGAGCGTAGGATAATCGACGCGGTCAGTAGAACGAATATAAGATTCCTCTTGTTTTTTTTTCCTTTTTTTTTTCTTCTCGTCGTCGAACCGACGAAACCCTAGAAAGTAGAGGCTTCGCGTTCATAAAAAATCCGCGTTGCACCATCAACTCGCTAAAGAGCATTATGTATTACGCGCGCAACGCGTTTCCAACCCCGATCCCCTAACGAATGTTATAATAATTGGATAAAACTCGACGATTTACGACTGGAAGTAATTTTTTTTTCTTCTTTCTTTCGTCAGACAAACAGTGACTAAACGATAATGTGATTGAAGCGAAGAGACAATTTACTTGTATTCTCGATCTGTGAATCATCGCGATAAAATATTTAACGCCTTGTGGGCGAAAGATGAAAAAAAAACGTGAAAATATAGTTCCCGTCTTTATTTATTTTTTTAATCTTTCGCAATTGGTCTTCAGCGATAATTTAATGAATTTTACTTTGTTTTTTCGTTTTCTCCTACATTATGAATCCACGCACGAAAATTTGAATTTTTCGCTCGAAATTCAGAGGCATTCATTTTTTATTTTACTGAAAAACGATGAATAATATTTTTTTTAAATTTAATTTCATTTTTGTAATGTACATATATTTAAGTGTATACACAGAAAATTTCATGTCGATTCGACAAATATTCTCGAAGTTACACGCATATTTGTAAAGACGTCTCCGGAGCGTTAGAAAGTAACGTCGTAAGTTTGAAGGCGTTTTCCTCAAAATTGTATTTTTAAAGTCTGTGAGCAAGATTCCCGGGAAACGGGTAAACCGATCAGTCGCAAATTTTTACACAAGCTTTTTATAAATATATTTTTTAGTGATTAATCGAAGGTTTTTTCTCGCCGATAAATATTTTCCATTTTATAAACAATTTAAGGGGGGTAATAGGGTTAGGACAGCGTTTTCTCAATGATTTTCATGAATTTTTTTATAGTATAAAAAATGAATATAATTTATTGAAACTTTGAGAATATTTTATACATATATTTAAGTATATACTATAAAATTTTTGAAGAATTTCCTTGAAAAACACCGAAGATATTAGCGACCCCATATTGCAGGTCACAACGCAGGATCAGACTCAGCATTTTGTGTACATTCTGGAAGCCGCAATTTTCATCTGAAATCAAACGAGGTTGGAATTTACTTTTATTATATGTATCTCATCTATATGAACCTAAATGCTATCAAAAAAATAGAAAATTGAATTTTTTACAGGGGTCAATACAAAAAAGCATGATTTTTTGCCATTTTTTACAACTTTATTTGCAAAAAAAAATTATTTTAAATAATGATAATATTCCGATTTTAGGTTCATATAGATCGCAATACTATGAAGAAAGTAACTGCCAATTTTCAAAACGATTGGTTGAAAACTTTTTAAAGTAGCGTGTACGCAAGTTCAAAAAACGTCGTTTTCAGAAAACGCGTATGAAAAAATAGTGACCGCTCGGTTATACACGTGGCGCGCTCGGGGCCTGAAGGAGAGCTACTCACTTTAAAGGCTTATAACAATAGAACGAGTCGGAATTTTTATTAAAAATTTTGTGAACATATTTTTCAATAGTTTTACTAACAATTTATGAAATGAAAAAAAAATCGATTTTTTGAACCGTCTAACCCTATTTGCCCCTTAAGGCCAACATTTTTATCGAGAATCGACAATTTTTTTTGAGAAGCCGTCATTTTGTTAAAAATTAATATTTTGCTTATTCCTTCGATTAAATACTAGATAATACTTTATATTAACGAAATCTTTTTTTTCTTTTTCTTTTTCATTTTAAATGTTCCAATCCAGAGTTATCGTGCTCACCGCGAGACGCCGTTTTTTAGAGGAGCTCTCGGGGATCGGCTATAGCAGCTTTAAAAATCATTATTTTTACAAATAAAAAATATGAAAATAAAGTTAAAAGTTACCACAATATGTATATAAATTTTTACGTTAATCAATTTAAATGTCTGTTCAGGAAAAATTCTTGAAAAATCGCTTTTTTTTCGGTCTCCTGACTGCGTAATAACTCCTTAATGAAAAATATAACGAATGATGTGAGAATGAATTTTTGTATTTTTCTTTTTCGTTGTTTACATGTTGCATAATTTCGGTGGGCTTAGTGACTTCCGGACATTACACTCGGTTATCCATTGGAATCGAGGCACCAACATGACGATCTATTATTGTATTCATATTTGTAGATAGGTGTGTCTATGATTGGAGCGTACGACGTAATTTGATTGTGTATTATACACGTAAATATATATATATACACATGTTTACGTGTAATATATATATATATGCTTATATTAGATGCAATCTATTACTCTTACAGCCACAACGAGGAGGGTATTGCGATACGTTTGTTTTTTTTTCTACACTCGGTGATGACGTTCCAATAGACATAGTCGTGTCCCGAGAGAGCCTAGAGAGTAAACAAGTTGATGAGCCGCGAAGAATGGAAGGGTTAATTAGCGCACAAAACATAGTAAGAGACAGAATTTCGAGGAGCGTGACTATTATTTGAAGAGAAAAAAAAACGCAGAACAAAAACAAATTGTGGAACGGAAAAAAAACATTTCTTACAAAATTTTCCAGTGAATATAACAGGATTGACGATTTATGATGAAAATTATTGAAATCTTTTTTTCTTGTCTAAATATGCATTTTCCTAACTCTTTTTTAAATTTATTTTCATATTATTTTGTTTATTTCATAATAAAAATTTTCTTCGACAGTTTTAAAAGACCATGGAATTTCGAACAAGCGGGCATAGCTGGATTTTCATGACCGGTGAATTTTTCCATTACAATAAACATTTTTCCAAGCCAATTGTCTTTTAAACATCAAAAACATTAATCACGATAACAAGAAATTTTTTTTTTTTAAAGATTGTCATTAGAGTATGGAAAAAAAATCAATAAAGCGTGCTTGCTGGTAAAAAAAAATGACAAGATGAGTTTGTTTTTCGTTCATAGTAAATTTTAAGCCGTTCGAATTGGTTAATTATCGAATTTTCATATATTATCACTTTTAATTGTCAATTATAATTTTTTTTTATATACAATCTTGAGTTCAATATATATTTTTTTATTCAACTCTCTTTTATCTCTTCGCCAGGACGGGTATATCGATAAAAATTCATATTTAGAGCGCGACGTTTGGGCTTCTTTTGATATATATATATTTTTTAATTTCCTCAGCTACTTATTATCGCGTTGATGATTTATCGATACTATCGAAAGTTCAATGATATTGAAATAAGCAAAAACAATACGATATTATTATTGAACTATATAACATAGAATTATTATACTATGAGATCACACTTCCTGAAGAGACCGTTTGTGACGTCTTACGACGAACTCCATACGAATGTTTACTAAATAATATGAACACATGATAAAGCCTGGTAAGAAAGAAACCATGGTATATAGACTGTGGTCTTTGTGACTTCGTCGTTCTTTGTTCAGTTTTTCTCCGACTGCTCTCGAAGTGAGAACACTTCTAATAAAATAAAAGTTCAATTGCTCATATATAAGTCTGTCTCATTTATTCACCTGGCTTCCACAAAAACCAATAAATGATAACAGTTCAAATGTTTGTCGCGCGATCGTACGTTTTTTTCCTTCCAATATGCGTGCGTGTGTATCTTGTATTAGGTAACTCGATGGTCCGCTTGTTAGGAGTACGGTAGATCGCTCATGTTTTTTTTTTTTTTTTCTCCAAAGCTGAACAGTCATTCAGTTACAAGGACGTTGAGAGTCACGCCGGTATATACGAATATGCGCACTATTGGATATATTATCAACGACGATACGACGCATATTACATATATATAAATATAACATTTGAAAGTGAGGTCAGGTAGCGAATAACACGTCTCTATTTTAATTGTTTTTCTATATTTCTTTCGATTTTATTTTATTACTCATAAATTATCGTAACGGGTGTGAAACTGAGTATTGGGAAAAAATGGCCGTGGAAAAAATAGCCGAGGAAAAATAAGTCGCCGATGGAAAAAAAAATAGCCGCGCGAAAAAAAGGCCGATAAAAAAAATGAAGGTTCTTTCGCTCTTTAAAATTTTTTTGGACTTTGTTCGCGTTTTCTGTTACTCTGTTAGTTGCGCGGCGTTTTTTTTTTCCGCGGCCCTTTTTTCCCTCGGCTATTTTTTCCACCGCCATTTTTTCCTGGATCCAAAAAATAGATTGATCCATCGATTTAAGTGTATGAAGCAGATGAAGCTATTAAAGAATATTTAGTACTTGTTGATTTTTAACCGACAGCGGTGGACGCGAGGTCGGTGCGCCGCTTCGGCGATTTCCTCATGTTAAGCAGTATTGACCGCGGTCAGTACTGGGATGGATGACCGCTTAGTTGTGCACTGACTTGCCCGCCGACTACCGAGCGGCAGGCATTGTTTTTCTGAGTTTCTGATGGTAAGACAACTGAAAATCAGTAAAAAAAATTAAAGTCTGTATCGACACGGGTTTTCCGCAGTTTCCCCGTGCCCACAGTAAATGCGACACAGTGCAGTTAAAAAGCAGCTGTGGATGCTACGGAAGTTAGATTAGCTTAGCATAGTTTGGGTAGGGAGTGATACGAGGGAAATTGGGAAGGGTCATACCAATAAATTCGCGACGGTATATGTTGGAATACACGGGGCGGGGTCGAAGTTTCGAACCGTAAAAGCCTCGACGGTTCAAAACTCCGAATTTATGTGGGACGATCTTAAAACTTTTCGAAATTTTAAAAATCCGTCCCTTTTTAAAACAGAAATGTCATTGCGAAGAATAGTTATACATCGAGGTTCAAATGACAAGAATAATTATGGGACCGACCTGCAAAAGTATCGCAAATCAAAAATCCTATTACTTAAAAAATCGTATTTTAATGATTAGAAAACGTTAAGTTCCGAAAAATTGTGGTGTTAGAAACTCGAGTTGCCGAACGGTCAAGTTTTATACCTGCAAAGGTGCAGAAAAAAAAAGTTCGAAGCTAAATATATTAGAATTTGTATGCCCCGAAAAGGGTAAACAGACGACAGTGTATTAAGGTAGTAGTCTGGTAACTTAAGCCGATTTTCATGTCTTTTTTGGAGGGCGTTTTTTTTTTAGGAAAATAAAAATGAATCGTTTTGGATATTTAGGATGTTTTTATTTACATATTGAAGATACAAAAAAAAATTTGTTTGAAAAAATGTAATAGTTTTTTATTATTATTATTATTGATTGAAGTTGACACCTCGAAAAAAAAGCGCGTGGGTGGCCCCGGTGATTTTGGCTCTTGATGCTATCTGAAATAAAAAATTCTTGATAATTCTTAATCTATAGACATGTCATTCTGGTCGGAACTACTGAAGTTAAATTTCATGGATAAATAACAAAATGGCGGACTTTGGAAAAAAACGTCCTTTTCCATTTTGTTATTTATCCATGAAATTTAACTTCAGTAGTTCCGACCAGAATAACATGTCTATAGATTAAGAATTATCAAGAATTTTTTATTTCAGATAACATCAAGAGCCAAAATCACCGGGTCCACCCACGCGCTTTTTTTCGAGGTGTCAACTTCGATCAATAATAATAATAATAATAAACTATTAAATTTTTTCAAACAAAATTTTTTTTGTATCTTTAATATTTAAATAAAAACATCCTAAATATCCAAAACGATTCATTTTTATTTTCCTACAAAAAAACGCCCTCCAAAAAAGACATGAAAATCGGCTTAAGTTACCAGACTACTACCTTTATTCGACGGGACAAAATTCCGACAGGGCAAAATTTCGAACGAGAGTAAAAGTAGCGCTACTAGTGGGCTCTGACGCTCGCTCGTGAAAAAAGATCCATAGGACATAACACCAGTGATGCTGCCATCTAAACGCACGAATTGGAAATTTTTCGAAATTTTGCCCCTTCGGAACTTTTATTTTCGGAATACCGCATCGTCGACGCCGTAATTTTCGGAGTTGGAAAAATTCGTATACCCGAGAATTCTTTTCGTCAATTTTATTACGTTTGCACTCTCCGATAGTTTCCTGTTCGATAATATAATTTTCGGAACTTTGCGGATCTCAGAAAAACCACCAAATCGGAATTTTTCAAGTAGTACTACTGACCGTTCGATAAATTGCTCTGTCGTCTGCGTAATATTTCGAAAAAATATTTACTCGACGATATTAAATTCGTATCATTTTTGGTGTCGATTCATACCCGTTCGATGTTATTTACACTCGATTATTCAAACTGTCGTCGGAATGAACCATGTAATTAGTACTATTAAAATTCGGAGTTTTGCACCGTCGAAGCTTTTACGGTTTGAAACTTCGACCCGGCCCCGAATACACAATAATAACAAATTAAAAAGAAATAAAAAAACAAATACTTTTTGATTTTTATCAGCGATTTGAATAATACATTATTGCAATATTCATTGAAAAAATAAAAATAAACGGAAAATGCGAGGGCTGAAATTTTTTGCTGAAATTAAGTCTGGAACCGTACACTGTCTTTTAAGACTCTCGAAAATACAGGGGCTATTGAAAAAAAAATGGATTGGGCTAGTTGAGAAATCCGTATGAAAAAAAATCTAAAAAATTCACCGGCTTTCCTTGAGATTTTAATTATAAATTCAAACAATAATAATATTATAAGCTTTATTTCGTAACTATTAATTTAATGGTAAACGAAAAAACGAGCAATTGAAAAAATGCTGAGAATGCGAACGACCCGTGTGTGTAAGATTCCACAGGAATAATAATGGCACTCCATTTCTCCCGAATTAGAAACATCGTACGATATATTCATCAAATGGAACAAAAATATTATCTCTCCGATGTATTTTCTATCACATTAGATTATATATGATCCATAAGTTGTGTAACTCGTGTTGTATAAGGCGAGAAAAACATGTCACGCTTCCGTATAATCCGTGCGACGTCAAGAAAATATAGAGGACGGATAGAGAAACGCGGACGAAAAAAAAAACATTCATATAAGGAACTATTTTTTACTTTATCGTAAAAATCTTTGAAGCAGGGGGGGGGGGGGTTATAAATCCTCTTTCTCGCTCTCTCGAACGATCGCGACGTGCGTTTTCCCGAACGAATTAGAATAAAAAAGGAGGAGAAAAAAAAAGTTAGCGATTATACGACCTGTGTCCCGCGGTTTCACCCGCGTTATATTTCCGTCTCCCAATTTAACGCGCCGCCGTCGCCGCTCCTAAGGGCCATAGCATAAAGTTAGATGGCGCAAAGCCTTCCTGGATAAACGGGCTATTTAATGCAAAAAGAATTTTTCAAATCGGATTAGTATTTCCTGAGATTGGCGCGTTCGAATAACGAACACAGCCAAACAAACAAACAAATAAACAAACAAACTCTCCAGCTTTATTATAGTAGTAAGTTTTAATTTCGACCAATCATATTATCGAAGATGTTGAAGTTTGCATCGTTGGAATGCAACGAAAATAGATTGTTTTATACCATTAATCCTCCTTAAGGTTGGGTTTTCGAAGACAAAAATCGTTAAAACGTTTTTTGGGGTCTTGTTTGAAGAGCTGGGCCTAAATGGGCAAAAGAAGCGAGAGCAGTAGTGAAAATTACAATTTAAAAAAACTATTTTCGTTGCGTTCCAACGATGCAAACTTCAGCATCATTATTATCGTTAGTACGCATTATATTAGACGGCGATTAATATCGTAAATTTTTTCTTCTCTCGGTTATTTTTCTCGCATTCCGAATGGATTTCAGGCTGCGAACGAGTGTATTGAAAGTACTAAAAATAGTTGAACAGTCGTAAGCACTGTGTGTCTCGTAAAGCATACACAGAAATCAATCGTACTGACACCGATCCTTCATGACTATATATATATATATATATATATTTGAAGAAACCGTTATCTTGTTATCATTTTTTCTCGTCGAGTCGATATCGCTTGCTTTTTCATAGCATTATATTTATCTAGCGATGTTTTTCCATCGCCTTGAATTACAACTGTCGTCTATGTATCGCCACGTACACCACCGATACATTTAAAAATGCTTCCCGGCCAAAAGTGAGATTCAATGAGAATTTCGTGTACTTCGTGAAACGATCAAAATCGGCATAAAAACAAAAATTAACGATATTGCAAATTACTAAGACCGTCGAAATTTAAATAACATGTCGAAAAATTTATTGATAAAGTAGTTGGAAAAAAAAAAAAAATTCGATCCATTGTGAGATAACATTTTTAAAACTTTTGTTGATTCCATTATTTCTATTCCCGTTTTCACCAATTTTCAAAGGCTTTTTTCGTGAAATTGTTCAACGAACCTGAAACTTTCTAAGTGTAATGTGGAAACTTCTTACGAAAATATATAAAAAAATTCGCGATTTTTCGTGAATTTTTCAAAAATAAACAATAAAATTGTCATCAATGATAGAAAATTTTTTAGAAAATACAACTGAAACTCAGTCAAAGCAAGGTGATCTCTATCGACGCAGGTTATCGACATCAGCGGGAAAATAAAAAAACAATGGAATTGGGAAGGGTCGTACGTAAAAACCCGAAAAGGTTTCTACGTACGACCCTTCCCAACGTATACGTTGAAACAATGAAAAAAAAAAAAGAAAAAAAAACAATTTACTGACGATTTGGTTACTTACTAAACATTTTAAAAAACTATTTTACTAATAACTTTTTGGGCATTGTTATTATGTAAAATCAATGTTCTTACAATCATTAATATGCTTGATTTTTTTTTTTTTTTCAAATTTTTATTGCATTGAAAAATACTTAAAATATGAATGAATAAAACGTTTGGTTGAGATTGTATACACGAAGCATTCTTAAGTTCTAAAAAGCGACTTTGTAAAATGCCCAGTAAAATGAATAAAATCGCGTTTATGGAAGTCGCGATAGATAAATTGTCGTCTTAGTTGACATAATCGAACGAAAGAAGAAGAAAAAAAAAAACAATCTGGTTATTATCTGTTTTTTTTCCATCAGATAGTTTCGTCCAAAACTATCCATGTTTTACCAAACAATTATCGCGCACATCTATGTATTTTCGTAAAGTCGTAATTTCCCTCGCTTCTATCTTCGCGCTCGCGTCATTTCTGACTCGCCTTTTTTTTTTTCTAAGACGTTTTATTTTATTCTTTTCGTTCGTATGAACCGCGTGTAAATATTGGTCTTTGCGGATATTTTTAAATCAACCTTTCGAATATTATTTTTTTCACATTTTTTCGCAACGAAGAGAACGAAAAAAAATCATTTATTGACACAACGTCAATAAACTCGAAAAAATTTACTGAGGATCTCAATTCATTTTGGGGGTTTTAAACATTATTTTCTCTCTTTCCCTCCTCTCAGATTTTTTTCTCCTCCTTTGCTAGCTATTAGAGCGTCAGAAAAATGAAGATGATAATGATGATAGTTCACGACGAGTTGAAATTTAACTATGAACATCCCTTAATCGCGATGAGATCAAAAGGAAAAGGAAAAAAAAACAAAAAAAACGTCAATCTTGGCTCGACAGTCTGTCTAACGCAAGAATAGTTGGGACAGGTCATGGATTCGAGCTACAAAACGTCAACTAGAGTATAGAGTCGTCTCTCTCGTTTAAATAACGTTAGCTAATTAAAGAATCAAGACGTGCCCATCACGTGGACACGAACTGAGCGGCTTACACTACGCAATTCGTTTTATTTATTAATATATATATATATATATATATATCACGAGAGAGTTGTATATATGTTTATTGATAGACACGTACATTGTACAAGTAATATTGGTACGTCTCGCCGGTTGCAGCATCTCTATATACATAACAGTTCGCCGCTCTGTGTATAATGCATATGCAGTGTATACATACATGAACAAAAGTGGCAAAATTTCCCTGATGACAAAAGTCCGTCCTTGAGGCTTGGCATAAAACTCTGAATCATAACTTTTGAATTCTTAAAATAACTTCTTTTTTTTTCTTCATTGTTTCATTTTTATATTTACACGTGATTGGTGGGAGAAATTAAATGGATTAAGGGGTTGTAAAAGAAAATTAACAAACCGTACCTTTTTTTTTTTTTTGTATTTTCGCCAAAAAACGAGTCGGCTGCACTAAAGTCGCTGTAATTTTGCTTACCGATAAATTCGCGACTCCATTTTGTGCTCATTCTCTTCGTAATCGTTCGAGCTTTGAAATTCTGATTCATTCGTTGAGCTACGAAGTATTTATGATTTTTTATCGATTTTTTAAAAGTCGGAACATCGATTTTCGCATAATTTTCCATGTTTACAAAGATTTCCATGTTTCGACGATTCTCAAAATGCCTGCACGTCCAGATTGACTCGGATATCGGGATACGTGAATGTTCAACGAAAATTATATTTCAAAATAATGCTCCGAATTGATAAAATTTAATTGAACAATTTACTTTATACGGAAAAATAATAAAAATAATTTGTAATTGAAATTTAAATCGTTTGTATACATATACAGGGTGTCCCAAAACTAGCACGTCAGAGTGACACGAGGGTTAGATTGGTTAAGGACCTATCAGAATAAACAAATATGACCTCAGTAAAAGTTTTATGGTTTTCGAGAAAAATCATCTTTTTTGATTTTTCGAAAAATCGCATACCTAGTACTCGTTGGCTACCAAATCCTAAAGTGGTCGTAAACACAAACGAAAACAGCGAGATAACGAGAATAGCAATTGTCCGAAAAATTGTCTTTTTTAATTTTTCGCAAAATCGTTATTCTTTTTATCTGGCTGTTTTCGTTTGTGTTTCTGACCACTTTAGGATTTCGTGTGAATTTCGACTTTGATTTGCTAACGATTTGGACTTTCATAGCAATGGCAGCAGAATAACAAGTACTTGGTAGTGATTTTTCGAAAAATCAAAAAACACGATTTTTCTCGAACACCATGAGACTTTTATGACTGAGGTCATATTTGTTTATTCTGATAGGTCCCGAGCCAATCTAACCCCCGTGTCACTCTGACGTGCTAGTTTTGAGACACCCTGTATATAGATGTATATATATATACTCGAGTCATATGACTCGATAATGCGACAAATCGGACACGCACGTTTGCTCATGTACGTACCACGGTTAATTTGTGTGTTGAGTCTCGTAATTGTTCATAGCTGTTGTGTTACTTGGTGTATGCTCGTACAGAAGTGGATATTTTCCGTCGTATCTACGAAGAACGCTCTGTAATGCAATTGTAGAGTCGCTCGGTGCCTTTTCAGTAAATATTATCGTCGTTGGCGAGGCCACGAGAATGAAAAATCAAATGAGCCAAAGACGAGGTGAGAGAGAACGAGTGTTTGTTGTGGGAGAAATAGACGATTTATTTAAACACGTGGTGATTGCAGAAAACGAAGAAATGAACATGGTACATTAATATTTGTTGATGCAGTTTTACAATTCGTACATTTTTTCTAATTCAGAATATATTTTCTTTCGTGGATTTTAATTGACCTTGATGGTCAATTTTATTTTTCAATAAGCATTCATTTTTGTTTGAATTTTTTTAATTCCCAATTTTTCCTATCTTGAAACTGCTCCTTTCTCTCGCGCTTATTAAAATACGATTGAAATAACCGAAACTACATCCTCCAACGTTAATTAATTAATTTTGTTATAATTAATTTTGTTTAATTAACCCTTCGTGGTCACACATTTCAAAAATAACACGTTATTCACATGGGCTCGGAATGACCCCAGCCATGTTTAAACAATTGCCGCGTTGCCAGTATCGTTCCGAACGACTGATAAAAATTCAGGATACTAGTTTGAACCTTCCAGAATGGGAATATCATGGCAAAAAATTTTTATCAAATTTTCAAAATGGCGAAAAAAAATCAGCAAGGAGGCATAGTAATTCTAGCTTGAAGTTGCGCTTGGGGTTATTTTGACCCCACGTGACCACGAAGGGTTAATAACGTTAATTAATTTTGTTTTTCATCTCAACTAAAAATTTTGATTCAACATCCCCCAAGATCTCCCTTTTTCCAATTACTCGTAGATCATTTGACTAAATCGATAATTCTAATCAATGATTTATTTTTTAATTTAATTTCTCATCCAAAGAATATGTTATATAAATCAGTTTCAGAATAGATTTCTCATCTTTACAATACCCAAAGTACGCTATTGGCTAAATAAACATATTTCTTTGTATGATCTAATTTTTTTTTTCAAACTCCTACCATTTTTATTTTTCATTATTAATCATTGTCCGAGATCTAACGAGTCCCTCTCGAATCTCAATGTCTTTTGTCTCGTCTCTCTGGAACTAAAAATCACAAAGGTAGCACACAACAGCTCTCGCGGCTCGTAAAATATTAGAATGTCGTCCAAGAGAATCGTATACGTACGTGAAGCACGTCGTATCTCTCTGTACGAGCAACTTCTCTTCCTCCAGTTCGTTTCTTTGCGTGTGTGTCTGTGTTGTGTTTGCTTTGCGGACTCCTGTTCTTTTGCCGCAGGGAACTAACAGTTCCTTGCCTCCGCTGTGTATGTGTCCCTCGCGATGCGGGAGAGGAAAAGGCGAAATATATAGCTCGCAAGAGAAAGGAGTGAAGCTACGAGAGGGAACCGAGCCAAGAAATGTACATGAACGAGGAATGCGTAAACAGGCATGAGAACCTTTGCGATTCCTGCATGCCTCGTAGCAGACGCCTTTTGGATCCATTCGTAATATATACTTATTTATATAGAAATATATCTGTGCGATTTACTTAACGCGCACGGAAAACATTATTGTATAGCGTAAAGTATTCCTTTTAAAGTTGAACTTGCATTCCGGATGTTAATGACAGAATTTAACGCTCAAATTTATTGATACATGATGTAAATGTAGTAGCGGTGCGATATATGCACGTTACAGGGTATAGTAGATAAAATGGGGGTAAAATGGACCAGTTGCCTGTTCTGATCGTTTATTCGCGCTTCGTTCATTACTACAGTTCTTCATATCCTACTTAAATTTGATTAAATGATATCCTACTTAAATGAGAATGAAATCTAATCTGATAAGCAGCTCAATAATGAACTTTTCATTTTTTTTTATTAATTTTACCGGGTGGTCCATTTTACCCCAGTGTCCCATTTTCTCACGTTATCCTCTATGTACCATATGCTACGATCACTTTTACAACTCCTATTATTGTTTTTGTAGCAAAACGTTAGCGACAACGTGGCCTCTTTCAACCCATTAGTATGTTCTCTTCAATCTCTCTCGCGAGTTCTTCATATATTATACTTCCTTGTTTTTCTAAGTTCACGGTCAGATTGACCTTTCTGACTGCTCACTGTCCGATTGACCCAACGAACAGTACGAAATAGAAATTTACAATTTTTTCGCCAATTTAGAGAGTGGTCCATTTTGCCCCCAATATCTCGATTTCCCTCGTTAGCCTATATGTACCTTACGTTGAGATCACTTTTACAACTACTGTGGCGTCTATTTAGTACATGTGTCGTCTACAGAAGCGTCATAGCATTATATACGGGCGATGGCGTGATCCAAAGTAGCTTTTTACTCTTGTTTACATAGTTTGTATCGGTCGTATTTTCAGTTCCTCGTTATCGTTCGCTTTCTAAGCTTTTCTAAAGTTCTATCCAAAGTCAAAGGCCAATTGACATTACGACGGTGATCAAACGAACAACTGAAAATTATGTACAATTTTTTTAATGAAATTTAACGTGTGGTCCATTTTGCCCCAGTTTTCTTATTTTTCACATTATCTTCTGTCTATCATATACCACGAGCATTTTATACAATTGCCACAACGTTTTTGAGACGAGGAATAGCGTGATTCAACGCAGGTATCTTTTTCTTAGTTCTGCATATTGGAAACGTGTTTTTTTTTTAATTTATTTAATTTTTTTTAATTTATTTAATTTTTTTCAAGATTTCCCAGACGTGACCACAGATGATACCAAATATACAAGAATCCATCGACAAACTTTTTATGAAATTTATAGTGGTCCATATTGCCCCATTGTTCCATTTTTACTCGTTATCCTCCATACATCCCAACACCATCACTATCACATGACTTAATTTTACTGCACATATTGTTAAAACAAGGGGCTGTGCATTATGAGGACGATAGCGTGATCCAAAGCAGCTTAAACTCTTATTTATACAGTGGAAGTTGTACTATATAGTTAACTGAACTACTTGCCCGAGACAGGTTTAAGGGTGTGAAATCCTTCGAGATACATCGTTGTCGTAACGTCTCGACCTTCTCGAGCGCGACTTGAGAACTTTTTTTTTCTTCTCAAAAGGTCCATCAAATGTATTTCATCAATAAGATCTCAGGCGGTTACGCTCTATAGCACTACTAAACGATGGAATTGTAATTAGTCATTTGAACTTGATTCGCGATAATTCATGCCATTCTTTTTTACTCTACAAACATATTTATCCAATTCATCATTTATTTATTATTAAACTCAGTGTTCAGAAAACATTCTCGTTGTCACCCAGGGGCGGCGAACAAAGTTCATTGGTTCGCGTAAAGACCGCGAACAATCGCTTCGTAATGTATACTTGTAATCACAAACATACATGTATGTGACAGTATTGTGTGAAAAAAGAAAAACAAATGAATGGTAAAAGATATTGATGATGAATCCTCAATTTCCTCAATCGAATTATCAAGCTTAATTCCCTCGTCTGCTACGAGTTTAATGACATAGATTCTCTCTCTCTCTCTCTCTCTCTCTCTCTCTCTCTCTTTCTCTCTCTCGCTGTCTCATCGATGGGCTTTCGTTGAGACCGAGATTCGTTCGTTCAGGCCAATCGCTTTAGTTCGGATTTTCATCGAGTCCTCTCTGCATATAGTGCTTATGTCATGGAAAACAGTTATGTATACCCGTGCAGAACGAACTCGCGGAAACATAATACGATTATCTCTCTGACAATGCTCTCCGGTGAGTTGATCGTTCGTATACAGCGTCACAATTGCAGACGTTAAGAAATTAACAATACTTTTGAAGCATTACAAAGATCCATAAATTAAAAAAAAAGAAATTTCAAGATAGTAGTCTGGTAACTTAAGCCGACTTTCATGTCTTTTTTTGGAGGGCGCTTTTTTGTAGGAAAATAAAAATGAATCGTTTTGGATATTTAGGATGTTTTCATTTACATGTTAAAGATACAAAAAAAAATTGTTTGAAAAAATTTAATAGTTTATTATTATTATTATTATTGATCGAAGTTGGCACCTCGAAGTTGGCAGCCCGGGTCCTAACTTTTTTTCTACCGAACCGATTGCTTTCAAATTTTAACAGGCTACTCTACACACTTATAGTTCTCGTTGGAACTACCGAGACATTTTTTCACCCCTAACTTTTTATTTTTCAACCCCTTCTTTGCTAAAGTCTTTTTATTTTAGCAAATAAGGGGTTGTAAAATAAAAAGTTAGGGGTGAAAAAATTTCTCGGTAGTTCCGACGAGAACTATAAGTGTGTAGAGTAGCCTGTTAAAATTTGAAAGCAATCGGTTCGGTAGAAAAAAAGTTAGGACCCGGGCTGCCAACTTCGAGGTGCCAACTTCGATCAATAATAATAATAAACTATTAATTTTTTTCAAACAATTTTTTTTTTGTATCATTAATATGTAAATAAAAACATCCTAAATATCCAAAACGATTCATTTTTATTTTCCTACAAAAAAAAGCCCTCCAAAAAAGACATGAAAATCGGCTCAAGTTACCAGACTACTACCTCAATATATATCGAGAAAATTAATTTCACATTATATTCAGAAATTTAGGTTTCTAGCAATCCATCCTTCAAATCAATTTGCGAAGCATTCGGCCATTCTGAATAGATCATTTTATTTTTATTTTTAAACATCTCCAATTTCTCCACTCACAGTTTCTATAAAATGTTACATTTTCTTACTACTGTAGAGATTTTGCATTTGATTCTCGTACTGTTACCGATCCCATCTGGCGAATTTCCAATTTTCATCCGCGTGATTATTAAGCTCGTAAAATAAATATTCAAGGAATCTCCTTACGTCATTCAACCAAAGAGCCAATTTAGCACGTTCTCGAGATGAAATACACAGGGTAAAATCGCTGCGACAATATAAGAGACGTGAATAAATTTGTTTCATGGAAGAAAAATAAAATGTCTTAGATTATGTAACCTCGATGGTTTTTTTTTTAATTTGCTGTATTTTTTTGAATTTTTCTCCGCATAGAACATAAAGTAGGTCAAGCATTTATTTCCCTTAAACAACATTTCCCCTTAGAAAGAGTTGTTAGAAAAATGTTTGTACAAAACATCTATAACACGCAACTCCAAAATATTGTATTGCAAATTACCTGCAATGTTCGCAGTTTCAACGAAAGGAGAGATGGAGCAAGGAACGAAAAAGTCTTCTTGTAGATGGAAATTATTATTATTATTATGATTTTTTTATCGAAGTACAGAAACTCGAAGCAAGTCGTTGTTACAGAGGCGATAATACTAGTCGCTTCTGTCGTCGTATATTTCGTCTAACCTCGCCAGTATCGCGTTACAAACTGCGTAGCAGTGAAGTAGAATGAGGAAAAAAAAATAAGGATAGAGAGAGAGAGAATGAGTCGTCGTAAGCGTGTCCTGACCACGAAATTCACACTCTGTATGGAGAACATGTGGACCGGAATAAAAAAATATATAATAATAATAATGGATGGTGAATTTGGCGTTCAACAAGTTACCTCGAGCCAAGCTCTATGCAATTCTCATTCAATATGCGTAGTTATTTTTTCTTTATAATATATGACGAGACTAAAAGTAGCAGGAAAAACAAACGTAAGGAAGGAGAAAAAAGATCAAATAATGGGAAAAAGAGAGAGAAAAAAACCACTAACCAGAAAAATGCCCCGTATACGCATTACCAATATTACGATTGTTTATTTAAAAAAAAAACAGCTGATATTAATCATTCATTATCATTTATCATATTTTATTATTTCAATAATTCCTTTCGAAGGAATTTTTTTTTTTCTTCATTAAAATTAACAACCATTCACTCTAATTAGTCCTGACGAGGACTAAAAATATATCGTGTCAATGCAAGAAGAAAAAAAAAAAGATTAAATGTTTTCAAACAAAAAGGAAAAAAAATCACTTTAATCGGAAATCCTTCATGTCATATATTGTCATTATTATTATGGAGAGTTAATATTTTATTATTTTAATAATTCGTCTCGGGGACATTATTTAATTTAATAAAATACAATTCATGAGGAGAGTGAATCAACGACGTGGCGATGTGTTCTCGTAATCTCGGGGTTGACACGATGAGATACGTACACAAAATGTGACACGGTGTCGTTCGCTTATGCCACGAATGGGCAATTGAAAAAAAAAAAAAGAAATAAAAATGACAGCACATTGTTTCAACACAAGTGCCCCTGTTCTTTCGGCATTTATCACATATTTATGAATACATGGTATACATTTACATACACGGTATTTCAAAAGTATTTGTACACGATAGGTAAAACAGAGGAATAAATATCGAAGCGATATCATATATCACGATTTCCAACGTGTGCGCGAGGATTCGTAAATAATCGCGTCATTCGATCTAATGAAAGCTGATAGTGGTTATTGATACAAGTGATGATATAGAACGATCTAATCGAATCAACCGACGTTCGTACGTCATACCAATTTTAATTGACATTTCATCAAATTTGAATACATAATTTTGCTTGAGAAGAGGGGAATACAGTACCGAGAATAGCTATTACTACCGCGGGCACAAATAGGTCATTTATTTTTTAGAAAATCATTTTTGATCTGTGAAAAATATTCTGTAGAGACGAGGACAAAAACAAAATTGAATCCTGTTTGGTGACGTGAATTTTAAAAAAGTCACGTCTCGTGGGCTTATTTTTCACACTGACGAATTTTTC
The DNA here is from genome assembly GCA_958009045.1 of Oxytorus armatus. NCBI lineage: Eukaryota > Metazoa > Arthropoda > Insecta > Hymenoptera > Ichneumonidae > Oxytorus > Oxytorus armatus. The sequence continues at coordinate 27,252,661 of OY253747.1, forward strand.
ACTAAAAATATAAATTAACAGACTAATTCCAATCTTTGATATAGTACAATGATTTTTTTTCAGATCTTAGAGTCGCAGTATTTTTTCCCCCAAAACTTTACTCTATTTTACGTAAGAAAAAATGTTTACAATACTAACACTTACGATCATTAGTTTTGGAGGTGAGCATTTTTAAATATGAATTCGTACGAATTTTGAAAAGTCATATCTAAGAATTTGTCTACTCCACGGGACACGTGCAGATTTTTTTTGTAACGAAATTATTGATGAAGAAATTTTTTTTTTTTTTTTTAATAATTCATTTTTTATTTGTGAAGAATATTCCGTAAAGACGAGGACAAAAACAAAATTGAATCCTGTTTGATGACGTGAATTAAAAAAAAGTCAAGTCTCGTGGGCTTATTTTTCACACTGACGTATTTTTCACTAAAAATATGAATTAACAGACTAGTTCCAATCTTTGATATAGTACAATGAATTTTTTTCAGATCTTAGAGTCGCAGTATTTTTTCCTCCAAAACTTTACTCTACTTTACGTAAAAAAAAAATTTTACAATACTAACACTTACGATCATTAGTTTTGGAGGTGAGCATTTTTAAATATGAATTCGTACGAATTTCGAAAAGTCATATCTAAGAATTTGTCTACTCCACGGGACACGTGCAGATTTTTTTTATAACGAAATTATTGATGAAGAAATTTTTTTTTTTTTTTTTTAATAATTCATTTTTTATTTGTGAAGAATATTCCGTAAAGACGAGGACAAAAACAAAATTGAATCCTGTTTGATGACGTGAATTTTAAAAAAGTCAAGTCTCGTGGGCTTATTTTTCACACTGACGAATTTTTCACTAAAAATATGAATTAACAGACTAGTTCCAATCTTTGATATAGTTCAATGAATTTTTTTCAGATATTAGAGTCGCCATATTTTTTCCACCAAAACTTTACTCTATTTTACGTAAAAAAAAAATTTTACAATACTAACACTTACGATCATTAGTTTTGGAGGTGAGCATTTTTAAATATGAATTCGTACGAATTTTGAAAAGTCATATCTAAGAATTTGTCTGCTCCGCGGGACACGTGCAGATTTTTTTTATAACGAAATTATCAATGAAGAAATTTTTGTTTTTTTTTTTAAATAATTCATTTTTGATTTGTGAAGAATATTCCGTAAAGACGAGGACAAAAACAAAATTGAATCTTACGATCATTAAAACTAATGATCGTAAGTGTTAGTATTGAAAATTTTTTTTTTACGATTTCCGAAAAGTCATATCTGAGAATTTATCTGTTGTGTGGGATAGGTGCAGATTTTTTTGTAATGAGATTATTGAAGGAGAACATTCGTTAACTTTCATTCTAAAATTTGTCGAATTTTTTAACAAAATGTTGACAATGGAAATCGTGACCTGAACACTGAAATAAATGTATCCATCGTACTCCATGTTTGATGACCATTCGGCTTGAAAACTTAACGATTTTTTTTTATCTCCAATATTCCTGTTTGAGATTGAGTAAAAAAAAAAAACAATTCAAAATTACATTTCCCTCGGGGATTCCGTTGAAGTAAAAGAAAATTCCTCTCTCGTCATTGATTCGTATAAAAAGCAACGAAGAACCGATTATTTATATGCCGCACCGGCGGGCTCGAGAGCACTGCTCTGTAATAAAGTCAAGGTTTTCTGCTGGCGTAACAGAAACACACACGTACATAATTGTACGATTTTACTAGACTGGCAATGCGCGCTCCAATACCGATGTGACGACGCTCGACTGTGACTACAGACGCTGACGAGTTGATTGTACCCCGTGGAAAAAAATGATATAGACGATAGAGAAATTACAAAAAAAAAAAAAAAAAGATGCAAAGTAAGAAGAAAAAAAATACAATTGAAATTCTAACTGGTCGCACTGTATTTTAGTTTACAACTAGATTAAATCCCGTGAGATTAAATTAAACCAGATTAAATTCACATAAATAGCGTAGATGAAATTGAATACTTCCTGATTTCGTGAAAAGAGATTTTTCGAAATTTTTCTTCCAATCACATGCCGCAGCAAGTTGCGCGTGAATTAATTTTGTAAATCGATGCCCTCAAATTTTTCCAAACTGTCGAGTGTACAATTGTTTAGCCTGTTGATGATTAAAAAGATCTTGGAACACATCAGTGATTAATAGACGCCCGAGGGATAATTCAAACATTCGTACAATAGCAATAATAACAATTGCTATCGTTATTGCGTAAATACATTGTGCGTTAAAGCTTTTGAACGAAATTATTTTGACTCTGGATACAAAATTACATGGATTTTTTAATCCAGAGTAAAAATAAATTCGTTCAAAAGCTTCAACGCACAATGTATTTGCGCAATAACAATAACAATTGTTATTATTGCTATTGTACGAATGCTTAAATTATCCCTCGAGCGTCTATTAGTCACTGATCTGATCCAAGATCTTTTTAACCATCAACAGACTAAAGAATTATACATTCGGCATTTTTTTTTCAATCATTTTATCTTTTCTTTTTCCTTTCGTCGTTTGTCATGATGGTCCTTGAAAAAAAATACGGTTAAACGATCGCTGCGCAATTAGTCAGTTCGAAATATTTGAAATTTTTCATTAACGACAAGAATTTAATCTCTCCACAGTATTTACAGTATGCAAAACATTGCATTCTTTTGCACGCTTGTTTGCGGTTTTCAAAGAAAACTCGGCAGAGTGGACAAATTGGTGTTATCGGCGGGGTGTGTTGTCGAGAGAGCGGAGATAAACACGCGATCGCTAAACGCAAATGACCGTGAGTCATCGTCATCGACGAAACGTCTATAAAATCGGTCCCGATCGTAAATCCTTCTAGCGACGATAGTCGTTGAGTTAAAAGTGAGAGTTGGACAACTAACCAGTTTTTTTAGCATTTAATTTATACTCCCGTATTTTTACTCTCTTATTCTCTAAAAACAATTAAAAAATATATTTTTATACAAATATAAATTGAATTTTAGGGCTTGAGTAATTTATTTTTAAACTTATTCAAAAATTAGAGAGTTAGGAAATTAGAAGTTGGAAAAAAAAAACGTTTGAAATGGAGCAATTAGGTTACTCCTTTTAGTGGATTCACGCGCGATCCTTTTTAATTTGCCGAATAAAAATCTTACCGAAAATCCCAAACGACCGATTCATAAAAAAATGTTTTTACCTTCGTACCAACAAAAATTTAGATCCGGGTTTAAAAAAAAATTGAAAAGACATTGAAAAAATTAAACTCCATCCATTTTTTTCTGTACGTCGATGTGAATATTTTGTTTACTTTACCGGAAACTCAATTAGAACAATCTCGCGTTTGGGATTTTCGGATGGAATTTAATTCGTTCGAAAAATAAAAATGTAAAACAAGTTTTTCCGACTTTTGATCGTAGGGCCATGTTTTGAAATCGTTGAAATAATGCTTCACGTGTTAATCCTGGAAAATCACATGTTCTTCGGGCATAATGTTCGACGAGACGGAGTGACAATCCGGGCATTGACCGATCGAGAAGCGGGATTGTGATCTACGTAGTTGGGAAAAAAAAAAAAAAAAAAATTAAATCATCCTTTCTCGACAAACATTCGAACGTTCGCAGATGTAATAAATTCTTATCTGCACTGCCATTATTGTTATACCCCATTATTATACTCCAACGTACACAACGATCCCCGCACCTTTTCATCGTCTTATATCATCTCGCTCGGCTTAAAACCATTTCGTTTATTTCACATTTGCTCGACAATAGACATTTCATTACTGAGTGACGGTTCCAGAAACTCTTGTTTCATTACTGGCAAAACCGCTCATGTCCAAATTTACATTATGCCTTTTACAATAAAGACATCGCACATAACAACTGCCAAACGCACGAAGTCCGAAAGCGCCTAATTATGACTATTGATACAGTGGCGTGCAAAAGTTTTGGGCCACCCTACTTTCTTCAATTAATTGATAAAATATTTCATTTCTCTACTCGTTAATCATTTGAAATCTTTAAGAGAGCTAGCAAATGGATAATAGCGTGGAATATTAGATGTTTCCACGACGTATTTATTGTGTACTACGTGAAACGAGTTTCGTCGGTGTGCAAAAGTATCGGGGCGCTATCTCGCCGCGGCTCTGTACGCACGGTTTGTTTACGTTTTCTTCCGTATTAGGGGGGGGGGGGGGGGGTAAGGTTAATTCGTACAAAAAAAAGGCATGTTTTTGTGATTTTTTTGTAACAACGCAGTTGAAATCTCTTTATTAAAACTAATGGTACAGTAAAATATGACATTCGAAGAATATTATATAAAATGTTCACGAAGAAATATTAAAAAATACGGCAATGGCAGCAATTATTCGGAAATGTCTCGGAAAAAAGTAGAATTGCGGTGTCCCTCATAACTTGGTGCTGGATCATCGGAAATGAAAAAATGAAAGTTCATTTGTTAGATAATAGTTTTCCCCAGGTAACGCTGGGCGGGTTTTTCGAAATTTCAATTTTTCAATTTTTTGGAACATTTTTAAGGGAAAAACGCGATTTTTACGAAAAAAAAAAATCGCTTTTTTCCCTTCAAAATGTTCCAAAAAATTGAAAAATTGAAATTTCGAAAAACCCTCCCAGCGTTACCTGGGGAAAACTATTATCTAACAAATGAACTTTCATTTTTTCATTTCAGATGATCCAGCACCAAGTTATGAGGGACACCGCAATTCTACTTTTTCCCGAGACACGTCCGAATAATTGCTGCCATTGCCGTATTTTTTAATATTTCTTCGTGAAAATTTTATATAATATTATTCGAATGTCATATTTTACTGTACCATTAGTTTTAATAAAGAGATTTTAACTGCGTCGTCACAAAAAAATCACAAAAACATGCCTTTTTTTGTACGAATTAACCTTACCCCCCCCAAGGAAGTCGTCTGGTCTAGAGCGAGATTTTTGACGTCATTTCTAATGTGCAATAACGTTTGAACCGTTGAAGTTGTCTTGATGAAAATTTACACGTGCATTTATTGATCCTTAGAGAATACATGTACATTAAAAAAAAAATTATTTTAAATATTTTCATGTAGTTTTTTGCCTTGTTGCAACATGGTGCGCCGAAATCGGCGCCCACTCTGGACGATGTTGTATGCATCTGAAAAAAAAATATATATATATATTCTCAATCTGTATGAGTATTCTGAGCACTGGTAGCAGAATTGGTACTTGAAAAAAAATTTTTGACAAAATGGCGGCCTGTTGAACTTTCATTAATGATATTTCATACATACATTTCATACATTTTCGTATTCGACGAGTTATAAAATGTCGGTAAAATTATTGTTCGCCTCAATTCTGCTACCAGTGCTCAGAATACTCATACACATTGAGAATTTATATATATATTTTTTTTTTCAGATGCATACAACATCGTCCAGAGTGGGCGCCGATTTCGGCGCACCATGTTGCAACAAGGCAAAAAACTACACGAAAATATTTAAAATAATTTTTTTTTTATGTACAAGTATTCTCTAAGGATCAATAAATGCACGTGTAAATTTTCATCAAGACAACTTCAACGGTTTAAACGTTATTGCACATTAGAAATGACGTCAAAACTCTCGCTCTAGACCAGACGACTGCCTTAATTTCAAAACATGCTTCACAATGGAAAATCAGTCTTATTTCTGCTACCATGCCGAAACACTGCGAATATTCAGGTCCGTCAAATCGTGTTAAAACTTTCTGCATAAGAAAAGAGTTCTGGTGATATTGCGACGACTTTATCGATAGGAAAAGGTACAGTTAATCGTATTATTGCTAAATATAAATTAACAAACTCGTTGTGTGACAAAAATAGGAGTGGTAGACCGCGAAAAACTTCGGAAAGTGTCGAGAAAATTATAAAAAGGAAGTGCGCCATAGATCCGCGAAAAACTGCTGTAGACATTTCACGGGAATTACGAAGTGAAAATCTTGCTGATATTAGTCGGAGTACGGTATCTCGATGTCTGAAGGCTGTGGGACCGATTGGTCGTATTGGTGTAAAAAAAAAAAAAAAACCACCAATCAGTAAAAAGAATGAGAAGGCTGAATTAAAGTTCACAAAAAAATATCAGCATTGGACAGCATCGGATTGGCGAAAAGTGCTTTTTTCCGACGAATCCAAATTTCAATTATTTGGAAGTGACGGTCGAAAGTACGTAAGACGTCCAGCAGGTACCGGATATAATGTGAGATATACCAAATTCCTACCGTAAAACACGGTGGTGGGAACATTAAAGTTTGGGGAGCATTTTCTGGTGACGGCGTTGGTCCGATGGTTGAAATTCATGGCAATATGGACGCTGCAATGTATAAAAATATATTGCAAGACCATATGCTTCCATTTGCAACGAAAAATATGCCGCGTGGTTGGGTTTTTCAACTTGATAATGACCCCAAAGATGCTTCGCGTCTTGTGAAGAATTTTTTTTCAAAGCCGAAAAGTGCGCCTTCTTGACTGGCCATCGCAGTCGCCGGACTTAAATCCGATTGAACACTTGTGGCAAGACCTGAAACATCGTGTTGGAATGAAAAATCACTCTAACAAGACGGAATTGTGAAATAATTTGCGTCATGAGTGGGAAAAATTACCGCAAGAACGGATCTCACAATTGGGGGGGGGGGTTAAAGGCGAAAAAAAAGCATATTTTTATGATTTTTTTGCGGCGACATGAGTAATATAATTTTATTAAATAGCATTACATATTATTGTACAACTATTGAAGTATCTCAGAAAAAATTTTCAATGAAAAATATTGATAAATAAGCCGGTGACGTTGAATCTCCAGAGGCGCCTTGAAAAAAGTGGTTTTGCGGTGAACATTATAACTCGTTACCGGATCATCTGAAACAAAAAAATTGATATCCATTTTAAAGGTGATGTATTTCTCGAGGTAATCAGGAAGAGTTTTTTTTTTTTCTATTTTTTGCAGGACTTGGAAGTGAAAAACGCAATTCTAGCTAAAAAAATCGCGCTTAATTTGTTATTAAAAAATTGAAGAAATTGAAAAAAAAAAAAAAAAACTCCTGATTACCTGTTGATTCATGTGAAGAAGTAATGTTTAAATTTTCAAAAGGATCGGTTCAGTAGATTTTGAGTTCTAATGTTCACAAACTTCAAAAATGACGTTTTCGGGAAAATCGATTTAAAGTTTTTTATACGTACCGAGCGGCTACCGAGCAGGTATAAAAATCAGGTATCACGGCCGGTCGTTTGAAACGCTGTAACTCCGTTAGTTTTACTCCGATTGACTTAAAATTTATACATAATATTCTCGACATATTGTTCATTCAGAAAAAAAATAATAAAAAATGCAAAAAAACTAATTTTAAACCCCCCCCCCCCCCCCTTAATTGCGTCCATGTCTCGTCGGTACGCTGCAATTATCGCTGCTAAGGGCATGGCAACAAAGTATTGAGTCAAGTGAAGCAAGTCAAATTATATTTTCTTATTTTTAAAATTTTTTGTTACTCTTTTCGTAGGCAATAGTACGCGGCCCGATACTTTTGCACAGTCATTAATTAAAAATTATTAAACAATTAATTATTTAAGAGTAGTATCAATGTATACAATTCATTGTTTTTAAATATAAGTGAATACCTATGGTTATTACTCGTTTTCATTTCCACACCGTCGTATTTCGATGAAATATGCATGAAACATGGGGTGGCCCAAAACTTTTGCACGCCCCTGTATATCCATTAACGTTTTCGCAAAATAATTCATTGTTCCGGTGCAGAGTGGAAAATTTAACGTCGCCATTGAAACGACGAATGTACAGCAGCAAAATTTCCTTCGCGTGCTGTCTCTTCAGCAATTATTATTTATTTTTATTTTACATTACAGGCCATTGTGAGCAATAAAATGAATATTCATTTTTTGTGGATTTTTGAAAATACTCCATTTCCACGCTCTCCGCCCGTTAATACAACGAATTATTTTGCCAAAGAAAATTATTTTTGTCCAAATTTTTTTACTCCAAAAACATCTTCAATTATAATATATCAATTACACAATTGAAATGATGAATTTTTAGTTTTCATTGATATTTCTAATTATTTAACCATTCAAAAATTTCATCTATTGTCGTCGAATTATTATTATTTTGTTTTTCAAACGTGGCAAGATTTGACAACAGTTGTGACTCGTGTTGATTTCCGTGTAACACGTGTTCCGTATTCGCGAAGTGACGCCGAGGTTATTTTCTTTTCTTTTTTGCATTCATACGAGCCCGCGCGCGATATCGTGAGCGCGGTTGAAAATCTCGCAACGAGATTCTCGCGTTGAAGCTTCGACGATCCGTTCTCGGAGAACGGCGCCCACCGAACAGCAGTATCGCTCTTTTGGACGCCCAAGCCGGCGAGGGAACGCACACGAACCGTGTCGCGCGGATCGCGCGACTTCTCATGCCCGCGGGTCACTCAAGTTCATTGGCTCTTTTTCATCGACGTTCTCTGGCCTCCTATCGTCTCTTTTTTTTTTGTGCCTTTTGCAACACTCAGGTATACATCCACGATATATATTCTTTTTTTTTAATATATATATATATGCCCGATTTTATATATGTAAAAAACTTATTGCTGTATCCATCGTTCCTATCCCAGTCGACACTTTAGTCGATTGAGCTATATATAGATGAAACCAACACGAGACAAGACTGCGGGGACCCCGCTAGACTATTTTCAAATCTTCAAAGTACGTTTTTGATTGAAAATAAAAAATTCTTTTCCCGTCTCTTGAAACGAAAAAGAATTGAAATTAACAATTAAACGATTTGTCAATGGAATCAACTGTATTTTAGATCTCTTGAAATGAAAGAAAAAATCGTAAAAGAGCGATTGAACGATTTTTTTAAATTACATAATAGACTTTGAATTCCCGAGAACGTAAGAGAAACATAAAATCATTCCGATATCTTAATTATTGTAGCCGTGAGAGCGGGTAGAAAATCGGGGAAAAAAATGAGATGGAGAAATTCGCAAAAATCAATGGTCCAACTTTGAAAATCTGTGAAAAATCGAAAAATAATGATAGCACAATGATTCAAGCGCCATTTTAAAGGGTGTTCGGTCACGAAAGAATGAGCACAGTGTGGGGTTTCAACTCCATCGGGGAGCAACGTTACCGCGATTTTAGTGAAGCCACTTCTGTTTGGCCGGAATGCAAAAAAATTTTGAATTTTTAAATTTTATTTTAGCACGCTACATCGATGTATTTTGACTCGCTGATTACTAATTTAGTAGCCGTTTCCTTGAGAAACTTAAAATTCCGTCGAAAATTGTCCAAATAGTGATTTTTTTTTATTCTCGCGTTTTTCACATTGATTTTTTGAGTTATCGACAAAAACACGGTGTTATTCGTTATCAGCGGAAAATTTCCGATCGAATACGGTATCGAAACGTTGAAAAAAAAGAAGAAAAAATGTTTGTAAATTTTCGCCCACATTTTCGGAAACCTTAAAATGTCGAAATTTCAAACGGCCATAACTTGGCTCCCATTTGATCGATTTTGAATTTTGAGGGGGGTTTTGTAAACGTCTCGAGTACAATTAAAAAATGCATTTTGAATCATCCCGATATCTCAATTATTGTAGCCGTGAGAGCGGGTTGAAAATCGGCGAAAGAAAAGAGAAGGGGTATGACTCTTGAACTTACTTTTTCTTATTAAAAACATCTTTCGAGTATCTTGGAGTGAAAAAAAAACAAATTCGAGTCGCAATCGAATCGTTATGGGGGGTCTTTCGATATAGAAAAGCTTAAATTAACAACAAAACAATTTTGTACAAATAAAAATACCAATTGGCGCTTGAACAATCTTTTTGGATTACGTCGTCAATCGCGATAATTGTCGTATAATAATAATAATTTTTATTCAATTAAAAACGACGTTCAATTGACGGACACCGACTTTTTATTATATTACTTGAGTGTCGAGTTTCTGCATATATATATTTTTTTTTAGCGTTCAAAAGACACATCGGGACAAAAGTTTCTTTTTAAAAAGTGATTACACCATTAACCAAATGTACGAATCGGTGGAGTGGGCCAATGACCTCACAAAACACCATCCGACATCGCAGGTCGTATGATATGCTCTATGCGTCTCACAGACATAGTTTCTCAAAATAAACATCCGCGGTTGAATAAAAAAAAAAAAAAAAGTAGTGGGTATCTCATGCTATTAGAGAGCGACACCCAATGGCAAAGTGAAAGTTGACGCTGACGAATAATACCTCAGAGGATCGAGTAGATATTTTTGTGGACATTGAATATAAGTGACAATTCTTTTTTATCTCCTGTTGTAAAAGCAACAAAAGATGTAAATACAGTTATTCATATGAATTTTTAGTATTTTTACGAGTCTCGTCATCCTTAAATGACTTCATAAGGTGAAACTTCACTATTAAAAGTCGAAAAATATACGTGTTTTTTTTTTATTTTGCGTATAAAAACCGTATCGAAAATCCCAAACGATAGATCGTTCGAAATGTTCTTCCGGTCGTGTAAAAAAATATTCAGAAAGATATACAAAAAATCGTGAGAGTAGTTCGATCTTTTAAATATTAATTTTATCTTGGAAAGAAAAAAAGAACGTTGGCCGCAATTTTTTAAATTCCCATCTCAATATTTGTTTACATGATCGTAGAAACGTTACCAATAATCGTGCCTTTGGGAATTTTCGAAATAATTTTTTTCGGCTAGTTAAAAAATGTAATAAGCCAACTAATTAACTTAGCTAAGTGATTAATGAATTGGGCGAGATATAACGAATGTGTATAGTTGACTCTTCAAATCATTTACTGATTACGATATCCTCGAATTCAATCACTAATGATTTTTCATTCGAACAAAAAATTTATCTTATCTCTCACTTCCCCGCGTATTCACGGTGTTACGAAAAATCAGCGAATTCCTTCTCGCTTCTCGATTGTTTTTCTCTCAATGCACACGGGCATTATAATAATGCCGGTGTAACGTGACGTCCGACTTCCGATCGTGACAAGAGCGAGCAAACACATTCTGTGCTCGGGGGATCGCTCAACTAGCATGTCATGGCCTCGAATGTTAATGAACCTTCATTAAAAAAAAAAAAAAACAACCAACCATAATAATAAGATATGCTCGTTTGATTGAGAGAAAGTTAAGGGGTATGGCCACGGTAGCGGCTATAGAATCATAAGCACATTTAACAATTTTTTGTCGTATGAAAAAGTGATTTATTTATCAAACTAATTACACATTTATTTAGTATAAATATCAAGCTAATAAAAAATATTTTATCTGATACACGACTACTGCTATTTGCTTTGGGTATCTTTTTTTTTTTGAGGCGCTCCACAGCGTGACATTTGGCATCTACAATTTTTGACCTAAAACAAAAAAAAAAATTCTCGTTAATCTACACCAGAACACCTAGAGAAGTACGTACGGAATTTCTGATTAATTAAAAACTTTCCATTTTATGAACAGTTTCATACGAAATGTTTCACTGGAAATTCACTTTTTAAGTTCAATTGTCTACAATATTTCAATAAAACAATATTTTTCAAATTACGTACGTACTTCTCTAGATATTCTGATGTAAATTAACGAGAATTTTTTTTTTTTTTCTAGGTCAATAATTGTGGATGCCAAATGTCACGCCGCGGAGCGCGGCGTGCCAAAAGCAAATAGCAGTAGTCGGCCATTTTGTATAACAAAAAAACAAAACAAAAATATTTTTTATTAGCTTGATATTTATACTAAATAGATGTGTAATTAGTTTTTAAAATGAATCACTTCTTAATACAAAAAAAATCGTTAAATATGCACATGATTTTATACTCGTGGCCATTTCCCTTAAGGGAGGAAATAGGGTTAGGACAGCGTTTTGTCAATGATTTTCATGAATTTTTTTATAGTATAAAAAATGAATATAATTTATTGAAACTTTGAGAATATTTTATACATATATTTAAGTATATACTATAAAATTTTTGAAGAATTTCCTTGAAAAACACCGAAAATATTAGCGACCCCATATTGCAGGTCACAATCAGACTCAGCATTTTGCGTACATTCTGGAAGCCGCAATTTTCATCTGAAATCAAACGAGGTTGGAATTTACTTTTATTATATGTCTCTCTTCCATATGAACCTAAATGCTATCAAAAAAATAGAAAATTGAATTTTTTACAGGGGTCAAAACAAAAAAGCATGATTTTTTGCCATTTTTTACAACTTTATTTGCAAAAAAAAATTTTTTTTATTAATGATAATATTCCGATTTTAGGTTCAAATAGAGCACAATACTATAACGAAAGTTACTGCCAATTTTCAAAACGTTTCGTTAAAAACTTTTCAAACTAGCGTTTACGCAAGTTAAAAAAAAGTCGTTTTCAGAAAAACGCATTTGAAAAAATAGATGCTGCCAATTCGATGCTGAGTCTGATTGTGACCTGCAATATGGGGTCGCTAATATCTTCGGTGTTTTTCAAGGAAATTCTTCAAAAATTTTATAGTATATACTTAAATATATGTATAAAATATTCTCCAAGTTTCAATAAATTATATTAATTTTTTATACTATAAAAAAATTCATGAAAATCATTGAGAAAACGCTGTCCTAACCCTATTTCCCTCCTTAATGGCTTATAACAATAGAACGAGTCGGAATTTTCATTTAAAATTTTGGTAACATATTTTTCAATAGTTTTACTAACAATTTATGAAATAAAAAAAAATCGATATTTAAACCGTCTAACCCTATTTCCCCCCTTAAGCGTTAAATTAGACGTCGCGTGACCAAGTAGAAAAATTCAATTCGAATTCAAATATTCGTAAAGTCGTCCACGAATCAATAAATATTTTTGTTTTATCGTGCGCGAAAAGTCACAAATCCGAAGAAATGATCAAAATTTTCAGAAGAGATTAAAAAGAATGAAAAAAAAATATATCGTAACGATAAAAGAATTATTTTTGGCACTAATAAATCGGGGTGATTTTTTTTTTTATCATCATAACAAACGCCTGCTCAATCTTGATCGTAAATCTTTCGAGTTTAACACGTTTCGATACGCCGAAAAAAATATTGAAGATATCGTAATTTAAACTAGTTTTTATCATTTTTACGATAATATTACGCGGGGTGTGTACCAGTAAATGTCAGAAAATACGGAAAAAAATAAACGCTTTCTCACAGTTCTGACCTTTTAGGAGTCTCTCCAGTCGTGCTGATATATCGCCACGACTGGAAAACGCACGTTGTTACTACGCGTTAACGTTACCATTCGCGATAATGTAAAGGTACACATACACAGACACACGCACACACACGTTGATGTATATAATAGATTCTGATAGCTGAGTAAATATGCAATGTTACTCGCGACTCAGAGAGACTTGTTGCTATGTCATGTTAGAGCCACGTGGCAATAGATGTGTTGTCCATTAGCGATATAGGGGATAGAAAAATAGGAAACAGTAAAAGTGAAGAAAAAGAAAATGAAAAAAAAAAAAAAAACGTGGTTGATTGGCCATTTTTACTGTACAATTTTGGTGTGGAATTGTGCGAGTAGAAATTAGCAAAATGCAAGTATTTATCAAACTATAAAAAAAAAAGTAACATCTGATTAATTACAATCTATTGTCGTTTCTTTTTTAATTTTCTTACGAGACTAGGAATTGAACCGCAAAAAAATAATGTCTACTGTGTGAAAAGCCACTGAAAAAGTAAATTATATTTTGCACACTCACCTTTTCGTCACGTATAAAAATATATCGAATTAAAGGGTTGCCACCATCGTTTTGTGGACTCGCTGATAATGAAATCGTATCGAAAGTCCCAAACGAGCGATTGTTGGAAAAGCATCGACGATCGTGTACTCAAGTATTCAGATTTCAAGCTAAAATAGTGTAATTGGTTTTTTTTTTCTATTTTTTTTTACAAATATATAAAAAATCGAACTGTTTGTGAGTTTTTTTTATCTGCCAATCTGAATATTTGATTTTTTTTTCAACGTGACCAGAAAAGCACTTTGAATAATTTCTTTCTTGGATTTTCGATACAACTTTTTTCTAATTAGAAAAAATAACATTTTCTTCAACTCTGTTTTCTTCAAATCCTCTTGAGATATAATTAAATTTCCAGTTCACGCGTCATTCGAGCATCGAATGATTATCATTTCAATGTGTATTTTTTTAATGAACTTTAAGAAAAAAAAAGAAGAAAAAAAACTTACAATGCCACACAATTTTTTGTCTCTCTATGCCGGTCAGTTTCACCGTACGAGCTCGATACATACATTATTAACAAATGCTGCATGTCTGAGAGTCCCATTGTGTTCGTTCGAGCGTAAAAGCTCCTTAGCAAACATGTTGCTAAGGCAGAGTGTGCGGCAAGCAAGCCAGAACTACCTGGTAGAAGAGACACGGCTACACTCTACAGCGGTGCAAACCTTTCTCCGTCTTTATTATTCAATAATATCTCCTCTCTGCACGTTTTGCAATGCTTTATTCTACGATTCCTTTCGATATCTCTCGATATCCTTTGACTTCGTCTCCCGCCCTCCCTTAAACTTTTTTTTCTAATATCTCTTTTCTCGCAACCTCCATTCCCTCTTACTCAAAGTGCAATTCTCCATGAGTAACTCGTGAATTTATTTAAACGAAAGATCGAAAGACCAGCCTCGCTGTGGATTGAACGCTGCAGGGCGAGGGGTTAAACTTGACTTTTTCCCCGAAGGACACACTATACGCGCGATCGAATGATACGTGAATCCTGTTGAAATGTTTATCGTTTTTCACCGTTAATTTCATTTTTTTTTCTCCTTCAATATTATCTCAATTTATTTTGTTTTAAAGTTAATTACATTTTCGTATGTTTAAAGTAGAAAAAGTAGGAAATGAAGAGTGAAGAGTTGACACTTTTCCGGTTATTTTCGTACAAAAATAAGAACTATAATTTATAACAACAAACATCAAATTATTTTGGAGTAATTTTTCGTTTTTTGGCTCAAACTATTTCGTGGCATTTTATTTCGCAGTAATTTTTTTTTTTTAACTGTCTTACGGAGTACTAAATTTTTGGTTTGTTGCATTTATCAAATTAATTGCTTCAACTTAACACTAAACGTAACGATGCATAAGGGCTCATCTGTACCCCTTATGAAATTAACGTTGATTTTTAGAAACAAATTCTTAATTATTAAAGGAAATAATTCGCCACATAACTTCTGATTTCTAATAAAATAATCAAACGAATTTACAGAAAGTCAGATGACCGAAAGAAATAACAATGAAAGTACGAAGTTAAAGTAAATTTTGAAAGAGCTCATTTGATCCCCGCTTGGTACGTTTAGTTTTAATACGATAAAATATTAAGCCGCAGTTGCATTCCGAATTTTATTCCTTAAATTGTCAATGCAAAAATTCATTTATCTCGTTGCGGTAATCATTCGAAGAAAAAAAAAGCGTTTAATACAAAGCGTAAATACGCTGTAAAAATATTTCGACGGAATACGTCACCAAACTGGGCAGATATTGTGTGAAATGGGGGAGAAAAAAAAAGTATTGCGCTTCATGACCCACAAACTTATCGTGGATTCGCGTCTGTAAAATATTTGTGCTTTTCGTTTTTTTTTTTTTTTTTTGCGTCGTTCTATTTGACTACCGTGGCCTTGGAGTTCGGAACATCACATGTGACTAGAGCCGAGAGAGAGAGAGAGAGATAGATTAGAGAGAAGCGGTTTAGGTCTGGTTTATAATCAGTTTTTTATTTATTTTCTCCACTCTTATTTACTTACAGGAACGAGGCAAGTCCCCCCAGTTCCTTAAGCATTATATAATCGAAAAAGAAGGACAGAGAGAAAGAGAGAGAGAGAGAGAAAGTTCAACAAAATGATTATCAATATGATAAAAGTATCGATAACAATGGATAAAATAATGGAACGATTAAGACGCACTAAAAATGATTATATCTACATATTTATTTATTTTCTTTGTTTCTTCTTCACGCCACGTGTTCCAATTCGATGCTTATCTCAAAGTGCACACACACACAGACACAGACAGTCTGTCATCTTCGGTTCTCCTCTAATATATTACAAGAGAAATACCCCCGATGACTGAATAAACGAAATTTCGTATTCGAACGTTCGGAACGTTTGACGAGAGTTCAAGGACAGCCACGTGTATCTTTCTCGGCTTTTATAGCATCCAGTGGAAAAAAACCTCCGAGAATAAAAATGAAAAAAAAAAAAAAAAAGACAATATGGTCATTTCAAGTATTTTTTTTCCCCTCCAAGATCTACTTCCATCTCTCGTTCAACCGGTTACATCGGATCTTTCGTTACTTCTTGCCTCATCGTCTCGAGGGGCAACATTTTTTTTTTTTTTTCGTCAATGATTATCGCTTTTAGGAAAAAGAAAAAGAAAAAATTGCAAAATTTACGCCTGCAACTTGTACCTTCAGATCGTACAGTAAGTCGCGTCCTTGAGCTCGAGTAGAATTTGGATAAGGATCGACCAGACATGTGATACATTAAGTACGCCCGTTAACGTCGTACCATTTTTTATTCTCTAGTCTTTAAAACGCAATATCCAAATTTAGTTCTGATAACGAATTGAAGAAAAAAATTGTATAACGACGAGCAATGTAAATTCAATGTGTTCAAATTTACTCAAGATTGTCTTGACTCGTTATCATTTTTTAAAAT
Organism: Oxytorus armatus; assembly: GCA_958009045.1. NCBI lineage: Eukaryota > Metazoa > Arthropoda > Insecta > Hymenoptera > Ichneumonidae > Oxytorus > Oxytorus armatus. The sequence goes on from OY253747.1 coordinate 27,269,407, forward strand.
TTTTTAAAATTAATTTTCATTTCATAACTATCGCAATGTGCGTCACGATTCTTTGAAAGTTTCTACGACGCATAAATGTGTTAGGAATTTTCCATTGAAATTCGGTTTTGAGTGGAAGTCAGAAAAAAAAAAAAAAATTATATAATTATCCCCCAAAGTTGGCACTTGTGCTCTCCCTCTTTCTCTCTCTCTCTCTTTCTCTCTCGTAGAACATTATCGAGATAATACAATCGTGCATAATCGAAAAAAATTTGCCCGTTGAATACAATGAATTTGAATGTATTTTTAATGACAACATTTTACAACACAAATTAATTAACGGATTGGCTGTACCTCGGCCGCTCGTTGCACCCACGAATTTTAATAATTTCGTGATATTTTCAGTTTCAGAATGAGGTAGTGTCGGGGATCGTGGAGATCGAGGAAAAACCGGAAGTACTGACAAACGACAGCGAAAGCGATTGCGCACGAGCTACGCCGTCATCAGGCAAGTACATTATACCGAAACTTTTCTTTGCCAAGTACTGTTATTTACAACAACAAAAAAACATCAATGAAACAATAAAAGAAGTGCCATAAAAGGCCACCGGTATATAATAACGAGGTAGAGTATAATTAATAAAAAATGGGCAACGTTCGTAACACACACCGGAGAGTCCGAAGTCTTTGTCGACTAGATTAACTCTCGGAATGTATAATTCCTGTTTATTATAGTTGCAATTATTACGAGAACGTTACTTGAGAGTTTGTAGAATTTTTACGACCCTCCACAAGATTGAAAGTACCCGGACTTTTTTTATATCGACAAATAGTTTTAAAAAATATGTAAACCTTACAATATTCGTTGAGCGAATCTGAATTTTGTTTCACTTTACCAGAAAAGCATTTCGAACAATCCGTCGTTTGGAACTTTCGATACGTACAGTGGGTCAAAAAAGTATTCATACACCTTGTTTTTTCGCGATAAATTTATAGACATAAGCGATACGCAAAGAAAGCCAATTTTATTTAATAGTACATCAGGTGCACAGATAAACTGCAAATGGAGAATTTTTTCCCAAGAACAATAGAAGAATTATGCCAAAAAAACGAAAATTTTCGGGCAAAAAAAGTATTCATACACTTACGATTATAGTGAAAACCTGCATCATCATAGTTGTTAATTATAACTAATATTTGGTGTGCATCCCTTTTGCTTCAATTATCGCCTCGAGTCTCTTAGGCATGGATTCTACTAGCTTTTGCGTTGTTTCTTTTGCTATTTTCGTCCATTCTTCCAAAAGCACTCTTTGGAGATCGGATTTGTTTGTTATTTTTCTTTTTCTAATTTCTACATCCACCAAGTGCCATAAATTTTCAATAAGATTCATGTCCGGAGATTGTGGTGGTGTAATGAATTGTTTGCGGACATTATAGAGTAACCATTCCCTCGTTTTCATGGTAGTATGTTTCGGGTCGTTACCTTGTTGGAAGTAGAAATTTCCATCCAGGCCCATTTTATCTACACTTGCTTTTAAATTGCTGCGCAACACGTCGATATACTTCTAGGCATTCATTGTACCATCTATAAAAGCCAGATTACCAACGCCATAATATCCCATACAGCCCCAAACCATGACGCTTCCTCCGCCGTGCTTTACAGTCGGTATTAAATTTTTCCGCTGGAGCTCGGTATTTGGTTTCCGCCAGACGAATTTTTTTCCATCGAACCCGAAGATGTCAAACTTCGATTCATCCGAGAATACGACACGTTTCCAAAATTCTATAGATTTTTTTACATAGGTTTTTGCGAAACCTAAACGTTTTTCTCGATTTATATTATTAATTAATGGTTTTTTGCGGGCAGTTCTGCCGTATATTTGGGCAGAATGCAAAACGTTTCGAATAGTTTGGGGACACACGCTCTTCCCCGATGTTGACGCGACATCATTCGCTAAACTGCGAGCACTTGTGAAAGGTTTTTTTGTAGCCTCTGTAACAATACTCCGACGCTCTCGTACTGTTAGTATTCTCGGTCGACCGGTTCGTGGCTTATTTTCTCTGCCTTTTGTTCTTTCGTATTTTTTTAATTATATATTGCACTGTTGCGAAACTTAGATTTAGCTCTTTACTAATTTTTCGATAACTTCCACCGCGTTTCCGAAGAAAAATTACTCTATCTCGCATGGATATTGATATTTCTTTGCCATCGTGTCTGTTCAGAGCTTGAAGATCTACTACCGCATGGAATAGGTCAAAACCATTGTGTAAACGAAGGCTTGTTTACATTGTACGCAGAGGTTAGACCGTCCGTGAGTGAATATGGAGGTTTAGCAGCTCAATCGTAAATGTACGAATACTTTTTTGGCCCGAAAATTTTCGTTTTTTTTGCATAATTCTTCTATTATTCCTGGGAAAAAATTGTCCATTTGCAGTTTATCTCTGTACCTGATGTACTATTAAATAAAATTGACTTTCTTTGCGTATCGCTTATGTCTATAAAGTTATCGCAAAAAAATAAGGTGTATGAATACTTTTTTCACCCACTGTATATTTTTCGCAAAAAAAAAACAAACATTTTCCCAACTTAATCGTGGAATGCGTCCTTAAATTCAATATACATATTTTTTTTTATAAGCGAATCATTTGTATCGTTGACACTAAAAAAAACGTTAATTGAACAACATTCGGTTGGTTTTAATAAACTTCATTTAAATTACGTAAATTTCTTTTCCGACGTATCAAGAGACGCGGCAACGTCGTGACGGCAAGTTCATTATTCAACTACGTACTATTTGAACTTGCGCAATTCTTTCTCGGCTTATTCGATAACTCGAAGAATAATTGTCGCTAAAATATCATCTAACCGTATATACACGCGCGCGCGCGCATACACACACGCATTTACCGAAAAGCAAACCCTCTCAAACAACATAGTGCGCACATTACAAATTGTTGAGCCTTTTTAAACGGCAGGCAGTGAGTCATCGTAATTCACCGGCTGGAACGGCAACGGTTCGTTCCAGTATCATGAAACTTCGCGACTACCCATATAAAGCATTTATATTTCGTCTATGAAATATAGAAGCTTCGAGAAAGCTTCACTATACTATGATTAATCACGCGATATACTTGGCCAAGAATCTTTCCAATTTTGTATCTTTAATATGTAAATAAAAACATCCTAAATATTCAAAACGATTCATTTTTATGTCCCTACAAAAAAACGCCCTCCAAAAAAGACATGGAAATCGGCTTAAGTTACCAGACTAGCAGAATTGATCGAAAAGTTCACAAATCTCAATCACAACTTCCGGATGCTATTTTCAATAAATTTATTACGTAAACGTACAGGAAATCAAAGGCTCTGTCAATCATTCTATAAATTCGCAATCGATAACGCAATTATAGAGAAAAATTATTCGCCTTATCAACAAGCACAACGTGGCGTTCACCGCCGAGGGGTGATTATTTAATCGATGCTTAGTCACGGACTCGTAGCAAAACGACGTATAGCCGTACACTTATGTAGGCAATAAAGGAAGGAAAAAGAATGGTTTTTTTTTTTTTACACCGAGTGAATCATCCTCGTTATTTTTTGTACACGCGAATGCTATATATAGTACGCACAGGTGCCGTAACAAATTGACCGAGATAATGGAAAGTTGGCGAGTTATTTCCCCTTCGCGTATTCACTTCGGTCGAATATGATTTTCCCTCGAAATTTTTCTTCAAATCTTCATTGAAAAGTTGGAAAAACGTGTTTCGATACGGGAAAAAAAAAAGAAAGAATGAAATCGTATTCAATTGTCCCAAATGAGAAATTGTTCGAAATGCTTTTTAAAATAAAATAAAATAAATTGTAATAGTTCTATTTTTTTTTGCATTTGCGTTATTTTGAAAGAAAAAAAAACTACAATTTTTTAAAACTCGAATCGCAATATTTGCTTACGTGACCGTAGTAGCATTTCCGTTAATCGCTCGTTACAGATTTTCTAGAGGTTGTTTTTTTGTGTTTTTTTTTCCGCACAGTAACAAAAATCCGTATATACTTCTCCTGACCTTTAATCATTGACTGAAATAAAATTTTTCTCATTCACCATTAATCATCGTCTTGATCAATGTCCATCTCGTTCTGCAATATCATCGTTCTGCCAATGATCGAATGTTATCACGACGTTGTCACCGTTTGTGTTCGTGTCACGAGATTCATTCGAGCCTCTACAATGTGCATAAATTTAATATTATTGCAGTGAGTGCAATATATATGCACGGATATAACATACGTATATATATATATATACATATATACATACGTATAATCATAGAGTGTACTCAACGGGAGTCTAAGGTCATCGTCGTAAAAACTTCTCGCCAGCTTGACTATGGTCAGTGACGTACTTTTCTAACTCATCTCCTCAAACGATTCAATTATTCATGAGCGTGTTCGCCCTTGGGTTATCAATAGAAAATTTCGATGAAATACGTTGTTAACGAATTTAAAAAAAATACGTTATTAACGAATTAAATAAAATACGTTATTAACGAATTAAATAAAATACGTTATTAACGAATTAAATAAAATACGTTATTAACGAATTAAATAAAATACGTTATTAACGAATTAAATAGAATACGTTATTAACGAATTAAATAAAATACGTTATTAACGAATAAAATAAAATACATTGTTAACGAATTTTACACGTTGATTATCGAGAATGAACCGTTAATGTGTTTCAAAAAAAGTTTCTAATTGAAATAAAATGAAAAAATTCTTGAACTCCAGTTCAAGTTCTGCTTCGACCAATTGCGAATGCTTGTGAAAAAAAAAACAAGAAAAAAAACGTCTACGGAGTATTACGTCGAGTTTTATATTGCGACCGCTTCTTTTTACGCGAGCCTGCCTGTGAAGTGGCCTCTGTAAACTAGCGCGTTAGAAAATGCAACGACGCTGCCTCGTCACAATTTTCACAGTGTTGCCACTTCCCTCCGGTTTAGTAAACTTCAATTTTGTCTCTCTCGCATATTTCTGAACTCTCGAGACATTTTTTATCGTTGTTTTTTGTTTACTCTCTTTTTTTTTTTTTGGCTTTGCTTCGATGTAAATTGCCAGCATATTCTCAAGTGAAAAGGTAGAATTCATTTTTTCTTTAATCTCTATTTAACTCGTTGTGAACTCTGGAGTTTATTTTTTTATCGGTTTTTTTTTAGTCTCGTTTAATGCCAGGCATGTATTGGAGCCAGAAAACATTTTTTTCTTTCGTTTCCATCCCCCGTCATTTTCAAGCAATTTTCCCATTATTTTATTTTTTCCGTCCTCCTCGAGGACCCGAATTGTTTTTTTTTTTTTCTCCGTATTTTCAAGCGATGTCAACTAGATTCTCTTGTGTCAAACCCCGAAGAACTTTTGTTCGTCATTTAATATTTATTTTCAAATCCACATTTTATCCGCGAGTTCGAGAGCTAAGAATTTTTATTATTTGGACAAGATCAATCGTTATTACGTGGATCGTATTTTCCGGCAGGAAAATGAGAAAATAAAAATTCTTTACATCATACTTAAGCATCGAAGCAAATTTTTTGTTTGGATTCTTTTTTTAATTTCATTTTTTGTTATCTGACTGGTTACGGGGTCTAAAAAAATATCGTTCGTTAAACGTGATCGGCGCGGTTCTCGACTTCTTTCCGAAACGAGTTACGGTGAGTGGGCGCTACCACACTCGGCCTCTTCTCTCATGCGGTATGCTCGTCAATTCGTTCTCTGCGCTACAAATACACACACATAAGCGCCCACACCACACACATATATATAAAATAAAAGGAGACAATGTGTGCGAGACATTTGAGTGCACGGGAAACGTCGTCCCGGCGTTTTACTCGGTACTTTTACAACTTCCACTGCTCCATGCCGAACACTAATACCAACGATTTATACATCGAACCTGCGGAATGGTAGTAAACCGGTTCGCTTGCTGTTATTAGGGTCCCAGGCGTCGCGCGAGCCACGATGAACGTATCCCACTCTGTCCGTAGTACGCGAGCTCTTTGATCTTATATGGTTAAAACCACAAGAACCCTTTTGCCATTTAAACATTTTTTTTTCATTATTATTATCCGAATCGGGAAAATTATTGACAAATTCTTTTTTCTTCAACTTCAATTTTCGTCAGCGCGACTGTGTTTTTTGCTTCACAAATTTAATTTACTGAATCAGCGGGCCGGGAAGAGGCACGATCCTTTTCAAATTGCCAAATAATTTAAAAAATTTTTAAAAATAAAATAAATGTTTAAATAAAAGAATTCCTCTTATCATTTTTCGTACGTACAGATCTAAATTTTTTATTTATTTTTTAACACGAACACAAAATCATTTCGAACAATCTCTCGTACGGAATTTTCGATAGGTATTGTTTTTCCTAAAGAAGAAAAAATGATCGTTTTCGAGACGTTCGTTGGGAGTTTTTTTTTTTAATTCTTCAAAAAAATGTCTTTTTACCAAATGATTTTTTGGCAAGACGATGGAAATTCTTCCTCATCATCCGCGCAGACTTGCAAGCTCTGTTGAGCTCCCTCAGCGAGCAAACAATTCCCGGCATCAAATTGCCGGGATTTTGATAAAACTTTCATCAAACTCACGGCAATTTCATGAAAGTTCAAGTTTACGGATTTTTCCTTTATTTTTAATCATTTGAAGGTGGTTGATAGGGGTTGTGATGAATTTTATAAGTATCGATTGACCTCCCTTAAAAGCTCACAAGTATCCCATAAATATCCATAAATAACACTGAGATTTTGAAAAAACAAATCGATTTTCCTCTTTTAAAAAATATTTAAAGAATTCGCAGAACCGTAACGGTAGTTTCGATATAATTTAAGGTTGAATATCCGAAGAAGCGATGAAAAGTCTTATAAACCATAGAGACAAAAATGGTACCCGTGAGTATTACAGGGAAAAAAAGTTGCGCCAACTTAACATTAAGCACCGGCAACTCCACTTTTGAAATTCTCTTTTTCGTTTTTTTTTATTTTGGCTCGGTGGGATTTGCCGATTTAAGGGGGGAAATAGGGTTAGGACAGCGTTTTCTCAATGATTTTCATGAATTTTTTTATAGTATAAAAAACGAATATAATTTATTGAAACTTTGAGAATATTTTATACATATATTTAAGTATATACTATAAAATTTTTGAAGAATTTCCTTGAAAAACACCGAAAATATTAGCGACCCCATATTGCAGGTCACAATCAGACTCAGCATTTTGCGTACATTCTGGAAGCCGCAATTTTCATCTGAAATCAAACGAGTTTGGAATTTACTTTTATTATATGTCTCTCTTCTATATGAACCTAAATGCTATCAAAAGAATAGAAAATTGAATTTTTTACAGGGGTCAAAACAAAAAAGGATGATTTTTTTGCCATTTTTCACAACTTTATTTGCAAAAAAAAATTATTTTAAATAATGATAATATTCCGATTTTAGGTTCATATAGAGCGCAATACTGTGAAGAAAGTAACTGCCAATTTTCAAAACGATTGGTTGAAAACTTTTCAAACTAGCGTGTACGCAAGTTCAAAAAAAGTCGTTTTCAGAAAAACGCGTTTGAAAAAATAGTGACCGCTCGGTTATACACGTGGCGCGCTCCGGGGCCTGAAAGAGAGTTACTCACTTTAATGGCTTATAACAATAGAACGTGTCGGAATTTTCATTTAAAATTTTGGGAACTTATTTTTCAATAGTTTTACTAACAATTTATGAAATTAAAAAAAATCGATTTTTTGAACCGTCTAACCCTATTTCCCCCCTTAAAGAAAATAATCTACACTATGATGAAATTTTCTTGAAATTTTCTTGATTCCATTCCATAAATTGAATAATATTTTTTTTACTAAAAAAGGTATTCAATTCGTAAAGAATGATTGGTTATTAATTACGAATAGTGTGAGAGTTATCGAAAAATTGACAACTGATCAACTGTGTGAATTGTTTGTTTTTTATTTTGAAAAAACTTAATGAGAATGTAATTATAAAGAAAGCATGATTTTTTGCTATTTTTTACAACTTTATTTGCAAAATAAAAATTATTTTTAAATTATTTAAAATAATTTTTCGTTCGTATCGAAATATTATCATTAGATAATATTTCATTTTAGGTTCATATAGAACCTAATAGATTTTAGGTTCATATAGAGCGCAATACTATGAAGAAAGTAACTGCCAATTTTCAAAACGATTGGTTGAAAACTTTTCAAACTAGCGTGTACGCAAGTTTAAAAAAAGTCGTTTTCAGAAAAACGCATTTGAAACACGTGGCGCGCTCGGGGCCTGAACGAGAGCTACTCACTATTATGGCTTATAACAATAGAACGAGTCAGAATTTTCATTTAAAATTTTGGAAACATATTTTTCAATAGTTTTACTAACAATTTATGAAATAAAAAAAAATCGATTTTTTGAACCGTTTAACCCTATTTCCCCCCTTAAATCGATAAGTCTTAGGGAAATATGCTGAAAAAATTTTTTAATAGTTTTACTAACAATTTATGAAATAAAAAAAAATCGATTTTTTAAACCGTCTAACCCTATTTCCCCCCTTAACAGAGCTGGACTCTAACAAGTATTATCATTGGAGGAATAAATTTCCCGTTTAATTGGAAATTTCAATTGTCAATAAATTCGAGCTTACGTATCGTTCCGGATGAAACAGAGATTTTTTCCATGGGATATACATTTTTATTTATTTATCACGAACCAGAAATAACAAGTGTGAGCCCCGTGGTCACGTTACTGTGGTCATTCGCATTCAGCCGGATAATCCAAGTGACGACCGCAATGGACATTTGACACGTCGATATCGTCGATATATACCGAACCATAGATTTTATAAGCATTTATTTGCTTGGCCTCGTTTCTCATTAGCGCTCGAGGTTTTATTTCCCTCCGCCATTTACGGTTTATCGTTCGCATATGTCGAAAAAAAAAAACAAAAATGGTCATTGCATAGAAAGAATTAAAGTCTCACGTATACCAATTAATTTTGTATACGTAAAAGGTTCTTACCATCGAAATGACAAATGACCGATAGATCCTATAATATTAATTGTCTTTGTGTATTTCTATTTTTCAAACGCACGTCATTGTGTCAATCGAATAATGGTTAAAAAAAAAAAACAATAAAAAACGACGCACTCTTGCCCATCTGGCTCACGATAAATAAATATCATTTCTAATTCACGAGAACGTGTAATGCCTCTTTGTCACGTCATGTGTTTTTATTAAATCGATAAAGTGTGCACATCTGTGTGTTGTACCCAACGTAACGAGATAATGCGCACGAAATATAAGAGAAATGAGCATGATTGATGAAAAAGAAATCATTGAAAATTAATTTTTTTAAAGAAAATGTGAATTTCATAATTTCGTAAAGAAGGCTTGAATAAATGATTTTTTTTTTTTTTAATTACCAATAATTTGAAATAATCATTCTTTTACAATGAATTTCAATATTTTCCACCATAATTATACGTTATAATAGTAGAAAATTAATTTATTAATGATTTTTTCATTCGGACTGTGAATTTATTCGTTGTTTTTGGCAGGGTTTCAATCGCCTTCTGTACGATTTACCTCTGTATCAGTTGCCTCGAACGATTCCCATCTGTAAAATCTCCGTCGTGAACGATTGCCTTCTGTACGATTGCCGTTGTGAACGATTGCCTTCTGTACGGTCTCCGTCGTGAACGATTGCCTTCTGTACGATCTCCGCTACTTCAGTTCTGGAAATTCGTTCGGTCGGGCCCGAGATCTGCTTAGTCAGGCGCTTAACGCTTAACGCGGGGATTGTACGCCTTTGCGTACAATCCCCGTCGCGTACGATCCCCGTCGTTCGGAACTCTCTTAGCGGACAAGTGGGGGTATACTTGGGGCGCTCCACTAAATACTCCAGTGATTCTCAATTATTAATTTCGACAGTCGTAATGTCGAATTTCAACCGATCATTTGGATCAACTAACTATACGAAATCAATGAATTCAAGAAAGGTCTTATGTATTATTAAGCTTAAAAAAACGACCTTGTAAAATTCAAACGGATATAGCTCGAATACTGCTTGAGCAACCGTGCTGAAATTTTGCAAAAAAGCAAAGCTTTAAGCGCTCCTTGTTTGCAGATTTTCTTGTAAAATTTACTCAAGGATTTTACATTTCCTTGAATTTTTCAAGGAGCGCTTAAAGCTTTGCTTTTTTGCAAAATTTCAGCACGGTTGCTCAAGCAGTATTCGAGCTATATCCGTTTGAATTTTACAAGGTCGTTTTTTTAAGCTCAATAATACATAAGACCTTTCTTGAATTCATTGATTTCGTATAGTTAGTTGATCCAAATGATCGGTTGAAATTCGACATTACGACTGTCGAAATTAATAATTGAGAATCACTGGAGTATTTAGTGGAGCGCCCCAAGTATACCCCCACTTGTCCGCTAAGAGAGTTCCGAACGACGGGGATCGTACGCGACGGGGATTGTACGCAAAGGCGTACAATCCCCGCGTTAAGCGTTAAGCGCCTGACTAAGCAGATCTCGGGCCCGACCGAACGAATTTCCAGAACTGAAGTAGCGGAGATCGTACAGAAGGCAATCGTTCACGACGGAGACCGTACAGAAGGCAATCGTTCACAACGGCAATCGTACAGAAGGCAATCGTTCACGACGGAGATTTTACAGATGGGAATCGTTCGAGGCAACTGATACAGAGGTAAATCGTACAGAAGGCGATTGAAACCCTGCCGTTGTTTTTCTGTTTCATTGAAAAAAGGGAATGGTCCAAGCATCTATGGTATATCGTTAGTACGACGTTCGAGAAGGAAACAATTCGTGCAACGGTTCAGGGATCTCTCGTTCTCTCTCGACGAATGTAAATCGAATATGCTTCAATAATCAGCAACGATAGTAGCGAATCAAACCATTCGTATTAAACGTGCCATTCTATCTCAAATGAGCAGGTTCTTGATTTTTATTTTTCTTAAAAAAAAAATTATTTCTCGCCAGAGATGCAATTAGATGATCATATAAAAACAGTTTTCTGACCGACAGCGGTAGACGCGCGGTTGGTTCACGGGTTCGGCGATCTCCCATGTTTAAGCAGTATTGACCGCGTTCAGTAGTGCGATTAGTGATCGCTTGGCCGTGCACTGGCTTGGACGTCGATTCCTGAGCGGGGGAGGCAGTTTTTCTGAGTTTCCGATGGTAATACAAACTTAAACTCGCTCAAACGAAATAGCCGTCTGTATCGACACAGGTTTTCCGCAGTTTCCCTGTGCCCATGGTAAATGCGATACAGTGTAGCTAAGACGTCTGCGGGCGCAATGGAAGTTAGTTTAAATTAAGTTAATTTATGCGAAGTGCGGGCAGGGAGTGATAGGAGGAAAAATATGGAAAAAAATGGAATTGGGAAAGGGTCATAAGTAAAAATTCGAAAGGGTATACGTTGGAACACACGACAATGAAAATTGTTTTGTGACGAAAATAAATATATTAAAAATTTTATAGAACCTTCCAAATGTTGTTTTTTTTTTTTCGTTAAATAATGGGCTGCATAGCAAAATCGACAACTTGCAAAAGTGTTGATTCAATATTTTCCATGACGATAGTACAATTTTTGTAAAATCTCAAAGTTCATGTCAATCGTTTTTACGCGTCAATCGATACTATCCAAAGTCAAACGATATTATATCAAAAGAAAAAGAAAAGAACACAAAAATTCAATAATACAGTATTCCATTTGTCCTTAAAGGCTCCATACATTATATGTATACATAAAACCAACGAAAGTTGCTGTGAAACATTTTCATCATCTCCGTTCGGCTCTAGTATGCGTTCGTTCGAACGGCAATTTGATCGAATGGATAAAAAAAAAAGGAACGAAAAAAAAGAAGGGACAAAAACGTTCGACGAGTTAACGAACCTCGTCGAATCGTTCGAACGAGACGAGGGGCTCTAGATCTGTAGAGTTCAATGCGAGGCAACATTATTATATAGATATATATATAGACATCGAGTGAAAGAGTCGGAAAAAAGAAATAAAATATATATATATATATTAGGGTGGATCAAATAAAATGACTAATTTTTTTTTTCCTCGATATAATGAAAAATGTATTGTTTGGCAACTCAAAAAAACCCTCTGCCAGTATGAGCCCTTCGTATTTAAATTAAGAGGTTTCCCTCATCGCGAATTTTCATTTCCCATTTAAATAACATGGAAACATTTTTTTTTTAACTTTGAAATTTTATTAGACTTAAACCGTTGATGTTAGGAGAGTCTTTTAGCACATTTTTGTAGAACATTTGATGCTCTACAAAAAAGCTCTCTTGTGTCTAATCGATAAAAGTAACCGTAAAAAAAATAATCGGTGATAATTAGCTCTGGATTCTACTTATCTCGTTTATTAGTACATAAATTTCAAATTAAAAAAAATGTTACTTATCAACATGAATAAATATACTAATATATCGACGCTGCTTACGAAAACTAGCATGTTTCAGATTTCTTACGACAACAAGCACGCTTGATATCTGCGTGAAAACTAGTATGTTTCGGCTTTTGCCACGAAAACTAGCACATTTCGATATTCGCCGCGAAAACTAGCATGTTTCGGCTTTTACCACGAAAACTAGCAGGTTTCGACTTTCACCGCGAAAATTAGCACGTTTCAGTATCACTGGAAGTGTTTCACATTTTTTACTCCACGTTTTTTGAACATCCTTTTTTACTCCAAATTGACGAAATATTTATGCATGTCATTTTATACTGTTTTATTTTTTGTTTGAAATTATTTCATACATATTTTACTGTTTGAATTTTAGTCTGCCAGGCTTGTCATAAGATGGCAAACAGCAAATGCCTCGTCATTTTGGAGTAAAAAAACCATGGTCAAAAAAATTAGAGAAAAGAAAATCGAAAACAATTGCGGTGTATGCAAAGTTAACAATGTCAATTTTTTTCCCTCTTACTACTTCGTCCAAGACCTGACATTTCTCGAGATATCTCAATCGATTGTTTTGAAGATTTTGTCAACTGTACTTTATACTTTAGTCGTTGATCACTCCAAGATTGTTTTTTTTTTATGAAATAAAAACATAATGAACGACTCTTCAGACTGTAAGTAGAATGTACTTTTTATAAACAATAATTTTGTTCAATTCAATCGCTGACTCCGAAACTTGAAGTCATGAAAAATATCATTGATGAACAATTTTAGTTTTTGTGTGGTGGAATATTGCGTAACGTATTTGCGAATCGTATTTTCAATAATGTTATTATTTTTTTAATAGAAAACGAATATAAATGTTTAAGGGTGTACGGGCGATACACTCTTAATGTTTTTCATTTATTCCTTATAGTGCTCCCGAAAAAATTATTAAAACATTTGTGAAAGTTCTGAATCCTATTCGATTTAGTTCGGCAAATATAATACTTTTTCCAGTGCAAATCGAAATATGCTAGTTTTCGCGACGAAAGCCGAAACATGCCACTTTTCGCGGAAGAAGTCGAATCATGCTAGTTTTCGCGGTGAAAGCCGAAACATGCTAGTTTTCGCGTCGAATATCGAAACGTGTTGATTTTCGTGGTGCAATTCGAAACGTGTTAGTTTTCGTAAGAAATTTGAATCGTGCTACTTTTCGTAAGCAGCGTCGATATACTACTAATATATTACTAATATACTAATATACTACTAAAATATTACTAATTGTTTTCAAAAAAATATGAGAGAATCCAGACCTAATTATCACCGATTATTTTTTGTACCGTTACTTTTATCGTTTAGACACAAGAGAGCTTTTTTGTAGAGAATCAAATGTTCTACAAAAATGTGTTAAAAAACTCTCGTAACATCAACGGTTTAAGTTCTAATAAAATTCCAAAGTTAAAAAAAAAATGTTTCCATGTTATTTAAATGGGAAATGAAAATTCGATCCCTCGATGAGGGACCTCTTAATTTAAATATGAAGGGCTCATACATGCAGAGGGTTTTTTTTTTGAGATGCCAAACAATACATTTTTCATTATATCGAGGAAAAAAAAAATTAGTCATTTTATTTGACCCACCCTAATATATATATGTCCAATGTTAAAGGCGCATTATTTGGACTTTCCGGTGTGTCTCGTGCGACAAATTTGGATCTTCGAACAACGTCATCGCCCTCTTGGAGTACGCGTACTATATTTAAGTGTTTTCCCTTCGTTTGTACAGCGAGTTGACGGTCTTATTTTAAAGCGCCATCTCATTGGTTTCACCCGTACACTCGTACATGCTTAATATATCCGAAGATTGAAATACACAATGAAAAATCGTTAAAAATCACTTTTATTGATAATTACGATTACGATTAATTTTATATTTATTTTTCATTGATCCAATTGTTTTTCTCGCTCTTTAGAGATTGAAAACAAGTCATCAAAATATCGATATCAGTGGGAATAAATTCTCAAACAATTTCGAATTATTGGAAAGGAATATTAACAATTATTATTATAGAAGCGCAATTGTGTTGAAATTGTTTTTAATTATTCCACAAGATTTACCATTTCAATTTTTATGTATTAGCAAAAGTGTGACAATTTTTCGTCCTCTTTTATTGCTTGGTAAAATACAATTGAGTAATATAAAATTCGTATGTGCCTTGAGAATTCATTCTCAGCTTCAATCCACTTTGAGGGGTGTATAGACAGTAAGAGGAATCCAGAGAATATCATATATATATATATATATATATATATATATATATATATATATATATATATATATATATATATATCTGAATAACAGATCGTTAAGGTACGATAGGTCACGCGACCTTGAAGTTATGTTTCCCCTTGACCGTGAAAACTACCTCGGGCACCTGTTTCGTGTACGATGGCGCTGCGAGCGGTGCATAGAAACAAGCGTGCAGTATCCGTGCGTTGGCTTTTTCCCTAATTCATGAAGTCTTTCACGCGCCTGCGTTTTTCCTCTTTTTTCCAGCCACCACTTCTCTTACACTTGTTATTGTTATTTCTGTCATTATTATTATTAGTCTTCATCCTTAAAAATTTTCGATTTACTCCTTTATTTTGTCTACTTTCGGATCCTATTGGACTAACTCCAAAATCGATGGGCAATTTTTGATTTTTTTTTTTTTTTAACTTCTCAAGAAAAAAACCGAAACGCGCATTTTTATTTTCGACAAAATCGTAAAAAATTCTGAGCATCTACTTCAGAGCATTTTGCAGAATAGAAATATCTTTTATTTCTCAACTTGCCTACTATTCGAAAATTCCCTCATCGAATTTCATCTGTCGCTCATTATTTCGATAAATGCGATATGCACATTATAAATTAATTTAATCATTTTTTCAACGAATATTTAATTATTCGTACAACGCTTACAACCCGTTCTTTAAGTTCGAATTTCGGTTTTTTTTTAAACATCCATAAAAATAAAAATAAAAAAAAAAAACCGATAATATCGTTTTTTAATGAAAAATTTAGTGGGGAAAAAAAATGTCATCCCCTCTTCTCCCCATAATCCGTAACAGTATAACTTAACGAGTGTATCGCGTGACTCTTACAACATACTAAAAAATAAATAAAAAATAAAATAAAAAATGCTAATGGTCGTAAATCTGTCCATTTAGCCTGAAACAACCCATATGCATGTGTGTACGTGGTTTCAGGAGTGCCCCCCCGATAAAGCTTGAGTGTGTGTCGGTCGGTAAAAAAAATAATGGCGGTGGGGAGAGACGCCACCGCGTGTCTGCACGGATTATTTGCGAGGCGGTGCGGCGGATTGCAAACTCGACGGGAGTCGCGTACGTTAGTTTCCCACGAGTTACGGCGAGAAAAGTGTTTCGTTATGGCATATATTGTATATATAGAAAAAGAATATATATATATATATATATATATATGCATTAGTTTTATAGCTGAGCTGCGGGACAGCAACGTTTCGTCGTATGTACGACCAGACACATTCTACATCTTGGTACACTATGACACTCCATTTTCTCTCTTTCTCTCTCTCATTCTCTCTCTGCGAAGAGAGAAAATCGACGATTGAATGCTCGATAGAATAAGCGAATCACTATATATCGCTAAGGATAGAAAAGTCAAAAAAAAAAGTTAGATTCCAGGGGAAAAAAAAAACAATCTATGAATAAAATTTTGAAATAAGAGAAGGGACTGAAAAAATCATTAATTTTCACGACACGAAAACATGAATTTTAATCCTTTCGCACCACTGATTCAAATTTTACCGAGTAATTAATTACAAATGTGCGTTAAATTGACGGAGGATTTCTTTAAGTATATTTTTTTTTAATCTGAAATAAGATATAATTAATGAGATAAAAAAAAAGAAAATATGCAATATAAATCGGAAGAAATTAAAAATATTGAAAGTGTAAACAAGTTTGTTAATTCTTCCATACAGTACCAAATATGTTGGTGATGTTTTTTCAAAATTTGTTTATCGTTTAACTGAATCGACTTGAGGTTTTATCACCCCGGCTGGAACGAAACTCAGGGTTTTTAACAAATTTACATCCCGTTATTTATAGCCCGCGGTGATAAAAACCTATTAAAATCGAATGAATTTCAACCGGACGCAGAAACTATTAATTCGATCCGTATGACATTGATATAAGGTCTCCGATTAACGTATTCAATAGAAAATTTTAAAAAGTTCCTTGAAAATTTACATGAAATCGTTCGTTTTTATTACGTAATATTATAAACGTTGATCTTTGTCGTGTTACGATTAAATGATAATAACTTTGTAAGAATTTCGACGGTGGATGTTGTTTTTCGAAAATTGTTTCATACAAAATTCCAACAGCCAAGTCCCGTAGTAATCATTAAATTTTTATTTTATTTATTTTATTTTGAAAACAAAATACTTTTACAATTTCCTTTCCATGATCGTAGAAAACATTTCGATCAATCGGTCGTTTTGGAATTTCAATAAACTGGTTTATTCGGCAAGTTGAAAGTGATCTTAGAGCGCTCTCCTCAGTCCCAAATTACTTAGGATATAGTACAATCAATAGGGAGCTCGTTACTCTTGTCCGCATCGCACTAAAAATAATCGACAATATTTTTTTTTTTTTTCAATAAGGTTCAGTATCACGTACTGAATGTAAATAAATAAAATCCTTACAAATTAAGGGAGCGCGAGTGCCGCCATTTTGAGGAAAACCGTATTGGCCAATATCTCCGTTACCGTGCACTTTAGCCAAAAAATGGTAATAACCTTTCTTGTAGATAATTAAATTTCCTATTTTTTTTTCTAAATAATCTTTTTTGTATCAGTCACTGTTTCCGACTTATACGGTTGTTAAAATTTATTTATTCACTTTTTGACCTGTATCTCTCTTAATAATTGTTTAAACAATAAAATGCTGATAACTTATCTTTTAAATCCATAGATTTTCCACAACTTTTATTTAAAACTTTTTTGTCTACAATTAATATTCTCAAAGTTATAACGCGTTCAATGTTGCGCTACTGGGTGCAAGGCTAAAAACGCGTTATAACTTTGAGAATATTAATTTTAGACAAAAAAGTTTTAAATAAATGTTGTGGAAAATGTATGAATTTAAAAGATAAGTTATTAGCATTTTATTGTTCAAACAATTATCAAGAGAGATACAGGTCAAAAAGTGTATGAATAAATTTTAACAGTCGTATAAGTCGTAAACGGTAGGTGATACAAAAAAAATTATTCAGAAAAAAAGATGGGAAATTCAATTATCTAGAAGAAAGGTTATTACTATTTTTGGCCTAAAGCGCACGGTAACGGAGATATTGGCCGATGCGGTTTTCCTCAAAATGGCAGCACTTCCGCTCCCTTAATTTGTAACCATTTTGTTAATTCACATTCAGTACGTGATACTGAATCTAATTAAAAAAAAAAATGTCCTTTATTTTTAATGCGCCACAATATTCTCTATTGATTGTACTAATACGCTCATTTAATTTTAAGGCGCGGCGGAAACGCCCCCCCCCCCCCGACCCCGCCACATATCATCGTCCCAAATGTTTGCTCTCGAAAGTGGAGCCAATGCGGATCATGTTTATTTACGAATGGTCGAACGAGTGATGATAAACATAATCACGTGACGTATTCAATGACTATGTAGATCAAATTATTTTGAGACTGTTCATAATTGATGTTGTTTCGTCATTTATTACATCAGCGAAAAGAATCAATTGATTATACGACTCAACGAATGGAATTTATTTATCTTAAAATTTTTAGAAAGATTCAATCATTTTTATCGTTAAAAATCGTAATATGATCGAGGATTTTTTTAACGCAATTAAACGAGTGGAATAAACGATGACAGTTTGTCACGCATTTCCACGTCTCGTTGTTTTCCTCACGGACGCGGTTTCGTGGCGTATGCGAAGAGACTTTACACACGGATGCATTCGTGCATAATCTGTGAGAGCGACATCCAACCGTTCTGAACGTCGTCTAACACCGCCGAACAGCAGCGCTCCCCGTGTCAAGCGTCGTAAAACTGCGCCGAGTATACGTGGCCCGTTTGAAGCTGCGCGCGCATTTCAACGTCGAAATCAAAACAACGTACACCACGCGATATTTCGTCATTTTTTGCCCGCAGAGACATCTGTCCCGTGTAACAGCCCAAGGAGAAATAAGAACCGTTGACGAACGAACATATACACGCGCGTCTTTAATATTGCCAAAAGTCTAACATCGCAGTTTGTTCCAACGGAAATATATAGTAATTTATGATACCGCGACGCCCGTACCTTAGAATACGAATGCACTAGAAGCTCAGAGGTTCTCAAACGATCGTTGCGGATGTTGTTAATGATCAGTTCAATTTTTTCCCCGATGAAATTTCAATCGAGTCTTCCATTGAAAATTATGATAGGAAGTTAAAAAATGATCGATAAACATCGGTTACATCTTATGTCCTTTAGTAGTCTGGTAACTTGAGCCGATTTTTATGTCTTTTTTGGAGGGCGTTTTTTTGTAGGAAAATAAAAATGAATCGTTTTGGATATTTAGGATGTTTTTATTTACATATTAAAGATACAAAAAAATTTTTTTTAATTTAATAGTTTATTATTATTATTATTATTGATCATAGTTGACACCTCGAAAAAAAAGGGCGTGGGTGGCCCCGGTGATTTTGGCTCTTGATGTTATCTGAAGTAAAAAAATCTTGATAATTCATAATCTATAGACATGTGATTCTGGTCGGAACTACTGAAGTTAAATTTCATGGATAAATAACAAAATGGAAAAGGACGTTTTTTTCCAAAGTCCGCCATTTTGTTATTTATCCATGAAATTTAACTTCAGTAGTTCCGACCAGAATGACATGTCTATAGATTAAGAATTATCAAGAATTTTTTATTTCAGATAACATCAAGAGCCAAAATCACCGGGGCCACCCACGCGCTTTTTCTTCGAGGTGCCAACTTCGATCAATAATAATAGTAATAATAAACTATTAAATTTGTTCAAAAAATTTTTTTTTTGTATCTTTAATATGTAAATAAAAACATCCTAAATATTCAAAACGATTCATTTTTATTTTCCTACAAAAAAACGCCCTTCAAAAAAGACATGAGAATCGGCTTAAGTTACCAGACTACTGCCTTAAAAAGTATAGTGGCCATTTTCGAATTCTCGATTGTCAATGGTTGTTAATTGATTTATGCGCGTACATCGGTGATTATGTATTTTTAACATCAACGATAACGTGAAGGAGCCATTTTTACATCGTCTCGCTGTGGTCACCGGCAATTAGGTGTAGAAACAGGAAGAAACCGAGCCACGTTATCGAATAAAAGAAAAAGTCGAGATCCTCGAAGTTCTAGTGTACAGTGTACGTAACCGAAAAATAAGTATAGCAATTTAATATCTATTTTCCCACAATTCGTCAAGGGAAATATAAAACAACTGGCAGAATTGATTAGTTGTTTATTGAAGTGGCGGGGGGAGCGTAAATGCCTTTAAAAAAAGTAGAGTAAACAAAATTCAAGAAATTTGATGCACCTTAAAATAAAATGAACCTTCGACGTCTCTCGTGAGTCACGATAAGTTTTCATCGCTTCGGAACGTTTTAGAATTATAGAATATTCTAGAAACTTCTCCCAAGTGAGAAAAGGACAGGTGGTTGAAAAAAAGAAAGAAAAAAACAAAACAACAAGAAGCAAACCGTCTGTGTGCGACGAGTGGCGACTTAAAGCGACGGTTCCGACCAGTCCCCTCGGATTTTTTATATGCATATATATATATCAACGAGTAAAACGGCACCACGTTATAAATTCCATTAGCCATATACGTGGTTTATTATGCCGGTAAGAGTGAGTCACTGTTTCGTCGTGTCGTCGATGGCAGACATTTAGTCCGGTATTTGCATCATCTTCTTCGATAACATATTGCCATCTGTGTTATCGAACGTTGAACGACCCGATTTTAAGGAATTTTCGAATGATCCAAGTGTAAAAGGAAAGCTCGTGTAAAATGTTAGTTTTACGCAGATTTACTGTTTAGCAAATAATTGTAGCGTTTCAGTAATGCATTGTTGGATTCCATTATTTCATTTTTCTTTTTTATTTTTACCTTCAAAATGGATAACGCGACCTTCGTTATACATTATTTTGCTCATGAGCGATGGAATTTCATCAATTATCCATTATTTTGATAGCGGGTAATGGAATTCCGACTCTTATCCATTATTTTCGTAACGGACAATGGGATTCCTACTTTTATCCATTATTTCAATAACGAGCAATGGAATTCCGACTCTTATCCATTATTTTGGCTACGGGCAATGAAATTTGATCCGTTATCCTTATTCTGATAATGCGTAATGGAATTTGATTCACTATCCATCATTTTGATAATGATCAATGGAATTTTATTGATTATCAATTATTTTGACAATGGGATAATGGAATCTCAATGATTTTTTATTTTTTTTCTGGAAAAAGAAGAAAACGAAATGCATAATGGATTATTTTTACATTATAATTTTTACAACCCTGGCTCGCAAGTGTTTGCTTACGTGTGTGTGCGTATGTTTTCCGACGAGCATCGCGTCGGTCGAGCTTCGCGCGGTTCGCGGGACGGCGAGAGCGGGGAACGGCCGCGCTGGATGCCTACGTGACAAGAAGCTTGTAGGAGAGAGGGCGTCGGCGATCTCCTGATTCTTCGAGGTCTCGGAGCCCGGGGGGATTACGGGTCACGTAGCAGCGGTGGGGGAAACCGTTGCCTGCTCCGCGGGGTCGCGACGCAGCGCGCGGCGCGCGGCGGGGTGGGGGAAGTGGAAAAAAAAACACGCCGCGACGAGGCTACTAGTCGGAGCGGCCATCTTGAGTAGAGCTCAGTCGGAAACCAGCTGCCGAGTAAAGAGCAGTGAGGGAAGGTGTATGTTAGAGAGGGCCAGATGTGTTAGCACGAAGGATTTTTTAATGAGCTTCCGAGCCGAATCAACGCTACCCGCAAAGATACTTTGCTATAGCGACGAGGATAAAACAACATCAACGGCAGAAACAGCAAAAACAACTTTGCAGTCACATCGAGGGGCTTTCTTTCGCGATTGCGAAAGAGCCATTAGGTGTCGTCGTAACGTCTGATACGCGAGGAAAGGGAATAGAAAAAAAAAAAAAACCGAAAAACCTTCGTTCGGAGGTAGCGAAACGTACGAGTCGGTGGCTCCTTCTTGGTGAAACAAACGGGAAGAACTCGACCAAGCGTTTTGCAAGTGAGCGGGGGCGAGAGAGCGCGTGTGTGTGAGAGAGAAAGAGAAAGAGAGAGAGAGAGGTGAAAAGTAGCGAGAAGAAAGAAGAGACTGTAGCCGCTGATGAGCGAGAGAAAGAAAATTTTTATTTGATTTCGGGAAAGGAAAAATCATTACATCGTTTTATTCGAGGATTTCCGAAGCTGATGAAGATCGTCATCGAGGAACAGAGGAAGAAGCAAAATCTTGAATTCACTTTGTGGAGATTGAAGGAGGAAAAAAAATTTAATAAAACAAAGAAGAGACCTTCCATCCGGAAGGACTAGTGCAGTGTCAAAGTCTGTGATAGTATTTATTCAAGATTTTAAAACAAAAACGCAACGCAGAGAAGGAAAAAAAACAAACGTGGAAGAGAGGTGAAAAATTCGTTGAAGGACGAATATAATCGAAGATTCTGGAAACCGGGCTTTGGTCGAAAAACACCGGAAATTAGGCCCGCGTTCAAGTGAGAAAGAAAGCGTTTAAGATAGGCTTTATATATTTATTTATATCTGTGATACCTACCACTGATATACACATCGATCGGAAGGAAAAGGGAAACTTGCCAGAGGTGTAAAAAAAACCACGAAATCATCTGGTGAACCGGTGAAGGAAGAATATTTTGTCACGAAAGCCCTCGTCAGCGTCGAGGGAACAGAAAAAAAAGAATATATATATATATATATATATATATGTGTACAGATACTATAATCGAAGAAGCGTTTTCGTATCCGGAAAAGAAAAGAATAAGAACGAGCAGAGGACGATCGTTTATAATCAGTAAACCAATAGTGGTTAGGCCTTTTTCTGTAAATACGACTGAACTCTTTTTTACAATTATTGATAGCGGTGCGGTGTGGAAGCGATAAAGAGAAAAAGAGGGTGGAAAAAGAACAAAGCGTCTACAACGAGAGAAAAAGAAAAGTTCGCGACTGTTCTATTTTCGTAAAATCGACGTCGTTTTTTTTTTTTGTTCGGGTTATTGTCGCTCGACTCTCGCGATTAACAAATTGAAGATGGTGGAGAAAATCTTCGAGGAGCAAGAGACCGAGCGTCAGGACGCCGGAAGAGGTAAGAATCGAAATTTTCCGAAGAAAAAATTGTTTTTCTTTCTCAATTCTTCGTTAATGTACTTTTATTTCGTTCGCCTGTGCAGGCCAGCCTCGCCGGCACCCACCAAACACTCACAAAACATATAGGCTCTACCCGGCGTCGGCCATTTTCTCTTTTTTTTTTATCGTTCTCGAAGGTCACTCGTTCGCCGGCGTTTTTTGTTTCCAAACAAACGGGGTAACGCGCTAACGCGAATCCAGAGCCTGTTTGTGCTCACTCGGGAATGACTTTGGCCCGTCTTATTCGCCGGCAAGTAGAAAGAGAATAAGAATTTTTCGAAAACATTGAACTTTTTGTTGTTGTGTAGAAAAAAATATTTCCCTTAAAAAAGTTCCCGCTCGTTTAATTGCGGCCACGAATTATCGTTTTATCTATCAATAAGAAGAAAAAAAACCAATAGTATCGATTTGTATCGAGAGACGCGGCCAGCGTCTTTTGACGCCAAGTATAAAAAAGAAGTTTTCAAACTGTGCCGATGTCTCTGTACAGTAAGGTGGCCTGAAAACCGTTATATTCAAACTCTAAATCGGACTTTACGCGCAAACGCGTCGAGTTATAACAAATCTGACGACATTTTTGCGATGTAATGTTATTTTTTTTTCTTTCGAATGCATTTAGATTTATTTAGATCCATCCACGCATTGTTGAGATATCGTAATATTGCCATGATTTTTCACGCAACTTTTTCGATGTTACACGATATTAACATTTTATTCATTGATCGATTAATTAATTGGCATATCAATCATATTATACAATAATTAATATCGTATATCAATTTTATATGTTCGTTAATTGATTTTTTTTTTTTTTTTTCATTGCTTAAATGTTGTGCTGGCTTTTATCAAAATTGGCCGGGATTTACTAAACTGTAAGTCGGTCAGAATGAAAATTTCGCAAATGCCCTTCCCCATCCCGTATATCTATAAAATGTTTATTTATCTCTTTCTCTGTTGAGGGACGTAAGTTGGCAAGAGGCGGAAAGAGCCGGTCGAACACGAATTATTTTCGATAGTGTTTCGCTCACTGGGTTAGTCGAGCCGTTGCGTAGAACGAATGAGAGAAAAAAAACGACAGGGATACTCGAAGATGAGACGCAATAGGTTAAAGCCCTAAATCGGAGAGGGCGATGAAAACGAGAAAAAAATAAAACAAACCGACGCTCTTCGGTCCTTGGCGTGTGGCGTCCTTATGCTCGACGCGCAGTTTCGCCCGAACAAAGGACAAAGGGAATGGGACGCGTGAGATCATCCGAGAAAGATAGAGAGAGAGGGAATATATGATAAAGGGCTTGTTGCGCATGGCATTTTACAGCTATCCACCACCACCACTACTAACGGCCAATAGAGACTACTAACCGAGGAGGGTGACTTAAAGCTCAAATCGTTTCCCAACTTAAAGGGACAAAGGGTTTGCCAAAAGGGGCAATGACATTATCTTAAATCCCCGTATATTATCAACGCACAAAATCACGATGTTGAAGTTTGCATCGTTGGAACGCAACGCAAATAGGTTTTTAAATTTTCATTTTCAGTATTGCTCTTGCTTCTCGTTGCCCATTTAGGCTCAGGTCCTTGAAGGAGACTCCGACGAAACCTCGTAACGATTTTTGTCATCGATAATCCAATCTTAAGGGGGATTGATAATGTAAAAAATCTCTATTTTCGTTGCATTCCAACGATGCAAACTTCAACATCATACAAAATCGTTAATCAGTAATTCACATTGTTTTTTTTAATGTCGCATATTATTGGCGATTTTCCGAAAAGCCGTCGCGCGAAACCGCCATTTTGAAAACTGTCTTTTGCATCATTGACGTCGTAATGGGATAACCGTGAAAAAACGTCTAAGATAGCAATTCTCATTGAATCAAATCGATAAATGATTTTTAAATGGACGTAAAGATACTTTGTCTAATTGAAAATTCTTTTCAATTTCTTTTTTCTACGATCCGTATATTCCAAACGACAAATTTGTCAGATGAAGCAGTTTCAATCTAACATCGAATTTCAACAATTTATTGCCACGGATCTATGGATCGTAGAGGAAAATTGTATAGAATCTTTTTAACGCAAAATTCACTAAAGCGTTAAGAAATAATTATTTAAAGTAAAAAAAATTCCCGTATATTATGAACGGACAGAAACTTTAATCAGTAATTCACATTTTTCAACAATTTCAACAATTTATTGCTGTGGATCGTAGAGGAAAATTGTATAAAATCTTTTTAACGCAAAATTCACTAAAGCGTTAAGAAATAATTATTTAAAGTAAAAAAAATTTCCGTCTATTATGAACGGACAAAAACTTTAATCAGTAATTCACATTTTTTCTTTAAATGTCGCGTATTATTGGCAATTTTACGAAAAGCCGTCGCCCGGAACCGCCATTTTGAAAACTGTCTTTTGCATCATTGACGTCGTAATGGGATAACCGCGAAAAAAACGTCTAAGATAGCAATTCTCATTGAATCAAATCGATAAATGATTTTCAAATGGACATAAAGATATTTTGTCTAATTGAAAATTCTTTTCAATTTATTTTTTCTACGATTCGTATATTCCAAACGACAAATTTGTCAGATGAAGCAGTTTCAATCTAACATCGAATTTCAACAATTTTTTGCCATGGATCTATGGATCGTAGAGAGAAATTGTATAGAATCTTTTTCACGCAGAATTGATTGAAGCATTGAACGATAATTATTTAAAGTAAAAAATTCTTTATCACATTGTTAATTGACAATTATTGACAATGACCTCTCGTCGATGTCAAAATTTCTTCAACTATCATTTGGAAACGACGTTTGAACGGTACTCGAAACCCTATTTGTCTTCAATGACCCCTATTGTCCTTCATCAATCGTGTATCCACATAATTCCCTCAACCCCCAAGGAATTTAGTCGATATTGAGAATGCTCCCTTTCTCGTATCGCATTCTCTTTTTTTCGACTTCCCGCGCCGTGTAATGTGAAATCGAACGCAATAACCTTAACTCTGCGTTAAAACGATAATACCCTATTCGCGTTATTAACCCGAAATTGGACGCGATCGAAACTGGGTTCGGTGACCGCTTACCGCAATGAACGCAGGTAAACAACGAAAAGACTCGGAACATTTTTAAAAACGCATCATTCGTAGTTTCGCATAACACGCGCATGAGGCGTGAAAAAAAAAGAGGAGGAATCTCCGACGGGAAAGGATTTTCCAAGGTGATTTCGCTTGTTTTACAAAAGAAAACGCTTTAGCGATGAAAACGAGGAAGGTCAAGCGTGAAATCACATGTTCCTGGAGTTCTTGATACCGGAAGCGATAAACCAAGAACCACTTACGTTATATATACGTTCGTAATTGTTTCTACAATATCTAGACTCTTAGCAAACAAAATGGCGCCGACCGCACAATTTATCCCCTACACTTGTTTTGATTTACGCCCTTTTGTTTGTTAGCGCTCGATTTTATAGTATTTTCGAGCGAATGAAATACAAATCAAAATTTACACATTTTCTCCCTCAGAGAAAAAAAAAATACGAATTCCCTGGAGGTTATTAAAACAATTTTTTCTCCATTTTTTTTTCTCGGTCCGTTACATGCCGTTCTTCTAAATAAAATTCGCCGGCGACGGGCAATAACGTAAATTCTCATTTTACGCCGTATCCATCTCACGCTGCATAAAAAAAAAGATAAATATTCCCACTGATAATATTTCCAACGATCGATATTTCTGTCATTCATTTTTTTTTTTTTGCAAATACTTCATTCAATTTTTATTCATTTTTCCTTATTATTCCATTACGGTTTTTTTCTTTTTCGGTTATATCTTTCTTGCAAATATTTTGTTACACTTCACTGTCGTTTCTTTGTAATTTTCATTAATTACAATGATTTATAAATATTTTATTTGCACTTCAAAAAAATTGTAATTATTGATATTGTTTTTTTTTTCTATGCGTAATTGATTTCATCAACTTTGTTCGGAATAGAACAAATTTTTTTTTTAAAACCTTCTAAATGCACAAACCTCAATATCTCTCTTTCTCTCTCTCTCTTTGTATCTCCGGATGAAGTATTATCGTGCGTTGCATATCTCGGTCTCGAAGATGGCGTCGTTCCTTTTCTGTGCCAGTCATTGAACCCGCTAGCGTTGGCCGCGGACTGTTAGCGATCTACTGGCCAAAGCGAGAGGCGCCTCTCACGTTTAAACTGGCGCACGAAAATACACACGACGCTCAGAGGGTTTCTGAGATCGCGAAAATTTTCATCATCCTACCAAAGTTTTCCGTCTCTCTTCGCTGCTCCCCCCCGCACGTTTCATGATGCCAAAGAACTGACGAGCGAAAACATTATCCTTCTCAAGCCTCGACAAAGAATGAAAATTCGTCAAAAAACAAAACGTATCGATATACCGTGAAAATGCTGCGAAATAAAAATGTCAATACTCTTCAAGTTTGATATTTTTCATTATTTCGTATACTGGAGAGAACAAAACTGGAAAATTAAAGGAAAATGGTACTAATTTTCTATTGTCAATAAAATATAAGCTTTTTTTGCTTTTATTATTATTATTGACATTTTTGTTTGAGGGGGGGAATAGGGTTAGGACAGCGTTTTCTCAATGATTTTCATGAATTTTTTCATAGTATAAAAAATGAATATAATTTATTGAAACTTTGAGAATATTTTATACATATATTTAAGTATATACTATAAAATTTTTGAATAATTTCCTTGAAAAACACCGAAGATATTAGCGACCCCTTATTGCAGGTCACAATCAGAGACTCAGCATTTTGCGTACATTCTGGAAGCCGCAATTTTCATCTGAAATCTAACGAGGTTGGAATTTACTTTTATTATATGTCTCTCTTCTATATGAACGTAAATGCTATCAAAAAAATAGAAAATTGAATTTTTTTACAGGGGTCAAAACAAAAAAGCATGATTTTTTGCCATTTTTTACAACTTTATTTGCAAAAAAAAATTATTTTAAATAATGATAATATTCCGATTTTAGGTTCATATAGAGCGCAATACTGTGAAGAAAGTAACTGCCAATTTTCAAAACGATTGGTTGAAAACTTTTCAAACTAGCGTGTACGCAAGTTAAAAAAAAGTCGTTTTCAGAAAAACGCGTTTGAAAAAATAGTACCAAGAAAAACAAAGTCAAGGCAGTCATAAATTTTCTTCGGTGTTTTTCAAGGAAATTCTTCAAAAATTTTATAGTATATACTTAAATATATGTATAAAATATTCTCAAAGTTTCAATAAATTATATTCATTTTTTATACTATAAAAAAATTCATGAAAATCATTGAGAAAACGCTGTCCTAATCCTATTCCCCCCCTCAAACAAAAATGTCAATAATAATAATAAAAGCAAAAAAAGCTTATATTTTATTGACAATAGAAAATTAGTATTTTTCAATAGTTTTACTAACAATTTATGAAATTAAAGAAAAATCGATTTTTTGAACCGTCTAACCCCATTGCCCCCTTTATTGGATTTTTGTTGGGAAAAAATCGAAATTTTTTAGCGAGAGATCCAACAACCTGCAATAATAAAAGCAAAAAGAGCTTATATTTTATTTTATTGACGTTTGATTTAATTGGAATTTTTGTTTGGAAACATCGAAATTTTCTAGCGACAGACGCAACAACCTGCATTAATAAAAGCGAAAAATGTTTATATTTTATTTTATTGACATTTGATTTAATTGGAATTTTTGTTTGGAAAAATCGAAATTTTCTAGCGAGAGATGCAACAGCCTGCAATAATAAAAGCAAAAAGAGCTTATATTTTATTTTATTGACGTATTGATTTAATTGGAATGTTTGGAAACATCGACATTTTTTAGCGAGAGATGCAACAACCTCTTTCGAATTAATTTATCTCGGTCTTTCAGTTGTCTTGCATGTTGGTGACGAATTTCTTAACCACAAATATATTTCATAAAGAGTATCTTGAGAATCACTGTCGAGCTTATTCAGGTGGGTCGTATTTGAGTCGTGTCGAGTCCTCTACTTTGCGCGAATGGTCCATATTTGATATTCTCTGACCCTAGCCAATCTTAACCGCGTGCTCTCGTGTTCACTTGGACAAACTGTTAATCTCTCTCTTTGGGCTACTCTTTCTTTTTCTTCTCGGAGATCCTCGGGTGTACTAGTACATTCGCATTGTACACATGTAGTTTGTAGATAAAAAATGTGAAAACGACCGTAGGACAATTCTTCCACCTCGAATTCTGTGAGTGTCCAAGTAACGACGAGAGAGGAGTGATCTTTCATTCTCTCTATCTCTCTCTCTCTTTCGCGAGAAAAAAAGCGAAAGAGAGAATCGAGTTATGGTCCACCGCGTGTCATGCTCGTTGCTGAATCAGCAGAATTCTCGTTACGGTGATTGGTTCTTGCAAATATGCAAGTCCAGTAGACTCATAGTCTTGATTAAATTCAGCTTAATGTCCACCCAAGAATTGACCGGCATGGAAACATCAAAAAATCAATTTTAAATCGTTTAAAGATTTTTTCTTATCTCATCGAGCAAAATAAATGTTCGCGAAAATTGCTGCAATTTGTCATTTTCAGCAGCGATCCTTTTCTTCGTCAAAAATATTCATTTTACGAATTTTTTACAAATTTTCAATCGAACAATCGCCCGTGCAAAATTTAACCGACAGAAGCATTCACGTTTTCCTTTTACGTGAATATTCAACATTTATGTGTTCAGCGGGCATTTTTCATTTTTACGAATTTTCTCGATCAATTTCTAATATTAACTTGTTGATTCAAGAGAAAAAAGAAAAATGAGAAATCCTCCAAGTCTAGGCCCCCACAATTGTTTTAGGCATTTTTTTGTTGTTAATTTTCGGTCCAACGAAATTACCTCTCACCATTGACGACGCTTTATATTTAGTACAATCAATAGAGAATATTGTGGCGCATTAAAAATAAACGACATTTTTCTTTTTTTTAATTAGGTTCAGTATCACGTACTGAATGTGAATTAAAAAAATGGTTACAAATTAAGGGAGCGGAAGT
Source organism: Oxytorus armatus (assembly GCA_958009045.1). Classification (NCBI taxonomy): domain Eukaryota; kingdom Metazoa; phylum Arthropoda; class Insecta; order Hymenoptera; family Ichneumonidae; genus Oxytorus; species Oxytorus armatus. The sequence continues at coordinate 27,299,338 of OY253747.1, forward strand.
GCCGCCATTTTGAGGAAAACCGCATTGGCCAATATCTCCGTTACCGTGCACTTTAGGCCAAAAATGGTAATAACCTTTCTTCTAGATAATTGAATTTCCCATCTTTTTTTCTAAATAATTTTTTTCGTATCACTTACCGTTTACGACTCATACGACTGTTAAAATGTATTCACTTTTTGACCCGTATCTCTCCTAATAATTGTTTAAACAATAAAATGCTAATAACTTACCTTTTGAATTCATAAATTTCCCACAACTTTTAATTAAAACATTTTTTTCTAAAGTTAATATTCTCAAAGTTATAACGCGTTCAATGTTGCGCTACTGGGTGCAAGGTTAATAAAAACGGGGTATGCATAGTGCAATGATGAAAATTCAATAAATATGCAAAAAAATATTAATGATATTGACATAATTAACAATAAATACCTCCTTACCTGCAAAGAACAGCGACTTCCCGTTGACATTTTTTAAATATTTGTATAATATTTTTAACAATTCAATAATACTTCATAACTCGAATTGCCCGACGATTATTATCAAATTATCAATTATATACTGTTGGCATAACGAACGAAAGAATAGGAAAATGGGAAATTTATTCAAAAAGGCATGGAAAGTTTTTGACGGTTAATTCTGACAGAAAGGTTTCACAATATGTTTTTCAACATCCTCGGCATCGTAGATTTATCTTAGAATAAATTTATTCCATATATATACTGTTGCGTCAGTCGCCGAGTCATCAAGTATTCGTTCATTAGAAAACAAAATTCTCTTCGGTAAATTTTCTTCCGTCTACGAAGAACTGGAAATTAAACAAGATTCAAATACAAAACATACACGTTAGACTATACCAAGCGATCCGCGGCAATCGTTTATTTGTTCGAACAAAGAAACTTCATTCTCGATTGACTCAAAGCAGAGGTGTCGTATAATAATAATAACATAAAGTCGTATAATAATAATAAAAATAAAAATAATGATAATCGATAACGATGAATCGTAAATGCCGGAAGCCGCCGACTCGCAGCCTCGAGACGCACACTCGAGATTGTCGAGTCTCATTTTCCAATACCGTCGTCTCTAATTCATCTCTCTCTCTCATTCTGTCGACGATCTTTCGCGTGGGCGTCTTTATGCTTTTACGCGTCAGCCCGAGGGACAAATTTTTGTTTTTCTTTTTCATCGCGCGAAGATTTACGATACGAGATCGATGCCCGGTCGCAATGACGATGGCTTTTTTTTTCGTATCCGTGCGGTTGTAGGGTTTATGAGGGATGCAATGAAGACGATAAAATCGACCGCCATTTTATAGACGATGGACTTTATTTACGCTCATGTGGCTTTTAAAACGTAGTTTTTCTAAAGAAAGAGAAACAAATCATTTTTTTAAATTCAGTTTTAATGGAAATTATTTGAAAAAATCGTTCAACTGATAAATAATCAAATTATACAAACTTTTTATTTAACAGTATCTTAAATTAATCAATTGTTATTCAGTAAATTTCGTTATTCAGTATGAAATAGCGATTATTTCAATTTCATCTTAATTATTTCAAGTTCATTTTTTTCCCCATGAATATAATTGTTTTATTAAAATTGTTGAAGTTTTTTTTTTTTTTTTAATTAAAGAGTTTTCAAATTAAAGAGTTTTTATTCTCTATACTGTGACAATTTTAATACTCCAAACGCATTGTTACTTATTATTATTATTATTATTATTATTATTATTATTATTATTATTATTATTATTATCTCTGTCCTTCTTGATTATTCGGAAAATCGCTATTATTGTTATCTCGCTGTTTTCATTTGTTTTTCGTGGCTACTTTAGGATTTGGTGTTAATTTGGACTTTGATTTGCTCACGATTTGGACTATCATAACAATGGTAGCGGAATAACATGTACTTAGGTAGCGACTTTTCGAGAAATAAAAAAAGACGACTTTTCTCGAAGACCATGAGACTTTTACCGAGGTCATATTTGTTCATTCTGATAGGTCCGGATTCAATTTAACCCCCCCGTGTCACTCTGACGTGTTAGTTTTGGGACATCCTGTATGTACATGCATGATGATACGGTTAATAGTTGATGCGTCGCGAACCCGTACTTTAAACGACCCGTATATGTATAAAGTCACGTCTCGCTCACGACCGATTTCTCTTCAAACCCACGTGCGCATAAATGACTAAATTATTTTACGATAGAACTGTCAGTGCGAGCGAAAAATCATCCACGAATAAAAAGTCATTGACGTTTTAATACCCGGAAGATTTATAAAGAACATTAATCGGCAATGGAAAATGAAGAAAATTGATTTTTTTTATAAATAATAATTTTCTAACGATTTTTTTGCACTTTTGTCATTTAAAAAATGACAAAAGATAACGTCGCCAATTCAATTATGGTGACTTTTCAATAAATCGTTGAAATCGATTCTCTGTAGCGTATAAATATTATGAGACTTGGGGAAATTAATTTAATCAAAGACATATAATTGCAAATTCTTACCTTTCAAAACGAAATCAACGATAATTTTGTTTTTTTGTTCTTGGTCGATTTTTTCGTTTCACAAATCGCCCGAAGGAAAATTCTATTTATACGCGCGTTATCACGAGACACCGCGGTGTCTTTATCGCGCTGTTTATACATCACGCGAAAGAAAAATAAAGTAAAAATCAAAGGGTTGTAACACCGTAACGATGTAGGTGGAGCACTTAGTCCCAGACCACGCAATGTGTATGCTGAAACAATAAGCTAAAAATAGATCTACGTTTTATTTTTCTCATGGATTATAGGAGATTGTGTACGTACACGGTGCACGAATAACGTAAACACTCATTAACAACGTAGAATGAAATAAAATTGTTCTAGAATAGAAATTATTTCGATTTAGAAAGAGATAGTATCGCAAAATGAATTAAAAAAAAATTAAACTTTGCTCAGCGATAAGTACACTCGAATTTATCAATAACATTTGGTAAAATAATTTTTGAAATTTCCCGCTAACAGATCGTAAATTTTAAATGAAAATTCTTCACAAAATAAAAACATTTCTAATTATCCAAGCATTATTTCTATTTATTAATAACAATGACAATTTGAAGAAAAAAACCGTAATCAAATAAACATACAAATTGTCGTTCTTAAATTTAATGGAATAATTAGATTTTCCCTTCGACGGAAATATTTCCTCGATTAAATCTGTCCATTCTACGAAATGGGAAAAGACGAGGGAGAGAAAAATGAGGGACAAAAAAAGGAGAAAAAAAAACGTTGGTTAGATAGAATATCGTCCCTCGTTGTCGTCGTCGAAGACGCAGGAAATAAACGAGAGAACGTAAAAAAAGTGCTTTTTCTTCTTTTCACTTCCTTCCTTATTCTTTTCGTGTGGGTTTTTCTCGTGGACTAAATTCGCGGACACTCCAAATCGATAGTATACGCATCAGTCGTTTCCCGTACGATTCCTCTTTCGTGCGTTTTTTTTTTCACCCCCAGAGTGCCCGAGGGATTCGTGTGGAAATTCCGTTGCGAACCTCTCAAATATTTTTTCAAACCCCGAACGACGATGATATTTATTATAATTTTTCTTTCCCCTACACCCCATACATTTTTCCTCTTTCATTATATATATCACATAAGTATGCGTTTATACAGCGCATACCTCTTCAACTTTTGCAAACGTTTCGAGTATAGCGAACGAGAATTCAAGGTTACGTGGGTGTTTATAGATAGGAAAAGTTTTCCGCGCAAACAAACTTGCGAAGTCGACTTGTAAGGAAAATTACACGAGAATTCATTGATACATCGAATTTAAATTCAATTTCGAAGCTTTTTATTCCGACATTATTTATTTGTCACATATGCATCATAATTTTTACAGACGATATTTACTCGATGCATTTTTTAAAATTCACAGATCATCGTCGTAACAATTTAATTTATTTTTTCGTACACTAATCAATTTAATAAAAGAATGCTTCTGTAACATGTTTCTCGACGACCAAGAGATTCGTTACGTATTTTCTAAATCATCGATTTTACGAGAAACGGCTTTGTGCAATAAATTTCTAACTCCAACCGAAAGCATCACAGAGAAAATTTGTACCGGACTTTTTGTCGCGAAACATAGCAGAGAATGTGGAAAAAAATACGAGTCGACGTAAATGAGAGCAGATTATAGCGTGAAGTCACTTGAGCACTCAACCGATTTCATTGAAGTGGTTTCGGTATTTGCCAAATTCAAAAATTCATAGTCCCGAATCTATCAGTCTTAGAAAACAATGTCACAGGTACTTTTCTACTCAGCATTGACTCAAGTATGTGAAAAAAAATATTTGAAGTCGAAAATACAGCTTATGACGTTGTCAATCGACAATTGCTTAGAACATTGGAAAAACTACATGTTCAGAAAAATAAAAAGTTATTTTAGCAATGTTATATTACGTACTAACCTCTCCTTGTGGTGTTCGACCTATGAATTTTTCATGCCCCGGAAAATCAATATTAAATGAGGCAATTTCGTTCTATGTTTTTTTTTCTCTTCTCTCGTTCAAAGAACGAAATATCGTCGAGTACGTTCATCTCGAAACGCACGTTTACGTATGCACACAGGGTGCAACTTCGGTCGTTCAGGAATAAACCTTCTCTCCGAGAGTCCGAGAGGGTTTAATAATATACACACGCCGTTCGTGTACCCCGGTAAACTCCCCAAAATATTCCACCCACGTTAAACTATCGCGTGTTAAATTCCTCTCAAAGACTTATCAACATCTAACTTTTATACAGAAGAAAAAAAAAAAGAAAAGAAAAAGAGGTATCGCATGGATACGAACGATTAATGAGTGATGAAATTTTAACAAGAAATTTCAAACTATCGAATTATTGTTTCGTAATTCCCACTCTAATCTCTGTCTCTTCGTTGACGTCAATTTTCATTCGTAACACGTATCAAAGTGATATTTCGTTAATTAAATCTTTAATGCGCGTCAGAATTTTGTTTTATACCGAATGTAATTGTGAAATTATCGAGATAGTAGACTGGTGCGCATAAAATAATGCTAATACGTGAAATTACTCATTTTTTTCAGGTCTCATATGTTCATATATACGTTAATATGTGTGTGTGCGCGCGTATATTACTAAACACGCTGTATCGGACTTGTTATCTGAACATTGAGACAATTGCGACCAATTACCAACCCTTCTCGTCGGATTAATTGAAATACATGCGAACACAATGAAGAGAATGTCTGTTTGATATGTATACATGGACCATTTCAGACCTAATCGTAAAAAAACTCAAAATTCAAAATATATATATTTTTTTCTATTTAATATTTTGTATGACTATGAAAGAAAATAAATAAAAAATAAAAAATACTCGACACGAAATTTCAGACTTTGCGAAAAATTGTTTTATCCACGATAGCGTTGAATTAACATTGTTGAATATTATCGATTTTTGTTTTTAAATAAATTTTCTTAATTCAACACTTCTGTTGATAATGACTCAACGAATTTTTTTTTTCTTCACGCTCCATTACGACTCATTGAAAATAAATAAAAGTATTAAATAGGTAAGGGCAACTTGGCACTGCCGATTTTTCACTTGAAACGCTACATGCACATCTTTCCCACAATTCGACCGAAGCGATAACCCATATGACGTGACTCTCGCGTCACATTTAAATTGACCCGAGATCATCTGCGTTTGTAACGAGATTTTTTTTTTTCCCTTCACTTTTTCCTTACAAAAAACTTCTCTCAGGAGCCTGCTGAATTTTGTCACAAAATTCTGTGTTGAAATTCGAAATTCCTACGAAGTTCATTCGGGATCGATGCTTGGCGTGAAATTCTAGTTTTCTTTGAATTTCTACCTGAAGGAAAAAGAACGGTTGGGAAAAGGTTTTAAAAAAAAAAAAAAAGTTCCTACATTAGCCAGACGTTTCGGATGACGGAATAATTGAGATTTTTCTTAAATTCTAAATATTCCTAAAAAATGTTCATACTTAAAAAATATCGAAAAACAAATTCCTAAAAATACTCGCTATTCTACGAAAATTTTCTATCTGGAAAATGTTTGCTTTAAAAGTACGAGAAAATTATTTTTCCATTAGCAATAAATATATATCGCACCCTTCGAACGATCGCACGTGAAAAAAATTCGTTAAACGATGATAAAAAAAAATTCTGACGCTGCTACGCTGGTGGCACGTGGTGAAGTAGTTTTTCTCTCAATAACATAGCAGGGGTTTTTGAAGTTTCTCCATGGATTTTTCCATTCTGTCAAGGATGACGGTTTTATTTCTCGTCCCTCTCTGTATCCTTACGACCCATGATCTTTGCGACCCCTAAAACCGATCGAGACCCTCCCCTCGAATGCCCATCGACAAAGGGACTCGCTTGTCCTCCGTTTCTACGTCTCCCTTTCACTTCTAACAGTTTTTCCTCTATATATATATATATATATATATATATATATATATATATATACATACACATACACACACACATATATATATTTAACATGTACCACACACACGTATGGAGTAACGTATAATTCAGCGAAATTCGATCTTTGTAAATTGTCCGTTTTCTCGTTCGTTTTTTTTCCTCGATTGAGAATGCTAGAATGTCTTATGGATACATTTTTTTTACGACAGTGCAGTAATAGCCACCGCTCGAGAATAAAAAAATAGTTTGAATTATTTTTCATCAACATTTCAAATTACTCTGAACAACATTAATGGCAATTAATGAATGAAGAATTTCGAGAAATTATTTATTATTCAAAGGAAATGATGTTTATTTTCTGTCCTTTAAATAATTATTTTGTCACATTTTTTTATAATTTTTTTTAGCATCTATGATTACATACGGAATGGCTCTACTAAAAAAAATAAAAAAAATAAAAAAAAATATTGCAATAGAGCAGAAAATATCTCGGCGAGTTTCAGAGTATTTGTCGCGTTAGCCGACAAAGCAAATGACAAATCACTGTTTCTCTGGTCGCGCTATTGACTGATAACGCGAGAGTCACGTGAAATCTCGTGATTAATCGATATTATAAACGTATAATGACAATAGTGTCTATGAAAAAATACATATCGTTAATATATGGTGTATGCAATTGGGTGCATTGACTTGACAAACCACCAGTCATCCTCCACTTGTTAAACAAAAATATAAATCAACGTTCTCTACAATGATAATTTATAAATTTATCGATTCTCTTGAATGGGATCAATAAATAATGAATTTAATGTTCATTTTTGACAATTGCAATTTATTAACGATTAACCACCGTACTTCACGCATATAATCCGGACGAAAATTTATCTTCGATTAAAATTTCACCATTCGAATATTGTTGTTGCATTATAATAATGCCATAAGGTTATTAATAAAATAGCTTTTAAAAAACTGTCAGAAAAATCAACAAACCTTTTTTCTTTCTCACGAAATCAATTCGTCGACACGTTTCGAGAACGTGTGAATTAAAAAAAAACAACATTTTCTTTTGTTGCGAAATTAACGTGTGAATTAAAAGAAAAACAATATTTTTTAATTTTTCGCGCAATTAATTAAAAGTCCCGAATTTTGTATATACTTTCGTTAGGTTTTTCGTACGTCTGATATGGAATTTGTTAACCACGATGACGAAGAAAAAGCAAAAATTTAACACATCAATCTCAGAAATGGAAAATGGGAAAAATGGAAATATTGATGTAGGGGATAAATGTGAGGGAAGGGATGGTAAAAACCCGAAAAGGGTATACAAGGAAATAAACAATTACTACTACTACTACTACTACACATCAATATCGTGTCTTCTTTTAACAATAGCCGCGTTTAAATTCTGATATCATTATTTAATTATATTTTACTAACGTTTCAGGTGATGCAAGGGACGTGACGTCAACCGGTGAGTCCCTGAGTGCCGTTCAGGCGCGTCAGGAAGAAGCTCGACGTAAGAGACGAAGGAAGAAACGTTCTGGTACGTCCCTCGTATCTTCTTGCTTCCAAGGTAAGAATCGTACAAAGATTCTCGAGAGGCGAAGAGAAAGATTTTTTTTAAAGGACATTTGAGATGTAAGGTATATAAATAATATATCATTGGATTAAGCAACTCTTCGAGAATAGAAAAAAAAAATTTATTGTTATTTTTTTTACAAAATGGCGGCTGTGCAGCGATTGCCGTGAACCGCTTTTTTAAAAAGTTCTTCCGCGGCGAGCGAAACTAGGTTTTTAAAATTTTTATTTTCAGTACCGCTCTCGCTTGTCTTGCACATTTAGGCTCAGCTCCTTGAAGAAAATTCCAAAAAAAACGTTTTAACGTTTTTGTCTTCGAAAATTCAACGTCAAGGGGGATGAATGATATAAAAAAAATCTATTTTCGTTGCATCCCAACGATGCAAACTTCTACATCACTTTTTTTTAAATTACTTAAACGCTCTTAAATTCCATAAAAAAAATTCATATCTGAAAAATTTGTCCTCTCGACCGGGCGAATTTGTGCAAGAACGAAAAAATAGAAATCACTGCGCCAAATTCTAATGGGTGAACAAAAATTGATATCGGAAAAATAATTTAATCTCCAGATAGCAACAACAAGAATGTCATTGGCTTTAACAACAATTTTCGTATTTCTTGGGTAAACATCACCATCGATATCTTTCATAATTCGACCTCTCGATCGAGCACGACTTGAGGGGAAAAAAAAATAAAAAAAAAATAAAAAAGTTCTCTGGGTCTTTTGGCCGCTCGCTAGACTTTGAGACCGCGAGGCTTGCCAATGACGTTCGTGTCGAGCTTCTAGAACGTTCCACCCGGCGACATAGAGGCAATGCACAAATCTTCCCCTTCTCCCTCGCTCCTTCATTCACCTCTCGCGATTTTGCCGCACGCGCATGTCCCCGACTCTGTAAACCACGAATCATCAGATTTTTTGCTGCATTATCGAATTTTCAATTTGTTGCACGTTTTTCCTTCACATTAGTCAATTAACTTTCAGTTTTACTCACCCCGGAAATCTTGATATTCATAATTGTGGAATCAATAATTACTTTTATTCGTGCCAGAAAATGAATGCTAATCTTTGCCCTTTGAAAATAGTTCATCAATTTTGAAAATGGGAGAGTACAGAATGAATTGAAATTTCGAAGAAGTCAGAATTTACTTAAAATTTTTTTGGTGCTTCTCTGATATCCGATTTCAGAGTGCCAATAATAATAATAATAATAATAATTTTATAATAATAAAATAACTTCATTGACGCTTCGGTTCCATTGTGGGAAAAAAAAAAACAACGGCGCAATCGCAGAGGACAATGGTGAATGTAGGATCGATCGGAAAGTTGTAAAATAGGGGTCGCTGAGGAGATATGATAAGGGTAGAGGAAAATGGAACATGCAAATAGAACGAGAGAGAGAGAGAGAAACGAAGTTCAACCCTCGTTGCGATTAATCAATGGGGGAGTATATGTATTCCACGAGGAGAGGGGCTCTCTTCTCCCCCTTTGAACAAGTTTAACCTTGACACTGACCGTGTATCCCTATGCAGGATAAACTAGGATCACGCGACTGCCGTTAATTGATTGATATTAAATTCATTAGTCAGCCGATTTCGTAGGGTCAAACGAGTGTGGATGGTCTGCTCGAACTTAAGCCTCCTGTAACATCGTCACACTTGTCAACCTTGAATTTCTATTGCCTCTCAACGGATTAAAATGACTAACGTACAAATATCCAGGTTTTTCTTTCTTTTTTTTTATCACTCTTTTCCTCATGATTTCTCGACTTGTCGCAATTTCCGTGAATTTCTTTATAAAATTAATTAACACACTTTTATTTGTCACGATTTATCGATGACGTCGTATTTATTTCGATTTTTTTCCATACAAATTGTTACTGAAAATTTAATTTAACTCAATTCAATTTACGAAAGTTTTTTTTATTACCTCACACTCTTAATGGGAGCGGGGGGGGGGGGGGGGGGGGAGTGAAAACGAGGTAAAAATTGCGACGTCACGTTCAAAATTTTCTGGAGCAATGCTGCTGATGCTGGAGGTCTCATTCGATCGATGCGAGAATTCACGAGTTTCGTACCACTTCTCACTCTCTCTCTCTCTCTCCCTCACGTCTAACGTTTAAATAAAAATTTGCCAAATTTCATTAATAAGTTGTCAATATAAAAATTGTATTCTCGATCGAGGTAACTTCCAACCCAGTCGAATAAATATTAAATTTTAAAAAATTGTGATTCAAAAATTTGGATTGACTCAAATGGATTTTCAGTAACAACCTCAAGTCATATTGTTAGATGACTTTAATATAAAAATTTGCATCATTAGCGAATTAATTTTTTCGGATGATTTAATTTTTATTAAATCTGCACTCTCTAATAAATTATTCTTTCGTATTAATTTAACGAAAAACAAAATCGTATTCTTGAACGAATAATTTCACTGGGTTAATTGTTTCGCAATAAATGCGCGAATAAAATTGAAAATTCCTGTAGCCTTCTCGGCGATAGTTCGAGAAATAGAGAACGTTTTCGCCATGTTTGTCTTGCGTACCTGGTTTATTCACTTGCCTCCGGTTTACCATCGAGAGATCGTTACAATCGAAAGTTTGCAAACGTCCTGTGCAAACGTTGAATTTTAGTGCTCATCGCACTGGAAAGTATACAACCGGGACTGTATATACAATGTCTTGTTACTCGTGATTTCTCTCCTCGTGCTATCGAGGTAAAAAACCTCTCTCGTATATTACCATCAGCGATCCGAAAGTTTCGTGCGAACATTTCAATTTGTCTCTCTCTAAAACGCACGGAAAACGAGATATAGGGAGAAAAACAAAATGGCAACGCAATTTCGAAAACATAAAATTTGATGCCTTTTGTTGTTTGCCAAAATCAATTATTCTTACTCGTGTTTTTGCCCACGCATTATCAAGGAAACAAAAATGAGTATCGAACTAAAGTGAAAAATAATTTTTTTTTTTTTCACATTGATATATACATCTAGTCGCGTGTCCTGACGAAACGAGAATAATTGTGAGTTTCTCTGAGGACGACGGGTGCCAGGCAGGATTTAGTTTGCCCACGTAGAATCATAGCGAGCTCCTATTTCTACACCTTAATGGGAGACACGAGAAGAACAGTTTCTCGTTAAAGGTGCGCCGACGAGTCTTCGAAGAAGAAAAGAGAGAAAAAAGAAAAACAGGCGGAAAAAAAATCAAATAAAACGAAGCTCTCCTCGCGTTGCGATGAAGCGGCCCGAAGAGTTTAGCGAACGCGTTTACCGCGAGCTTAACCGGTTTTGCGCATCTGCTTCCACGCGATAAACTCACCTCGAAGCGCGGTGATTGGTGAAAAATGTTGAGAGGGCCGAGAGATTTTTTTTTAACTGTCCAAAACTGTAAACGCTTGGAGAACAGAAAAAAGAGAGAAAATTAAAATAAATTCTCCCGGTGAATTTGAATTTTTATTGATTGTCGTTTTTTTTTTTTTTTTTTTCATTTTTTCATTTTTCTTTCATTTTCAGAACTCTACAAGCTTACCGGTGAAGTACTTGGCGAAGGTGCATACGCCTCGGTACAGACATGTGCATCCTTGTACACCGATCTCGAGTACGCCGTGAAGATAATCGACAAGATACCCGGACACGCCAGAGCGCGTGTTTTCAAAGAGGTCGAGACGTTTCATCATTGTCAGGGTCATCCAAACATCATTCATCTGATTGAATTTTTCGAGGATGACGATAGATTCTATCTAGTTTTTGAGAAGATAAACGGCGGACAGTTGCTACGAAGGATTCAGGAACGCGTGCACTTTAGCGAGCGCGAAGCGAGTGAAATTGTCCAGGAGATTGCGAGCGCGTTGAATTTCATTCATAAGAAAGGTTCGTTGACAGTCACCGTCTTTTCCGTTATTTATAACATTATACCATTTTAAAACATTTTTCTTCTGCATTATCAGCACTGTTTAAGGGAGGGGTAAGGGTTTCAGCGTAAAAAAAAAACACTTTTTTTGCGATTTTTTTTCTCAAATATGGATTGAGCAATTTTATTCGAACCTTTTGTACATTATTGAGCATACTTCTGACAATGTTGTGTAATTTTTTCATGCAAAAATATTGAAGCATAAGCCCGTAACAGAGCTTCCCCCAGAACGTCTTGGAAAAAAAACAATTTGCGGTGTTCACTATAACTCGGCCGGAAATTATTTGAAAATGAAAAACCATGAAAATTTAGTCAAATTATAATCAAATCTTCCCCCCAACGTTCTCTGATAATTTTTTTTTTCATTTAAAAATTTTTGGCGGCCATCTAAAGTGTGAACTGTTATTTTCCACGAAAAATTCCGCCATTTTGTGGGTGGGAAACACCCTAAATGTAAAAAAAAAAATGTAACTAAACGTTGGGGGGAGATATTTTATATGTAGAAAATGTGTACAAAGTTTGAAATGAATCGGTCCAGTAGTTTTTAAATGGCAGTGAACACGGACTTTGAAAAAGTAGTTTTGAGAAAAACGCGTCTAAAGTTTATGAAGTAAAAAAGTGAAGAAATTATTTTTTTTTTCCAACTTACACAGAATCATCGATTCCAGCTCGTTTCTTCTTTTAAAATATTGTAGTATATAGTATACACTATATACTTATACACAATAGCAATGAATAAACTGTATACCTGTTCGACAGCTGCACTGCTAGCCCGACCGCCCGCAGTTGTTAGAGGTATAGCGTTAAAGGCCAGGAGATTAATAAGACAATAACTTCGAGAATATTGCTTAGATCGGTTTAAAATTTTAAGGACATATTCTTGAAATGTTAAACAATAAGATAAGACAAAAAAAAATTCGCTTTTTCGAAAGTGAAAACCCTTACCCTGCCCTTAAACTTTTCAAACATTCGTGCCCCATTTTTAATATGCTTTTTGGCATTTCAAACGTTTCTTCTGCAATTTCGTACGTTCGTTCTACATTCTCATAGTTTCATTTGACGTCAAAGGTTCTTTCTGTATTTTGGACATAGTCGATTAAAAGAAAATTTCAAATCGCCATTTAAAAACCGTTTCTCTCCCGGAAATTTCGTTTATCATTGAATTTTGTTATTCAATTTCTTTTCGGCAGGTATAGCGCACAGGGATTTAAAACCGGAGAACATACTGTGCGTTCATCCGGACAAATTAACGCCGATAAAGGTCTGCGACTTTGATCTAGGCTCGGGCATTAAGTTCAATAATACGATGTCGAGCCCGGTGGCGACGCCGCAGCTTCTTACGCCCGTTGGTAGCGCCGAATTTATGGCGCCCGAGGTCGTCGAGGCGTTTATCGGCGAGACGAGCTACTACGACAAACGTTGCGATCTCTGGAGTCTCGGCGTTATAATGTACATTTTGCTCTGTGGTTATCCGCCGTTTTACGGCAATTGCGGCACTGAGTGCGGCTGGGAAAGGGGCGAAAATTGTCAGGCCTGTCAGGAATTATTGTTCACGAGCATACAGCAGGGACGATATGACTTTCCGGAAAAGGAATGGTCGACGATTTCCGAGGACGCGAAGGATCTTATCAGAGGTCTACTCGTCAAGGAGGCACACCGAAGACTCAGCGCTGATAGCGTTCTCAATCATCCGTGGATTAATCCGGGGCCCAGTTGCCCGGTTTCGGGCAACAGGCCACTCGATACACCGCAAATCATTAGGTTATTAGCGAACCTTTTATTTTCACGTTTTTTTCGAGGAACACTTTTTTTCAAAAGATCTCGAGTAAATACGATCTTGTTTGGGCAAATCAGTTATATTTTCTTTTAATCGTTGTTTATCGATTTCCGACGTATTTTTATAGTTTTTTTTTTTTTTTTTTCAGAAGAAAATGACTCATATCCGATAATGACGAGCGACAGTTCATTTTGTTAAATTTGATAAATTGATCGATTTCTTTACGAATCCATCGTTATAAATAGTCTTTTCAACGATCTTCGATCACTGTCAATTCTAAAAATGTAACACTGATTTTGACCTCGACCGGATCGCGGTGATTGGAAAATGTTTTTTTTTTTCTTAATTTTAAAATATTTCCGACAACCATTTAGTTTTCGATAGAGTTTTTTTTTGGAAATTAAAACACTTCTCTTTATTCCTCTGCTTTCAGACGGAACAATTCTGCGCGCGAATTGTCAGCGTTCGCTGAGTCGGCGATGGCCGTTAATCGAGTCGTGCATCAGCACTTTTCGATGAATCTCGAGGAATTGACGGAATACAGAGAGCAAAGATTATCGACATCGTCGACCGACGACGACAATCATCCATACGGTCACATGTCCGATTCGAGCAGCGAATTATCGGAGCACAGTAAGCACGGGGCGATTAATTCGTCGTGCGAATTTGATCCGTTAACGCGACGCAAATCGTGCTCGGTACACTCGAGCATCGAGCTAAGCGAGCCAAAGATCATCGGTGGAAATCGCCTTTTGGGCAAAGACACGCTGAACAATCTTTACGGTTTGTCACCGCCGAGCGAGAGCAGACTTATGCAACGTCGTATGAAGGCACGCTCGAATCTTCTCGAACGTCAGAGTCCGGCCATTGTTGCGTCACCGAGTGGCTGAAAAAGTCGAAAAAAAAGAGAGAGAGATAGAGAGAGAGAGAGAGAAAAAGAGAAAGAGATTACGCTCGTACGTTCATTGAACTTCTCTAAATTCTCGTTTTGACGTTTCTTCAATTTGGCCGTAAAGAGAGAGAAAGAGAGAGATGAATCGAAGGAGAGTGCCAGGTGAGAAAGTTGATACAAAGAAAAAGAAGAAAAAGGAAGAAAAAAAAACTCTAAACAGCAAGAAACACCAACGACAAGAAAAAAAAACGCCATAATAACGATAGCCACGATAATAATTGTATTTTGCGTTACGCGAGCTGCCGTACCACGGGAGACTTTTTTTTACATTCAGTATAGATTATCGCGAAACAATCGTATATATATAGTATTTTTTTTTTTGTGGGCAGAACAGAAACTCGGCGATTTCCTTCTCACCCACCGACACGGAAACGTCTTTATTTCCATGAACATTTTTCATGCTGTACCTCTTCTCTCTGTCTCCCTTTTCTTCTTCTCGCGCTTTTCCATCTCTCACTTGCCGTTCGAACTCGGCGATGAAATTTCCCGTTTACATTTGCCTCGATAAGTCAAGTCCCTCGGCTGTCATCGGGCTTGAGCCGCTGTACGTTGCGAAACAACGATCGGACGGGATCGTGAATTCGTAAACGTTCGTTTTGTACCTCGTAAAAGCAAACACGATAATACAATGAGCCTCGCGTATCGGAGATGAGAAACATGAAGAGTTTTGTGTATGCATATAAGACACGTATAACGTACATATAAATAAATACATAGATTTATACACATCGAACGAGCGTTTATCGTCGCTCGAAGATTTCACGCTGAGAAAGAAAAACGAACGTTCTCACGTCAAAAATCCCGAGCGAACTTTGCTCGGTTAGCGCGAACGTTGAGTTTTTTCTTTTCATTGTTTTTTTTTTTCGGATAACGCAAGTAGTTTTGACGAAGCCACTGAGACGTATACATATATCGCTTTAATATGCATTGTGTACACACGTAACTCTCGTTTCCATTGTATCTGTTCGATTTGTTCTTCCTTCTCTTTTTGAATTTTTTTCTCGCTTCAGCGCGTAGATCTACGCACCCACATTCAATTCCGATGGCTTGAACGAAAACGATCGATTTTTTTTCTTTCCTAACCACTTTTGCTCGTGTTTTTCGTGTTCTAATCAAGGGAAAAATTTACATTGGTCAACTGTTAAGTTGAAAAAAGAATCGGAAAAAAAAAAAGAAAAAATGTGACGAGGGCTTTGAACATCCTCTCGACATGGAATAACACATTCGAGTCGAGAGGCTGCATTGTTGGTGCGTATCAATTGTTTGCTCATTAGGCTAGTACCGTGTAGTTTTTTTTTTCTCCAAATATATATATATATTTTTTTAAATCATTTCGATAATTTCATCGATGGAATGAGAATGAGGGAAAACTTTTCGGTGAGAGAAAATTCGTCCGAACGGAAACTCTGAGCCCTCCTTTTTTTTTGTCCTTGGTCCATAGATCTCGTGATGTATAAAGATATATCGCTTCGTGGAACGCAGCTCGTGCGAGATTTATCGGAGTTGTTAGAGATTGGGGGGGAAACTTGACAAATTAGTACCTGTATCGTATGCATATAAGGCGGATGAAGGGAGAGGAAGTGTAGAGATTAGTGTTTAAGAGAGAATGTAAAGAAAGGAAAAAAATCACACATGAAGCTGAGATCGATGGGCTACCGGGGAAATAATTTGTTGCCGCGTCTCTTCGATCGCTTCTTCATCGAGTAACGTTAAAATTTAATCGTAGAATTTTAACGATCGTGAACTAAAAAAAATTCGATTCTCATCCCCCCACCCACTGGGCAGTTATTGGAAGAAAAAAAAACAAATGGAGCGTTAACGAGAATTTATGTATTTTTGGTCCGTTTTGGTTTTTTTAAACTCGGAGCCAATGTGGCGCTATACATTTTATTTACATTCAATCCTGCAACTCTCCGACCATTTTAATTCTTCATTGCGACTTCGTCGCACAGTATTGCGTGTTGAGCCACGAGTAATTGTTTTTTTTCTTCTTTTTTTTTCGGTGAAAAAAATGAATATTCTTTTTTGTTCCGAAAAATAACTATTTTCTAACGTATGAAAAAAAAACTCGCGATTCAACTACCTCGAGAGCCATCCAATGCCGACCGGCCCAAACTAATCCTCGAAGAGGACCGCGAATCTTTTTTTTTTAATTTTTAATCCATCCACCGATTGTGCTATCGTCTCGATATCATATTCTCTCGTAATCTTTTTTTTGTCCCAACGATACACGTACATTAGTTTTTTTTTGCTCTTTTACGTCTCATTCGCGCTCGTGCTTAGTTCTCAACCAACAGCAACAACAAAAACACACTCTGAGGTGGGAGGTTGAATTTTTTTTTAACTCAGGGCAGCCGAGAAAATGGAACTGCGAAAAATACTTTCGACACCCGGTATCATTGTAATGTGTCGCGACGAACGATCGAACGACGATAACCGCAGATTCGAGAGAAAAAAAAATATATATACATATACATACATATATTGTGATTGCGTCGTAACGAAAGGAACATTTACGTTTGCAAAAATTACTTTCGTAAGAGCAGAACGAACCGAGAGTTTCTCGTATCAATTTTTTTTCTTCCCTCCCCGTTTTTCGTTCGAAACCCAATGGTTAAAGTCTCGTGTCCGCAAGGCTCGCTGTATTAAAAGAAAACGAGAAAAAAAAAAAAACTTTGAACACAATTTAAATTCGTAGCTCTTCCTCTTGCGAGTACGTGGATGACGAGACACGGGCCTTGGGTCTAAGTTCTTAATCTCGTAATTAACGCGAGTGTAACGAGCAGAATTCTTGGGTAAAAGTAACCGTGTCCACGTCTCGGGTCCTTCCGGATTTTGTTCTCTCATTTTTTTTGTCTTCTGCTTCACGATAAATCCGACGATAATATCGGCGGTAACGGAAAAATACAATTTATCTCGCGGTGGAAGGACGCCGTCCCTACCTCGAAGCGTCTCGACACAATGACCTGGCTCGGATACGTTTGCCAAGCGTTGACGTGTAAAAAATAATAAAAATGACAAAAAAAAACGAGAAAAAAAACGAAGGAAAACGAGAAAAAAAAAACAAGTTATGGCGTGTGTAAATACGAATGAGGATGAATGAGAATGAACTGTGTGTAAAATAAGGAAAAACGAAAAATTTACGATGTAATAAGTTCCGAGAGTACGCGATATTTGCATCGAGTAAACCCGAGGGTGGCATAATTTTGTTTGTTATGATAAAAATTTCATTGATATATATATTTTTTTTCTCGAGGATGTTATAAATCGCGAATAATAACGACCAAAAACGACGAATCTCGAGGCTCTTGGACGCCAATTTTTTTTCTTGTTTTTGTTTGTTTTTTTGGATCTCAATTGTACATTTTATATAAACCAACTATAGCGCAAAGGAAAATAACAACAACAAAAAAAGTAACAATGACACGAACCGTCGCAGGCTCGTCACGGAGATAAATAACAATTTCTTAGTAATGTCAATCATCGACGCGCTCGACAGACCTCGATTGCAAATTTGCGATTCTCTCTCTCGCCGTAAACGACGGAAGAAAAAAAAAAAAAAAAAAGAAAGAAATTCACATAGTTTTTACGATGTGCGAACTGCGCGTGAGTGAGAATGTGGTACGAAACAAAAAAAATTTTGAAAATCAAGAAGAAAAAAAAGTTTGAAGAAAAAAAATGGCCATAACAAAGATAGGCGCGAACGTTATGTAACTGAAGAGGCTGCGAGTGTTTGTTAATGAAAAGCGCTAAACTTGAATCGCAATCTTTAGCGACAGATGCGAGAGTGAGAGAGCAAAAGAAAGAAAAAAAAAAGGGGAAAAAGATGAACAGGAGGATTTAAGAAGAAAAAAAACTAACTATTAGCTGTTAAGAGGAAGAAAGAAAAACATGAAGCGAGCACTTTCGTCGATATAGCGTCGTTATCTTTTAAGGTATCGCTGGGCAAACGAGTCGTACCATTTTGGCGAGGTATATTTCAGTTTTTATTCACAAAGAGCGAAATTTCGTTCGAAAAATATTTTTTAAATCCGATAATTAACGTGTAAAAATGATTAAAAGGCAAAACGACGTACGTTTGCGCAGCGATCGGGGCCCGTACACGTAAATATATATGCGTATATATAAATATATATACACATATATATATTACACATTTGTACAAGTCATTACTTTTTCTCTTTGACCAGTGTATCACTTTCTAGAAGTCTGCGCGTTTTGTAGCTTCTAGCGAAAGAAAAGGACGTATAAAGAGACGAGAGAGAAATTTTGAGCTGAAGAAAAGAGCAAAAAAAGAAAAAAAAACCATACAAAATTGAAAGAAAGATTATAATAGTTAATATTAATGAATAATAATAATAATAATAATAATGATGGACGAGATGGAGAACCAAAACTTCTTCCCTGGTTGTCACGCCGAATGTGTGATGAACCCAGAGAGAGACTGTTCGAGTTAAATGTGTCGGTGACAACGTATCGGGGGAGAGAAACAAGATTTTCGTTACTTTTTTTAACACGAGGAAGAGAAAGTAAGAGAGAGAGGGAGAGGTGGATAAAAGTGCGAACGCGCAAGCGAGATGAAAAAAAAAGAAAAGAAAAAAAGAGCAATCATTAACAATGATTAGAAAAGAATAAAAAAAAATAGACAAACACACGAGTCACCTTTTAATTGTTCGTACCTATTATTTTCTAGTGTTTTTCGTAATGTTTTTTTTTTCTACTTCGAGATTCAGGCGGATATCTCGAAACAGGAGGATGACCACACTGTCATCGTTTCTTGGTCCACTTCTGGCATTGACCTTAAGTCCCGCTCGATTCTGACCTATTTTACATGGAGTTTCATTGTCTCATTCGAGGACTTTCGAAAAAGTTGATGAGCGACGTTGGAATGAAAATTTACTTTCAGCCACGTTTTTTTTCGTACAAATGTAATTGTGGATAATTTCTCAAAAAAAATATTAACAGTAAATGTACCGAGCGGTCGGTCGGATGATCCCTTTCAAAATTTTCTTTAAATTCGTACATTCATTGTTAGTTCTTTCGCTCATCTGAACTTTTGTAAATTTGTTTGATTATTTTATTAGAAATCAGAAGTTACGTTACGAATTATTTCCTTTAATAATTAACAATATCTTTCGAAAAATTAACGTTTATTTCATAAGGGGTCAAATAATCCTTTATGCGCCGGTACGTTTAGTGTTAATAACCAATTACCGAGAGGATAATTGCTCGCAATTATTAAGAACTTATCGTGAAAAAAATACAATTAATATCACTGTTTATTTATAACAATTTTCGATGCTTTTTTCCGTCATTCGAATTATTCTCATCCTCGACTCGAAGACGTTCGTATAGTATCGTAAAACTTATCCTCGAAGCAATATCGATGAGAATAAAATTCCGTTTCGTCGTTCTCCAAGAACATTTTTTTTATTCAACGTTTTTTTTTTAACTTCGAATACGGTGAAAAAAAAAAGAAGAAATAGTGTGTACATAACAAAGATCTTCACCTACCGAGCTCAGTAGTCTAGTGCCTGCGTCTCTTAGACGTCGTATTAATACAATTTTCGTACGGTCGAAATTTCGACTTATCACAAAGTCCATCCATCGAAACGCAATTCCCTTCCTATCTTCGTTTCTTGAATAAAATCCACTTTTGTCCACGGGCCATCGGTGCGAATGGGACGGGGAAATTCATTGTTAAATATTGTTTTACAAACAAATCGGCGACAACGATTCTGAAAAATATAAATGTAATTTAGTTTTCGAGGAATTGAAAAAAAAAAAAAAAAAAACATTTTGGCTAATTATTGTAATGAATTGTTATTTTTGGTCGTTTCCATTAGAATTGTTTCATCTTTCGTGCGTCGAACTTTCCTTCCGTCCCCAGTATCCCAAGGAAATGTGTAAAGATGAAAAAAGAGAATGTGGCAAATGAAAAAATTTTTTTTTTCATTTTCATACTCACATCTAGAACTTACGAATGTATAAATATGTATATTATAAACATCGACATACACACACATATATATATATATATCTATATTTTTAATCGAAAGTAAGAAGTTGACGGGTTTTGTTTTTTAAGAACCATTTTGGGAATCGTTCGTGACGTTATCTCACGTAGTATATATACCGAAGCTTTGGGGGAAACAACGAATATCCATATGCCCATCTCCGGTATGTATGTTACAGATATATCATTCTGGGTCAGAATCGATCGAATGTGGCGATATCGTGGCCCCTCCCCTTTAAACATTCTCACTTTTCCCGTGAAAGTCTCATCGATATAATAATTTCATATATCTAGACACGAATACTTATTTTTTTTATTTTTTTATTTTTTTTTCAAGTATTAAAGACTTCCCAAACTATTTTATTTTTTCGCTGCTGGATAATCACGCGACGTGCAGAATCAATGTCCTTGTATTCTGTTCTTTTCCTTTTTTTTCTTTCTTCACTTTTCCGGGTGTAAAAAATAAAAAGTTCTTGTGTTAAAAGCCTAAATCTAGATCCCAACGTCTCGAATGAGTTTGCGCATCTCGTTAATCGTCATTTATCTTCAAAGGTAAAGAAAAACAAAGAAATGACATAACTCATTGTCGAGTTTTAAACGGCAATTCAATGAAGTGAATTAATTGAATTGAAAATTGGACAGTACATATTTCATTATTGATTTTATTAAAAACTTCCATTTCAACTTCAATTATTAATTATTGTTTGCTTACAAATGCTTCATTGAACTTCCACGAATTTTCTCATTGTCTTATCGTTTTTTATTTATTTTTTGATAAATAGAAATGACATAACTCATTATCGATTTTTAAATGATAATTCAATGAAGTGAATTAATCTAATTAAAAAATTGGAAAGTATATACTTCATTATTCATTTTATTAGAAACTTCCATTTCAACTTCAATTTAATTAATAATTTTTGTTTCTTTACAAATGCCTCATTGAACTTGCACGAATTTTTTTTTTTTATTCTTTTCCTTCTCAATGTTTATTTACAGTCTGATAAAATCGTGTGACGAAAAAAAAAGTCTCTCGTCAATAGGCTCTCGATTGCGATACTTATCTCTCTTTTTTTTTTTTCATTTCGCTGTCGTGGAGGCTCGACAATGAAGTACCAGTGACAAATAAGATCGCGGTCTTGAGCTTTAAACGAGGTGCCTGATGATATGAGGTATTTACGTGGGACACGAGAAGCGAGGGATTTATTGAAAGAAAAAAGGCGTTTATGAAGAAAAAAAAACGATTTGTAACAGCCTATAGCGAAACGTTATAACGCCGAGACTGGATTGCGAACGTACAAACTTAATAATTATATCTATATATAACAATTGAATGAGAATATTTATGGTTCGTCGCGCGAGAAAAAAAAACGAGACACAAATAAGACATTATAAAATGGAAAATACCTGCCCGTCTGATCTCGCTCACTTCCATTCACGAAAATATGTATTCCCCCTGAATTGGAACGATTTTTTTGCCCGAGGAAATTTTTCGGAAGCTGCTAATGTGATTTAAAAAAATTAATAAAAAGATGGCATAAAGACAAAATTTAAGAAGTCCTCTTTATCTTTTTTTTCACACTAATCCGAATGCTCACAAAAATTTCCACCAAAAATCGTTCCACTTCTTGCAGAATTTTCCATTGAAAAAAAAAAACGATTTTCTACAAAGCCATTACGAAGCGTAAGCGTCGCGCGACGCTCTCGGAATTCTCAACGAGCGAAATATCGTTAATAGCGGCTAAATGAATAAATAATCTATACCGACGTTCGAAATTCACGATCGTATCGAATTTTCGTTCCGAAGCCATTGCAATGAAAAATTCATTAGCCACAATTGCGTAATTGTCATCGTTGAAATTTGTCCATCGAATGAAATCACCAATCATCGCCAAATCTCACTTTTCTCAAATCCCCTTCCGGCGAGTCATAATAAAAAAAAATTTTTAAATAAAAAAAAACATTTATTCTATCAAGAGCTTCGAGAGAATATTGAGATAATTCGAATCGTGAAAAAAAAAAATTGAGCGTTGATGAATAAAACGTTGATACGAAGATTTAAGAGATCTCTACGAGTCGTTATTATCGTGTACATATACTGCGAGAATATAAAGAAAAAGAGAAGATTAAACAAACAAAAAATTTAAATTAACGTTTTAAGAGACTTAAATGATAAGTAACGTATTTTTAAGCGACAAAAACAATTGAGGTTTAGAGGCTGCCCCGAAAGAATATTTATCGTTGGGATTCACCATAAAATCTCGACGATAAACGTACGAGATAGTTTTTTGTAATTTCGGGTGGGAAAGCCATCGATCTATCGCGCATGCGCGTAGAGAATAAATTTCTAACCGACTTTGCGAAAGTTCAGGATTCGAATATTAAAAAATAAACGATTGTGAGCTTTGTACGATGAGTAAAGGATTTGAAAAAAAAGAAGAAAAAAAAACGACAAAAATCAGTTGTGCCGGATGTGTGAGGCATTTTATAAACGGAAAAATATGAGAAATCGTTGCGAATGTTTTTCCGCACTTTTGCACACGTGTAAAGTTTGTCGCCAAAGATTCCCACACGAAAAAGTGACGAAAAAAGGTTTTCTTTTCTTGTAGCTTATGTACTTGCACTCTCGCACAATAATCCCGAGAGATCCGGCAAAATAAAAACTATACAGCGTTAGAGGGGCTGAAAAAAAGGAAAAAAAAAACAAATAATTAAGACCGAGAAATAAAAGATACGAAAAGAAAATAATCATGAGGTGTGAAAGGAGGATGATGAATATAAAAAAAAAAGAAGTGAAACTTTGATTCGTTGAAATACGATTTTGTAATATTGATGCGACGGTTTAAACCATTATTAATTGTATATACCATTAATCGAATATGCATTATTAATGGCGGAGCATCGGAATAAAAAATAAAAAATAAAAAACAAATTGATTCGAAAACTATTCGACCGATCGTTTTACGTGTATTC
Source organism: Oxytorus armatus (assembly GCA_958009045.1). Taxonomy (NCBI): domain Eukaryota; kingdom Metazoa; phylum Arthropoda; class Insecta; order Hymenoptera; family Ichneumonidae; genus Oxytorus; species Oxytorus armatus. The sequence goes on from OY253747.1 coordinate 27,323,002, forward strand.
TCTTCCATCTTCGTATCATCACCATCCCTTTACATCCTTTAAAATGTTTTATATTATTCAGTAATATGACCTTGTGATTAAAATATATTTACCTTGGAGAGGGGGCTTTTACTTTATTCCTTGCTCCTCGTATCGATCAAATATTCAAAGTAAAGGCGCGATAGGGAGTCGAGAGCTCTTCGATGGTTTCTACGGAGACGATTCCGTGGGCCGCGTGATAGTGGACCGTCAGTCTGTTACGGTTTGCACTCACGATAAGACTGCAATTAGAAGCCGAACGGGTGTTGAAATTTTTTTGGTAACTGAAACACGACTCGTTGTCACTCGAATTAGGGCTACCTGGAAAAATAAAAACAATCATTTTTACAAACTTTTACCTGATGATCTTTACTACAGAATGTGTTTTTATAATTGAAAAATAATTGTACTAATTTATCATCAAATTACACTGATTTCTGAAAAAGTACATTTGTTTCAGTTTTACTTAAGGAGAGAAATAGGGCTAGGACAGCGTTTTCTCAATGATTTTCATGAATTTTTTTATAGTATAAAAAATGAATATAATTTATTGAAACTTTGAGAATATTTTATACATATATTTAAGTGTATACTATAAAATTTTTGAAGAATTTTCTTGAAAAACACCGGGGATATTAGCGACCCCATATTGCAGGTCACAATCAGACTCAGCATTTTGCGTACATTCTGGAAGCCGCAATTTTCATCTGAAATCAAACGAGGTTGGAATTTACTTTTATTATATGTCTCTCTTCTATATGAACCTAAATGCTATCAAAAAAATAGAAAATTCAATTTTTTACCGGGGTCAAAACGAAAAAGCATGATTTTTTGCCGTTTTTTACAACTTTATTTGCAAAAAAAAAATTATTTTAAATAATGATAATATTCCGATTTTAGGTTCATATAGAGCGCGATACTATGAAGAAAGTAACTGCCAATTTTCAAAACGATTGGTTGAAAACTTTTCAGACTAGCGTGTACGCAAGTTAAAAAAAAATTGTTTTCAGAAAAACGCGTTTGAAAAAATAGTGACCGCTCGGTTATACACGTGGCGCGCTCCGGGGCCTGAAAGAGAGCTACTTTCTTTAACGGCTTATAACAATAGAACGAGTCGGAATTTTCATTTAAAATTTTGGGAACATATTTTTCAATAGTTTTACTAACAATTTATGAAATTAAAAAAAAATCGATTTTTTGAACCGTCTAACCCTATTTCCCCCCTTAAAGAAAATAATCGACACTATGATGGAATTTTCTTGAAATTTTCTTGATTCTATTCCATAAATTGAATAATTTTTTTTTTTACTAAAAAGAGTATTCAATTCGTAAAGAAATGATGTTGAAGTTTGCATCGTTGGAATGCAACGAAATTAGATTTTATACATCATTAAATCCCCTTAAGATTGGATTATCGATGACAAAAATCGTTGAAACGTTTTATTGGGGTCTTTTTCAAGGACCTGGGCCTAAATGGGCACGAGAAGCAGGAACAATACTGAAAATGAAAATTTAAAAACTTATTTGCGTTGCGTTCCAACGATGCAAACTTCAACATCATGTAAAGAATGATTGGTTATTAATTATGAATAGTATGAGAGGTATCGAAAAATTAACAACTGATCAACTGTGTGAATTGTTTGTTTATTATTTTGAAAAAACTTAATGAGAATGTAATTATAGAGAAATTGAGATAACTCAAAGAAGCTATTTATCAAATAATTTGTTGTAAATGATTTTTTTATGATAAGAACACTGAGTGCAGGCCACACCTCAAAAAGCTTGTTATACCGATTTATTCAAATTTACCACTTATTTGACTCCTGACTAACGTCTACAATCACCTCAAATATTTTCAGAGCATTGAAAAGAAAAATGGTAACGGACACTTCGGACTCTCGGGGTAGTGGTCAGGGAAGTTCGGTTGGTAAAAGAAATTTGGAAAAACCACCATTCAAACTTTGCTTCCCGAGGCATCAGATGAGCGGACGTTCGGACGTTCGTGCATCCAAGAGCGACAGTAAAATATAATTTTGTTCATGAAATCATTCAAATTCATAAACGCACCATAGATTTCATCATTACAGAAATCTTAATTCTCCAGCTGAATTCGTCACGCCGAAATTCTACTCGAGAGAAGTAGAGGCGAAGCAGAATTACGACGTTGCCGAGACTGTAAAATCGACGATAAAAAAGGAGAATGAAAAACCACGAGATCTCTATCGTTGGCCATTACTAAGCAGCCAAAGGTGAACATCTATGTTTTTGAATAGAAAAAAAAAAGTGATCTGACAACTTTCATAACGTTACAAATTAAATATATTTAATCACTCATTTTTAATTTTAATTTTTAATTTATTTAATTTTAAATATATTTATTTATTTAATTTTAAATATATTTAATTAACTAATTTATGTTTTGTTTATTTATGCAGTTACGGTTGGTGGTACGATCGTACTTTTGGCACGAGAGACCGGAGATTCAATTATAAAAAAAATACTTCAGAGCTCGTACGATCGAACGCGATGATACACTGGCAAGACCAAAAATTGCGTGGTCTTTGCCATTGAACTCATACCCACGTTTTAATTTTGACATGTATCTATACTCCTCACTTATATTTCACTATATTATATGTGTATATAGAGTTAACTGATCATCGAATGAACAAGGTGCGTGTTCTTTTCATTTTCATTAGTACGACTATTATCCGGATATTTGCAGTTGATTTTAAATCGATTGAACAAACTAGAACTTAGAATTAAGGACAATGAAAAGAAAGATATTTATTTCAGAAAATTGGTAAAGTCGCAACCAATGAGTAAACGTTTTAGAAGCACAAGATTCTCCTTTAGCTCAAATAACAATATGTCTATCGTTGAACATGTACAATTTAATAATTTATAATGCAATTTTGGTGTATCGCGTTAAGAGACATTGGTTGGAGTTACTTGGAAAATTATCATCCAAATGAATGAACACAGAAAATGTATATGCTACAAAAATGATGATGAGAATTTATAAACATGAGAATTATGCAATTTTTGCCTGCTAGAAAGAGGAATAAAATTAACTGGACGATTTCTCTAATATTAGTTTACGAGATCCACCAAACAAGAAGAATTTGTGCAATTTAATAATTTATAATGCAATTTTGGTGTATCGCGTTAAGAGCCATTAGTTGGAATTACTTGGAAAATTATCATCCAAATGAATGAACACAGAAAATGTATACATTCCAAAAATGATGATGAGAATTTATAAACATGAGAATTATGCAATTTTTGCCTGCTAGAAAGGGGAACAAAAGTAACCGGACGATTTCTCTAATACTAGTTTACAAGCTCCACAAAACAAGAAGAATAAGTGCAATTTAATAATTTATAGTGCAATTTTGGTGTAATGCGTTAAATCACATTGGTTGAAGCTACTTGGAAAATGATCATACAAATGAATGAACACAGAAAATGTATACGCTCCAAAAGTGATGATGAGAATTTATAAACAAAATGAGAATTATGCAATTGTTGCCTGCTAGTAAGAGGAACAAAATTAACTGCACGATTTCTCTAATATTAGTTTACGAGATCCACCAAACAAGAAGAATTTGTGCAATTTAATAATTTATAATGCAATTTTGGTGTATCGCGTTAAGAGCCATTGGTTGGAATTACTTGGAAAATTATCATCCAAATGAATGAACACAGAAAATGTATACATTCCAAAAATGATGATGAGAATTTATAAACATGAGAATTATGCAATTTTTGCCTGCTAGAAAGGGGAACAAAAGTAACCGGACGATTTCTCTAATACTAGTTTACAAGCTCCACAAAACAAGAAGAATAAGTGCAATTTAATAATTTATAGTGCAATTTTGGTGTAATGCGTTAAATCACATTGGTTGAAGCTACTTGGAAAATTATCATACAAATGAATGAACACAGAAAATGTATACGCTCCAAAAGTGATGATGAGAATTTATAAACAAAATGAGAATTATGCAATCGTTGCCTGCTAGAAAGAGGAACAAAAGTAACTGGACGATTTCTCTAATATTAGTTTACGAGATCCACCAACCAAGAAGAATTTGTGCAATTTAATAATTTATAATGCAATTTTGGTGTATCGCATTAAGAGACATTGGTTGGAATTACTTGGAAGATTATCATCCAGATGAATGAACACAGAAAATGTATACGCTCCAAAAGTGATGATGAGAATTTATAAACAAAATGAGAATTATGCAATTGTTGCCTGCTAGAAAGAGGAACAACTGGACGATTTCTCTAATATTAGCTTGCAAACTCCACAAAACAAGAATTACTTTGTCAACTTGATTCTAATCCATGCAACGACAAAATAAGTATATAATATTGATTCACAAAAGTTGTGCATCGTGCATTCTTTATTCAACAAGCTTTGAAGTACTACGTCTAAAAGGCACTAAAAACCTGAAAGACTAAAACTTGATGCCAGACAATAGATAATATAACTTTTCATAACCGTTCAGACGTACCATTAAAAAATACCTTACGTTTCTGGTGTGTCAACAGACTCTACCACATCATAAATCAATTGGAGTCTGTTTTATGAGAACCGAGTACAGAGATAAAATAGAATAAAATCTAGCTTGCACCCTCTTAAGGTTGTTTATTCGTCACTTTCTTCATTGTTGTAATGCAAAAATAATGTTAATATTTGAGAGAAAAATAAAAATGTTCGCTTACATAATTCACAAAGATTCATGAAGGTTCATTGATCCATAATTTTCACGCTGACACCTCACATTCTCCATCAAGCATACAATTTACATTTTCTTCGCCAAAAACACCTGTGTCGTAAAAATGAACGCCCACTCTACTTACACCTGTACACGTTGTAACGGAAAAAAGAAAAAGAATACATTTCTAGACCCGAAATACTCTGCCACGTACTTTTACCCGCGCTAAAAAATTTTCCTCCACGGCATATACATTGCGCGGGCTTTGAGCGCGCGCAAAATCTTTTATCCACGAAAGACAGCGCCACGAGAGTGGGGAACCAATGAGCGTGCGAGAAATCAACGACAGTCCATAAACGCCCAATGACATCTCGCGTTGTCCGTGATCACGATGAATCACAACGCAAATGTGGTAAATTAAAGCCCGCCACTGGCGGAGTTTCAACGCTCTTCATCGTCGAGCGTCCAGTAGCGAACGAAATCCCTTGAGCGTAAAACGTGCTTGTGTTTACTCCGCCAAAAAATGAATACCGGCGAGACCGAGAATACAATATTGAACGAGGAATATCACGATATTAATGAGGAGTATTCGCCTCCCGAGAGGTAAGAAAATCAATCGATTGCGTTCCAAAAATCCGTTTCTTCTTTCGTTATTGCGAAAAAAGACATTCGTTATACCTCTCTTCGTTTCTCCGTTACTTGCCGCTGCTGCTAGTGACATTGTTTATTGTGCCGAAAAAACGTACGTTCTTTTGTTGTGAAAAACATTATTTTATTGTGACAAAAAAATGTAGGTTTTTGCTCGTTTTTTTCTCTTATTTCTCCGTTACCTGTTGCCTCTGAGGGGGCGCAGGTGCGAGCGCGCGCGCGCGCGCAGGTATATTAAAGGTTAAGAAAAGCCTCTCTCTGGGTCACAATATATACATTCACCCTCCTGAAACTCGAAAACCGTCCCTCCCCCACACAAATTCCTAACTCCCACGTTGTGTCGCTCAACAAGAGAAAATTTCCCCTCGACATTTTCCCCAAAGTGCACGCCGCTTACTACGTTTTTTCTTTCTTTTAAATCATGGATATTTTGCCAGAGACTTGCTGGTACCGAAGGTATTGTTATAACATACGTTCCCTCCAAAAATTTACTAACACCCTTGTTTCAGTACGCACGTTTTTTACTTTTAATCGCAAGGTTTGCCACTTTTTCATTCAATTTTCGACGCTACGCCGGATAATCGCGACCATTTTGTGGAAAATTTTGTGGATTTTACTCACGCGCGCGTCACCTTTCCCCGTGCGAACGTGATTTTTCATTTTCTTCGAGAAGATCGCGAAGACGTTATGGATCGTGAGATGTACTGAAAACTCGTATGGGTTTGCTTTTGGGAGCTTTTCTTGGCCCAGTTTGAACTGGAAAATTTGTTGACTCCCCGAACCTGTTGATTCAGAAAATTGATTTGTTCGAGCTAGGATAATGAGGCCGATTATAAATACAACTTGGTATATCAGAGTTTTACTGTCTTTTCATTTATGTCTCGTTTATTTAAATTTTCAAAAATTTCCTGCTTTAATGACAAACTGTTAAAATTTTGACTACCGAAGCGCTGCTATCTCATTCCTCGCGAAATCCAAAGCTGTGTAAACTTTTTTTTTTTTTTCATTCTACCCATTGACCTCTTAAAAGCACACACTGATTCTAAACGTTGCTCGGAGAGCCTAGACACTTTGTGTAGCGTCGTTTTACATTTAGATTTTGTGTAAAATTTTTTTTTTTTTTTTTTGATAGGCGAACGACACGTTTTTTTGATATTTGTAATATAATCGAGCAAATTGGATAATGTGCGAAAATTCTCAAGATTCACCATGGTGGAACAGGTTGATTTTTAGTCCATATCTCATTGTTATCGCCGATGACTAAAATTTGCCGAACTTCAAAACAATCACGATTTTTCATCGATCGGTTTCTTTCAACTTATTTCTATTTTCAGCAAACGAATGCGTCTCGACGATGGCTGTAATAATAACTTGAACAGCACGCTAAACAGCGCTTCCAAGAATGGCGCAAGATGGACGTGTCCGGGAGACACGAGTCTTGTGGAGCCGGAGATACTGGAGGACATGGGAGTGAGTATGCTCGACGATGAGGAAGCGAGTCGTGAGAGTATGAAGAAATTACAATCTCAGGAGTGCGCAATATCGCCTACTAGCTCGGAGAGCAGCAGACAATTGCCTGAAATCGATAATATCGGACTGGAGAGACAGGAAAAGAGTTTTCGAGGTTCCAACTTTGATGGAGTAAAATTGGATAGGTAAGTTTAATTTATTTCTTTAATGGAAATATCTATGCGCGACATTTCACGTTTTCATTGAATTTCGGCCAGAGATTGGTAAACTCTGATTTTCCAATTAGTCCGAAGGACCATAATTTAAATTTTGACTATTCATTTTATCTCCCAAAAAAATGTATTCTTAAATGATGACAATAATTTAGCAGGAAATGTGTAATTTGAGTTTTTCAAATGTCGTCAAAAATGTAATTTGACGCATCTGTTAACAGCCCAAAACCATGAATCTTTTACAATGTTACGCTCGTTGATACGCGAAAGAATTAGTCACGAACGTTTCATAGATCACTGTTTTCATGTCGTAATATGAGATATACAAATTTTTCCTCAAAATGGACATTGTAACAGTGAAATGTTGGTTCTGGTGATAATTTGACAAAAGAAAAACAAACGTTAGCCGCGAATTATAACAGTAAGATAGAAAAAAACAATTGATGTAAAACGTGTACAAAGGTTGGAGCACGATACATTTGATATGGAAGATCCATCGATATACGCGACAATGGGAAACGAATCGGGCTATTCGTCTCGGGTGGAAGCCGACGGTTTTCAAGATGGAAAACAGAGTTTCACGAAGGACGAGTCCATATTAATATCGGACAAGAGCGGCATAGATCAATTTTATCTATACAAGCGAAAGAAAAAGCTCTCTTTTACGGGAGAGGATAAGTTCAACAAACTATCGGATGAAATGATTTTGTCGATACTGAAGTGGCTTCCGAAGAAATGTTTGGTAGGAATTTTGCCTGTTCGATCGTGTAATAAAAAATGATAAATTTATGCGGAATTAAGAACTCAAAATCTTTGGCGTTGCAGGTTCGCTCGATGTTGGTTTGCAAAAGATGGTGCCAGATCGCTCGAGACGAGGCTCTGTGGAGTCGTTTGGATCTCGGTGGTAAAGTTCTTATCGGGGGTACGCTGGGACATATATTACCACGTGGTGTACAAATTCTGCGATTAGCACAGGCTGAAATAGCAAATCCGGTATTTCAAACAAACGCGGACGTGACCTCCGACGATCCGATTTTACAATCGATCTCCGACGTTCTAACTGACGATTATATCAGTAAACTTCAGTACCTCGATCTCTCAATGACAGTGATCTCCGTCGAAGGTTTAGCCGCACTTTTGTCACACTGTAGACATTTGAAGAAATTGTCGCTCGAGAAATGTATGCTGAACAAATCTTGTTGCAAAGCTATCAGTCAAAACGTCGAGCTTCACGTTCTCAATCTGACAATGTGCGACGGAATGGACGTCGAGTGTATCAAGCATCTTATGTCGCTCAAGAGGTAGAAAGAAAAATAACAACCACAATTACAAAATTAATAAATATAAATTATTTAAAAATCTATTTATACATTTTTTTTTTTGGTAGATTGAGTTCTCTTAATATGGCATGGTGCTCATTGGATTCCACGGCAATGGCGTTACTTTGCGAAACTTTGCCGTCTTCGATAAATCGATTGAATATCGCTGGTTGTAGGAAAACGATAACTGATGACGGTAAATTTATTTAATTCGTTTTTTGTTTCGTTCATTGCACGATAAAAGACCCAGTTGGTGCATTATCAGCAATCTTAAGGGAGGGGTAAGGGTTTCAGCGTAAAAAAACACTTTATTTGCGATTTTTTTTCTCAAATATGGATTGAGCAATTTTATTCGAACCTTTTGTACATTATTGAGCATACTTTTGACAATGTTGTGTAATTTTTTCATGCAGAAATATTGAAGCATAAGCCCGTAACAGAGCTTCTCCCAGAACGTCTTGGAAAAAAAAACAATTTGCGGTGTTCACTATAACTCGGCCGGAAATTATCCGAAAATGAAAAACCATGAAAATTTAGTCAAATTATAATCAAATCTTCCCCCCAACGTTCTCTGATAATTTTTTTTTTCATATAAAAATTTTTGGCGGCCATCTAAAGTGTGAACTGTTATTTTCCACGAAAAATTCCGCCATTTTGTGGGTGCGAAACACCCTTAATGTAAAAAAAAAAATTTTACTACACGTTGGGGGGAGGTATTTTATATGTAGAAAATGTGTACAAAGTTTGAAATGAATCGGTCAAGTAGTTTTTAAATGGCAGTGAACACGGACTTTGAAAAAGTAGTTTTGAGAAAAACGCGTCTAAAGTGCACTGCTAGCCCGACCGCCCGCAGCTGTTAGAGGTATAGCGTTAAAGGCCAGGAGATTAATAAGACAATAACTTCAAGAATATTGCTTAGATCGGTTTAAAATTTTAAGGACATATTCTTGAAATGTTAAACAATAAGACAAGACAAAAAAAAAATTCGATTTTTCGAAGATGAAAACCCTTACACCGCCCTCAAGGCATTAAAAACTATATTTCACTATCTGAGACGGATAATTGCATTTACTCGTAATAGTGACACACGCTGATATGTAAAGAATTCTCTTATTCGATTACCGAATGTGTCCTAAATCTCGACAATCGGAGCTGAGAAAGTACTACATTTTTATTTTTCATTACAGACGTGAAAAAGCTCGTGAAGTCATGTCCCAATGTCGTGGAGTTAGATCTAAGCGATTGCACACTGTTAACGATGAACACCGTTAATAGTCTTATTACACTCACGAAATTGGAGCATCTATCGTTGAGTCGATGTTACAGTATACCACCATCCGCTTATTTGAGACTTTCGTACATGGAATCGCTGTTGTATCTCGATGCGTTTAGTGTGATGGCAGAACCGGTATTGGCGTCGCTTCGGAGTAATTGCCGCGATACGGAAATCAACAAGTTCCTATACAGTTCGGTTGCACGACCGACCGTTGGCGTTAGAAGAACAAGCATATGGGGACTAAGGGTTAGAGATTAAATTAAACTTCATTGCCGACTAACATACTCAAGTGTAAACGAACGAAAAGAACGGGTGAAAAAGGATAAGCGATCTCAGGATTCGAGTCGTAATCGAATTGCCTGCTCGGCAAAAATGAAAATGGCCATTTGCTATCTGAGACTGAAACATACGTTTTTTTAAATTTTGATAGAATGAATAGACTTGAAAAAAAAATATTATATTCCCATCATCGCTGTATAACTTTAAGATTCTCCATCGACGCGTATTTAAAAATCATATATATATATATATATTTTCACTTCGATCAAATGAAATGTATTGCGATATTGCGCAACGATACCAGGTAATTGGTTAGATTTAATTTTTTTTTCTTATTTTGTAAATACGCTCATGAATTAACGCGCAAAGCAATTAACGATGTAATTGATTAACCGGGCTGTGCGAAAACTATTTTGTTTTGTTCTTTTCCTTTCTGCGAGGATATCATCGACGCGTGTTTCTTTTTTTTTAGAGTTATTCGACATGATATACCTCGTTTGCGAATGACGTGCGACGTGAGAGACAAACGATTGACGATTCAAATATCGTAATAAGTTTGTGACGCGCACGCAATAAAAATAACAAAAAGTGAACACAGGTGTTTTGTCGAGTTGTCACAGTTCACAATGTACTTTTTTTTTCCCACCTAATTTGCTTTCGTCGTTAATATTATGAAAACTTGCTCATTAATTGTCTCATAGTGAACTCATTGCGATTCGTCACGTTACGATATCGAGCTTTTTTTTCTCATACAAAAAAGGTCATCCAATTGCAATGATGAATCGCTCGTGAAGAATTTCTATTTATTAAGTGATCATTGAAGTTTTACGTCATGAACCAAAAGTGCCTTTCGTCATTCGTTGCAGTGTGAGAGAAGAATGGTTACGAAGAGAACATATCTACATGTAGAATTTTAACATTTGTGATGCTTACCAATATTGTGAAACTGAAGGCAGGATATTTTGTTTTATGTTAGGAAGATATTTTTTCTTCTTTTTTTTTTAAATTCTAAAGATGATTTAATAGTTTCTAGATCTACAAATAAGAATTTCGTCGCGAACGGTCGAGTTCGACGAGATCGATTATATCTCATATACTGTAAGAAAAATAAATTGTTCATTGGAAGGTTAACACAAGTGAATTTTTGTCTTTTTTTTTTTAACATACATTTTATTAACTGCTGTATGTGTTACATACAAAAGAAGAAAAATTACGGAAGAGTGATGATAAAATATTCCATTGTAATAGTCTTTATGTACAATGCTAATTCGAACTCAAATCAACTATGCGCTTATTCCCAAAAGTGAATTGGAAATTTATTTTCATCTCGTAACTCGAAATGCAGGCGATTTTTCAAATCGCACGGGAATTTGAGCTTCCAATATTGACGTAATCAATATTTCCCTGAGGCAAATCTTTTATCTCGTTTTCGTTTTTTTTCTTTCGATTTAAATATCGACAATTGTCAATGACTATCGAGTACATTCGCGGTTGCACACAGATAAATTCGTCAATTATCATTTCACTGTCGACAAACGACACTAGAACAAATAGAATACGGCAGTCTCTACTTAAGGATAATGGAATTAACATTTTTATTTCTTACCAATTTGCGATCGAAAACGTTCCCAAGTTTGTGATCTCATTAATTTTTTTCTCCATTTTATTCTTTTTCTTTACATGTGTGCTTTCTGACACGATAAGTAGGGGATTCTTTCCATGGACGCGTTGGAAGTTGTTACTTTTCTTTTATCTCACCGAGCCATAAACAAAAAAATGTTTATGCTTCGGATTATTGGGGAACGACGGTTTCGTCGTTGTGTTAATTTCAGGCGGTCGCTAATGGCTGTGTGGGTGTTTGTTCTATCGCCGATTGTTCCGGTCTTGTCGTTTGAATTGTCGCATCGTTCTCCCCTACATAAATCGATTTCGAGTCTTGTCTCTCCTGCTCGCTTTGCCATTGTACCTGTGGACAAATAGAGTAATTAGTGTTTGATTAAGAAAATACAGCATTGAGTTTATTTACTGTTAATACTTTGTTGAAAATAAATTAGATCAATGTTTAGTTATTATTTATCTTTAAAATGACCGGGATTCTCGATTGCATGAATGATCCTTGTTACGTGACCATATTTGTCCTACCTTCTGTCTGTGTTGTTTAACCGCTTCCATACATCTATCGATCGCCATTTGTTCAGTAAGAACACCGTCCTCCGATGCGTAAGCCGCAGCCTGCCAAGCAACGCCCAATTTCGCCAATTCACGTCCCGACATACCGTCCGTTATTTCCGCCATTTTACTGCAAAGAGCACTATAATCGAATTGCGCGACTTTCAATCGTTTTTTGCCCTCGGTAGCCGGTTGAAGAACAAATTTGTCAAAGTACAGACGAACCAGACGTTCTCGTTCCTCGCGTCCCGGCAATATAAATTCGACCATTTCGTCGAGACGATCATTGACCGCCCAGTCAAATTGTTCCGGTGTATTTGACGCAAGTACGAGCATAAATTTGTTACTCTGTTCGCCGGTTCTGTAGAGAAAAGCGTTCAACATTGCTCTTAGATCCTCGGATATGTGCTCGCTCGAGCGTTTACGCAAAAATGCATCGGCCTCGTCGATAAAGAGTAAAAGTCCTTTGCGCGAAGTCGACGCCCAATCGAATACTTTGTGAAGTGCGGTAACACCGTCGCGACCAAGCGGTGATAAATCGCCACCGGTTAGTATGGCATAATCCATACCCGAGTGCTGAGCCAATTTTTTGGCAAACATCGTTTTTCCGGTACCGGGCGGTCCGTGCATTAAAATATTTCTGTACATTCCACGATTGTGCTTTGTGTTTTTCGTCGCTATAGCCACGTCGCGCAGTCTTTCCTCGAGTTTTGGCGCGAGTACAACACCCGCGAGTGCGTCCGTGTGTTTTTCACGAATTTTCTTTATCGCCTCGATAGGATGTTTCACCGTGTCGAGCACGGAGAAACGGGATGTTTCGCGAACGAGCGAGGGTTTGCCAAGACGCGCCTCGATGTAACGAGCTGCTACACCGGTCGATCCTTTAGCCGTGTAAATGCCAAACGCGAGTAACGACAAGCCACCCGCTGCTGCGAGAATTTTGTCCCAATCTTGAAGCAATGCCGTTGCACCTGAGCCCAAAACCGAACCAGCAGTTTTAATTGATTCAAGTACAGTTATACGTTTCTCTGAAGCTTTCAACCTTATTTGCTCCAAATTAAGATCCTGATTCTCTCGGTCTACCTTGGCTTTTGCCCTCAGCTCGGCTTCCAATTTTCTCATCTCATTTTTGTGTCTCAACTCCATCTCGTGCTCGATCGTCGATCTTCTCATACCCTCCTGCTTCGCTACCGACTCTTCCTGCCTTCGGAGATTCTCGTCGTTCATTCTCTGCTGCTGCACCAATTGCTCGTCGTATCTCTTTCTCGACAATTGATCCTGATATTGTGCCCTTATCTGATGCTGCTTTGTCTCTTCCTGCATCGTTTTCCTACGCTCATTACCGTCAACTCGCTTCTGCTCGACTTTCATCTCTTCCATCGCTGCCTCATACTTTTTCAATTCTTTTTGCATTTCCGTTTGACGCGTCAGTTCCTGGAGCTTAGAGAGCTCAAGAGCCTGACCGGCATGAGCTGGAAAGATAAAAACAATTTCATCAATTAATCATTGACATCTTTGAAATTCATTTCGGTCATGTTGAATCAGAAACTCATAGATATTAGTAATATTCTTCGTCACATCGGTAATCTACGATCTCCAAAACGCCTAATGCGTGAGTATCAGGAATTTTTGATTTTTCACTTCTGCCATTGAATGGGTGAAAGGAATCCTAACTAATTGCCACCAGTCAATCAACATTGAAACTGCAGAGGCTGTTTCTATTTTCAGAGTTCGTGATTTTAACACGATTCTCATGTGTTAGTTTCTTTTTTCAGGTAATTCAGATCATTTCACATTGATAGAAAAAAAAATGATTCATTTATGATTAAAAATAATAAAGAATAATATTTTGTTTTCAAGTCAAGAAGGTAATGAGCATCCAGTCAAATTAACTGTCAATGAAGTGTGTGGTTCACTGAAGATGATTGAAACTTGAGAAAATGATTAACAGTAAATTATTTGCAATAAGGTTCAGTGTTTTGTCAATTTTCAGAGTTACGTTTTCTTCTAATTTTTTGAAAGAACTATCCACCTCGTTAGTGCAATTTACATTTTCTATTATATTAAAAGTATATAATGAACAATGAACAAATTTTAGTATCTTCTTAACAACAAAAATATTAAAACTATAGAGTAAAAATTAATGTAGCTTGGTATCAAGAAATTCAATATAAAATTGAACGCGACAAATTAGTTAAGCATGTACAATAAAAGGTCTCAAACTTTAAAAACATACCAGGGTATGAATTCTTTGAAAAAAAAAAAAGAAAAAAAAACCCTAAACTAAAACACAAGGTTTGAGAAACGGGTACATATCAGCATCTATATATATAAAAATGAATCCCTATTTCCCTTGGTCACGCCATAACTTGAGAACTACTTTACCGATTTCATTCATCTTTTTTTAAATTAAGAAAATTGCGCGGAAAATTGGAAAATTTCAGAAACCTTAACGACTATTTAAACTTCGCGCGTTTGAGAGTTCCCGCAAAGCAAATGTGATTTAATAGATGCATCGGTCTGCATCTATCGATCAAAAAATTCACTTATTCATTTCTTAGTGCGCAGTCCATTCGATCTGAACGTTTATCCAGTTTTGAGTTTGTTGAGTGAGTTTTTTGAAAAGTGTTTGTTCTTGGCAGTTAGTTCAATGCAATCACGGCTTATATTGAAAGTTTAATTTAATATCGATTTTTGTTAAGTTTTGATGGACTAACACGTGGTATACATGCTTATACAGAAACACTAAGGGAGTCAATTTTTATTTTTGGTTACAATTCAGTTTTTGAAATAATTTTGTTTTAAATTATTTATCCCATCTCGAATTGAATATTCATAGCTCATACGGGACAACGTCTGTCGGGTCAGCTATATCTAATAGACAATAAGTCAAAATTATTTATTCAACGCTGATAGCACATACCGTTTTACATACTATGGTAAATTAAATTTTTTAAATTCAGCAGTCATTTAACTATCTTCCAGTTCTGTGGCTTCCGTGATTATCAAAGAATATCTAATGCCGTCCATTCACCGGACAACTGATCCCATAATCTAAAAAATTATTCAGCAACTCTTGAATAATAACCCGTAATCGAATTGATGACAATAAAATTAAAAAAAAAACCCTAAAGCATAATCTGTTGTAGTCATTTCTACATAATTCTCCTAAGTCATAAATTACATTCTTTGGCCACACACTTAAATCGCTAAATCTCCATTTCAAATGTCATCAGCACGAAAATTTCATTCATATAATCGATGATGAACACGCGTTGCATCATCCATCAGCGTCGAAAGGGTGAAAAACCGTGAGGCCCACACTCGGCGATTCGCGATCGTTCCTAACCTCAACGGAACAACGAGGGAGTTTTTTTTTTGCTTACGTAATATTACATAACGCGAGTGCCGGTGACGAAAGATTGGAAAAGCGTATTACCAGATTTTTCAAGTTCCTTAGCGGCCGCGGCTGCTCTTTCGAGCGCGCTCGAGTCAAATCTATAAGCTGCCATTTGTGATTTTGTAATGTTCGAGGATGGTGGCTGATCGCCGCCGCCGCCGTCGCCGGTACCTCCGGACCCCGAAGCCGGTGGTGGCTGAGCGTATTGACCAAAGTCCGGCGGTGGTTGAGCATTACGATAACCCAATAACCACGACATTATTATTTTTACAAACTGTCACTGTGTTTTAATAAACGAAAAGTGCTAATGAAGAAAGTGCCTATTCTTCGCACACGCGGAGAGACACCGAGAGAACTCGCGCTGACTCGTGCGGCACTTTTCCTCACGTGCACACACGTTTTCACACGGAAACGATCGAAATTTGGAACGGCGGAGGAACGCGGTGGAAATGGAACTTGGACTATGAACTCACGGCGACATCTGGCGGCGTTTAATTGAGATTAAATGATCGTGCACTCGAGCGTTTACGAGTATTGTCGAAGTTTGTCGAAAACAACGCGTGTTTCGATTTGACATGTTGCAGTAATAAAACCGACAAATGCATTTCTTTTGCATTAAGTGCTTAACCGTTGTTAACCGTCGATGCGAACGCTAACGCGTGTACATGGAGTAGAAAATATCTTTGTACATGGAAAACCATGAAATTCCCCGGTGTTTTCACAGAGTTAGATGTTCGAAGTTAAAACGAACGCGTAAGGAATTCAACGCTCATGGTTTCACGATGATAATATAGCATTTTTTTTTTCCAGCATTATGTAACGTAGAGTATCATATCCATGATGCTCCGAATTTCATTTAGTTGATGTCGCGCTATCGCCATTTTTGCCAGAGAACCATGAGACATATCGTTCTTAAGAACAAAGAGATCGTTGAGAGAGCGTCCTCTTCGGCGTTATTATCATTATCCTCCAATTCGGTGGAAAGGGATATTTTTACAAATCGTGAAACGAGCGACAGCCATGTTTCGTTGGAACGCAAAATCGTTAACATCGCGAATTCGATCGATGATAAAATACGGAAGGGAGAAAAGTTTTTCAGTCTCGAGCTGTTTTCGAGTAAATACTGCGATAAAGAGGTCTACGAGAGGCTAGTATAATGCGTTTTACATGAGAAACGTATTAGAGAATTTAATCATACTCTATATATAACGATTTCCATCTTTAAAACGATATTCATTTTTTTTTACTCCATCACAGATTCCTCTTAGATATGAGTATGAGTTCATTGTCTCCTCTGTTTTACGCAATGACATGGCATGAAAAATCTCCGAACGACAAGGGCTCGAGTAATCGGTCTCTGGAAATTCTAAAAAAATTTCCTAACAATACACTACTACACTTGGCCGCCAATAATTTACGAAAGAACGAAGTTCAGAAAATCTTAAACGACGCCTTGGCACAGGGAAAAACTAATATTTTCGCTCTTCAAGGAGGTAAAAAAAGGCCAAAAAATCAACATTTTTTGACATTAAAAACAATTGTAATTCCATATTTTGTTTAAATGCGATTGAAAGCGTAAACTTGCTTTTGCAATTTCGGTAGTTTTTCAACGAAACTCTCGTTGACGAATTGGTAATGGAACAAATCATTGTTACAATATATATGATACAGATAATTGTACCGGAAGTGGGGATTTCCGTTACGCCGTTGATTTAGTGAAATTCATAAGGATGAATTATGAAAATAAATTTGTGATTTGCGTCGCTGGATATCCGGAAATGCATCCGAAATCTTTGTCGAAAGAAATGGACATAATGTATGTAAAAGAAAAAGTAGGCATCCAAAAGACATCGACTGACTAAAATCAACGATAATCCATGAGTAAATTATGAATTTATTTCTGTTTTTTTTTCTCAGGTCGACGCAGGTGCAAATTTCATAATAACACAAATATTTTTCGAATCGAAAGTGTTCGTAGATTTCGTGGAAGATTGCAGAAAATTCGGTATCAATGTTCCCATAATACCGGGAATATTTCCAATACCGAATTACACGACTCTCGTGAGAATGGCGAAATTTAGTAACGTTGAAATTCCTAAACGCGTCCGCGAAGATCTTGAGCCAATTAAAGATAACGACGAGGACGTTTACACTTACGGCATTACAATGGCTAAACAATTGATAATGGACATTTTTACGTGCGAAGCTTCGAGCGGATTTCATTTGTTTACTCTGAACAGGTAAATTCGCGGGTCGAATCGTTTTCATCGTTGAAGTGAAAAAAGAATTCTTTGTGTTTTATTTCATTTTCTTTATTTCAGAGCCGCCATTGCGTTGGATGTGTGCAGAAAAGTGTTCAATTGAATGACGAACATTTTTCGGAATTTTCATGACAAAATCAATACTTCGTTGTGTGCAGATCGATGACAATATTTAAAAAACAATATAAATATTTTATATTATTATCATTTGTAATAATGGACAACAAAAGATTGGACCACATCTGTTGTAATTTTCTATTTGTCCTTTCGAGGGACGTGCGTTACGCCATCTGTTGATTATCACGAAATTCGCTATCGAATATCCTTGAATACTACCATACATTTTTTTAAACTATAATTTCCACTAATTATTCAAATCAGAACGCTCAACGAATGTTCGAAGAAACCGACAAACATTTCATAAAAATGTAACTACACAAATTTGAACTTGAATATTAAAAAATTATCGTCGTCCATTCTAAATATATCGAACATGCAGAAATAACACAGCACAAAAGGGTCACATTGCGAATCGTTAAACTTTCTTGTGACCAACGTGCCCGCGCGACTCTTGACGCTTGAAGTAAAAGAGAGACAAAAAAAAAATGTTCCGCCGAGCACGAGAAGAGACGAGAAAAGCGCATGCGCGTCCGTAGCGCGTTTAGAGAGCACGTCAACGGTAGAAGGCGGGTAGGGGTGATTCTTCCACCGGGAAGGAGGAGGACTCGCGACAGACGAGAGACTACGAGAGAGTTTAGTCAGCGAGCTCGAGTTGGGCGCCAGAGGTTCGCGCTGTCGGTCGGTTCGGTATATAAATATATTTCTATATATATAAATATATAACTGCACAAACGAGTCTACATCAGGATTGTATAACCCACCTCAAATCGAAGGAATATTAAACTAAAAAAAAAATAACGATGGCACTGTTTCGTTTGAGCGCAGTGCGTTGTCTGGAAGTTCAGGTGAGTCAAGAGAAAAAAAAAACTATTAAACGACTTTTCAATCCCCTTTATAAGCTTTTTTTTACCATCAAATAACATCCCTTAAAAACGATCGATAGGTGAAAGAAGAAAAGTAGAAGGGACGAAAGAGTTTTTCAACCACCCAATTCAAATTAGTTCCGAGCGAAGAACAGACGCCTGTTCCGCCTTCTGCTACGGTAGAATTCGAACACGCTTATAGTAACTGTCTACGAAACACGCGGTTCGATTTTAATTCTTCATTCGCTCGACTTTTTCTCAATCAAATTTTCTTCTTTATCGATTTTCCGTGTACTTTACGGATTTCCACGAGTTCTCAAGTACTTTGTCGAACCGTGAAACGAAAATCTTTATTTCCAAATCCTTTTCACCGTGTCATCAATGGGAAATATCGCAGGGTGTACGGTGAAGCAAGCAAAAGAGAGAGAGTCCACTTGGTCCGAGTACACCGAAACCACACGTACGTGGCGATTTAGAAAGCCCGTCCTTATCGACCGGCGCGAGACCTCGAAGCGTGTGCCCTAAAGTGTCGCCCCCTTGCCCCACCCCCCTTGCCGCAGCAGAAATCAGAACACTACGGGGTGCGGGAAACGTAAAGGTATATTACACACGAAACGCCGAATACTTAGAGGGCAGCACTGTGCCTACGAAAAAATGAGAAAAGAAACTTTTCACAAAGCTAAATTTGCGCAATTTTCTTGGCACGAGTGCCAAGAAAATGGATTATGTAAAGAAATAAAATAACTGAAATATGAAGAAGAAAAAAAGAAAAAAAATCAACGCTCGATTACGTTAACGACCAACAACGAAAAAAACTGACATTGAAATGAAACTTCATCGTTATTTTTATGTAATAATACACCTATATTTAATGCGGCGTGATATCCACAATCGAGAGAGAGGGAGAAGAGAAAGAGATTATGAGGTCTCTCCGTCGCGTGTATTCCCTATAAACTCTTGACTTTTGTTCAAATGCGCTCTCATGGTCTCTCTCGGTGACAGCGAACTGTCAATATAATTACGTAACACCCTGCTCCCTCTCTCTTTTACTCTCTCTCTCTCCGACAAATGCAGCAGAACGAGAATACGAGGCCACGAATCGAGGTTCGGTCTTATCGCCGGAAGATTTCTGAAAAAAAAAAAGGACAAAGTGATTAACAAATTAATCGTTACCTCGAGTTTAAATCGCGAGTAAACGAATCTGCGACGAGTGTCGCACGATACAAACGTCCAGAAGTACTTTTACTCGATTGAAACTTTTTCTTAACGAAAAAAAAATTGTACACCATTTTTTTTTCTCGTCGCGGAACTTCAATTCACTGATTTTGTCAAGCGCAAACGTATCTTCGCGACGGGAGATGTTAAATAGTTCTTTGGACTCGAGGACAGAGAGCCCGCGCAATGAATAATTAATATATCGATGTATACTTGGACATTTTTAGTCCAACGTTCATTGAATAAAAGCGCCGAGTGTGAGATTTGCCAAGACGGTCCCCGGTCTAATATTAGCATCGCGGGGAATTCGAGGGCGAGGATAAAAAACTGTTACACTCTTCTTGATCCACATAACGACTATTTTACACTTGTCCGTCTCTCGGACGCACCTGACACACGGACACACGCGCAACTCAAAGAGTTTGCCAATTAGAGTCTCTCGGTAGGCTCTGTGTTATCGATTTCTTTGTCCTGACCTTTCCATTACCCGTCAAATAGACTGGGTGCCATTGTAGAGGGGCGGGCGAGCTTCACTATTAAAAATCTGGAAAAACGTGTTTTATCCGGCCGAAAAAAAATCGCGTCGAATATCCCAAACGAGAAATTATTCGAAATACTTGTCTCGTAATATAAAAAAAATATTCACATGGGTATATAAAAAATTGTGAAGAGTTCTATTTTTTTAAATATTCATCTTATTTTTAACAAAAATACATCTCTTTGCACAGTTAAAAAATTTTTTATCTAAATATTTGTTTACATGGACGTAAACACATTTCAAATAATCGCTAGTTTGGCATTTTCGTCGCGATCTTTTTTTACGACAAATTAAAGAGGATGCGTCGAAAATCCTTGTAATACTGTTTAATACAACACCTACTGTATTTGCGATCAGGGATGGCCGCGATTCCAATGAAAAAATATTCGTAATCATTTTTCTTTTACAAAATGATTATGGATTTGTAAAAAAATATTAATGTTGATTATAAAAGAATAATAATGCAAAATTATTGATAATTGTTGCAAAAGAACGTTACATTTTTATTATTGTAAAATATTAATATTGGGTATAAATGAATAATAATTTAAAATTATTGATTTGATTTTGATTGCAAAAGGACATTACTCTTTTGTTATTGTAAAATATTAATATTGATTATAAAAGAATAATTATTGAAAATTATTGATTTGATTTCATTGCAAGAGAACGTTACATTTTTAGTACTGTAAAATATTAATATTGATTATAAAAGAATAATAATTCGAAATTATTGATAATTATTTTAAAAGAACGTTACATTTTGATTATTGTAAAATATTAATGTTAATTATAAGAGAATAATAATCCAAAATTATTGATAATTATTGAAAAAGAACGTTACATTTTTAGTACCGTGAAATATTAATATTGATTATAAAAGAATAATAATTCAAAATTATTGATAATTATTGCAAAAGAACGTTACATTTTTAGTACTGTAAAATATTAATGTTGATTATAAGAGAATAATAATTCAAAATTATTGATAATTATTGCAAAAGAACGTTACATTTTGATTATTGTAAAATATTAATGTTACTTATAAAAGAAAAATAATTCAAAATTATTGATAGTTATTGCAAAAGAACGTTACATTTTGATTATTGTAAAATATTAATATTGATTATAAAAGAATAATAATTCAAAATTATTGATAATCATTGCAAAAGAACGTTACATTTTGATTATTGTAAAATATTAAGATTGATTATAAAAGAATAATAATTCAAAATTATTGATAATTATTGCAAAAGAACGTTACATTTTTAGTACTGTAAAATATTAATATTGATTATAAAAGAATAATAATTGAAAATTATTGAATTGATTTTTATTGCAAAAGAACATTACCCTTTTATTATTATGAAATATTAATATTAATTATAAAAGAACGTTAAATTTTTATTACCGTACAAAAATGAGCGATAATTAATTTGTACAAAAAATGTATTTTACCTGCCCATCCCTTTTTACGATATAAACGTCTTGCATGGCCTACGTGACCCGAGATCGGTAAACAAGGATAAAGTAAATCGTGACCGTCATTCGTTTGACCTTGTGGTCGAAAAGGGTGTAACGGGGTTGATTACGAGCCAAGAACTCGACCTCATTTAAATCCAACCTCTAAATTCTACGCAAAGACATTACCAAACGCTAATCTCCGGTAGTTCAATTTGCTGTGTTTATAATGAAAACAAACTAGCAACGTAGAAATGATAAATAGAAATTTGCGATTGTATTTTATACCTTTTTATTCGCGAGTATCGATCGTACGATGAATTTAAGGTAGGGGTCGCTCGGAATAATGCATACCTGACGTTATAAACGGCATCACCAAACACGCGAACGCATATTACCTAACGGAATCGACGCGCGTCGACCTTCCGATCGCGTAACATACTATTTCAGAGTTTCGCAGTCTCGTGTTTTGCTAACTGATGTTTCGAGAACGTAATCACGCTACTTCTAAACTTGGTTTTCCTTTAAAATGTCGGTCAAACTTTTGGAAACATCTATTCGAGGCTCTCAAGGAGACCTTGAGGGATTAAAGACATTCTTTTTTTTAATGCAACTATTCAATGTAGAGTTTTTTTTAATGATAAGCTATGACGGGTATTATTAGAATATTGTTAATGAAAAATTTGTTTGGCAACCCGCGTGAACGGTCATTTCGTCTGAATACAATTATATATATTTTTTCTTCTCGTTATTATAATCGAGGCCTTGAAAGAATCGAATATCTTTTTTTCCGGTGATTTTATTGTACATTGGACTCTCCAACACGGATTTATAGAGATACGATAGCGATAATGATATAATCCCCGTCTACTGTGAATTCTATGTTAATAATAGTCCGTACTCTCTATCTCAACTTTCTCAGTCATAACAAAATTCCGTTGATTCACGTAGACGATAATCCAGGTTTGGTATTTACATTTCGATGATAATCCATGAAATTGTTTGACTTTTTGCATTTTCTCGTGATCACTGTGAAGCTTTTATAAAAATCTGACTACAGAATTACGAACGAAAGATGAGAGTATCTTGGGGGAAAAAAAAACGAAAGATGAAAATATCTTAAAAAATGAACAAGACCCCATGTAGGTTTTGAGGGGCGGTGGATAGATGACGCGCGAAGACTCGAATCTCAAGTGGCGCCGCTCTAGCGGCCATTTTGTGGCCTAACGAGGCATCAGCTGTTTCCGTTTGTTTCTCGATAAAACTGACAATGATTAAAATCAATAGAACCGAATGACTGTCATGACTATGATACGCCAAAAGGAATAATAATAAATTCAAGTTTAGACAATAACCATAAATTATAGCCGAAAAACAAACGTGGCAGCGTCTTGATGTAATCTGACGATAACGATTTCCCGCCACAATGTAAACAGCTGTCGAAACTCCGGCACACCGACCGGTTTTGCAGTGGAAAGTTTGAAACCACATGATCAAGGCGTTAAACCAATTAACAGTAAAAAATAATGATTACCGCAAGCTCTCGAGAATTTTAGGCTTACCAGTAGTTTATGGATTTGAAGGCATTCGACCTTTCGTAAATTACAATACCACTGTACTCGGTGGGGGAATACGCACATATTTCACGTTGCTTCACGTGGCATTTCATTTTTTTTCTACCGCTATCTACACGTAACGAATACTCCCCCCCTCAAATCCAACGAGTTGTCTCACCGTGGACATTCCACAAAGGCCACATGCTCGCGATATTTGTGAGCTAGCGAACGTTTAACGCTTTGGCTCCATCCGGCAACGGTAAATACGAGAAAGATAAATTATGAAGCAACACAAGGATAGAGGAAAAAAAGTAAAAATATTGTCGTAAAGTAAAATTGAATAGTTGGAAGATGACAAAAATCTAAAGTAAAAAAAACGGAAAAAACATTATCACTGTTCGTGCATGCACAATATTTTTAGTAGTAAAGAAAGAAGATAAATGACGAGTCGATGTAAACGATGTAGGAAGAGTGTTCAAGGAGAATGCAGCAGGACCTTGGGGATATATACGAGTAGCTCGAAGAACGGGACAAAAAGGAGAACCATTCGCGTGTCTCTTCAAAACGATTTCAATCATATATGTATATATACGTGGATATAGTTAATTGACTATAATGAAGTGAAGCATTACTTTCGAGTTACAACGCGACAGCGTCTCGGATTGATCGCGTTGAAAATTGCATAACGAGCGACAAGAAGGTGGACACGCGATTTTGTACTTTTAAGTGGTCAGGCCACTCTAGAGGCCGAAAAAATAGGCTTTTTTGGGGATTTTTTTTTTTCAGAAAAACCACAAAATAAATCGAGATTACAAAATAGGGTGTTTATCATACATATCAGTGACCGTATACAATAATTTTTTTGAAGCGATTAATTTCAAAATGGCGGCTGTGCAGCGTTTTTGTTGGCCGGAAACATAACTCAAACAATTTTCAACCGATTCACTTGAAATTTAGAATATATCTTCAAAAATACATTGTCTATGAAAGTAGGTCGGATTTTTATTTTATATTGAATAGTTCATTTGTTATTAACAATTTTCTAACGATTTTTAAAAGCAAATGTTTCACTTTTTACTTTAGAAGTGCGCCATTTGGCCAAAAATCAATAAATGGAAAAAATCCTACGTACTTTCATAGACAATGTATTTTTAAATATATATTCGAAATTTCAAGTGAATCGGTTGAAAATTGTCTGAGTTATGTTTCCGGCCGACAAAAACGAAGACGTCATCGCAAAAACGCTGCACAGCGGCCATTTTTGAATGAATCGCTTCAAAAAAATTATTGTATACGGTCACTGATATGTATGATAAACACCCTATTTTGTAATCTCGATTTATTTTGTGGTTTTTTTGAAAAAAAAAAAAAATCCCCAAAAAAGCCTATTTTTTCGGCCTCTAGAGTGGCCTAACCGCTTAAGAGCGAGACACTCTCGTGACTAATTAGCGTGTATTAAAGTACACCGTTTAGAGATGCGAAGATTTTAGTTGTACATCTATATCCTTATATAGTACGTCTGTTAAAAAAATATCGCGGATTTTGAATTTCCGCGGGCTACGTATATTCGATTTTCGATTTTTTTGTGGCGTTAGGTTGATACTCATGTCCCTCACTTATGCTGAAAAAATCGGCCATTTTGACTGTTTAGTTAATTGTTGACAGCTGTTTTGGTTAGACGTGTTTTGGCTTGCCTATTCCAAAAAAGCAGCTTCCATTGCGATGTTTGAGCTTCGGTTTCCACGTCATAACCATAAACCCATGATTCGTCACCAGTTATGAACCCTCTGGAGCAAATTTGGCTCGTCGCGGATCGAGTCCAACAGCTCCTTAGCAATGTTAACGCGACACTGTTTTTCTTCGAAATTGAGCAATTTTGGCACGAATTTCGCGGCGACCCGTCTCATGCCCAAATCATTGGTAAAAATCGAATAGCACGAGCCAATCGATATGTTTAGTTCCTCGGCAACTTCTCTAACGGTGATTCGACGATTGGCCAATATTATTTCCTTCGCTTCGTCAATGTTTTCGTCTGTTGTTGATATGCTCGGACGTCCGGAACGCATTTCGTTGTTCGCATCTTCTCGTCCCTCCGAGAACATTTTGTACCACCGATAAACGTTGCTCTGTTCCAAGGTAGCTTCACCATATGCCACAGTCAACATTAGGAATGCGTCCGCGCACTTAATTTTCTTTTTCACACAAAATTTCATACAGATTCTTTGATCGATTTTTTGGAATAGGCAAAAATCGAAGACAAGCCAAAACACGTCTAACCAAAACAGCTGTCAACAATTAACTAAACATTCAAAATGGCCGATTTTTTCAGGAAAGTCAGGGACACGAGTACCAACCTAACGGCACAAAATAATCGAAAATCGAACATGCGTAGCCCGCGAAAATTCAAAATTCGCGATACTTTTTGAACAGACCCCGTATACCCTAATTGACCGAATACGTTATTATCTCGTGACAACGATAAATAACTCGTCAAAAGTTTTTGTCACCTCACGATATATGCTTCAATTGATCCGCAAATTATAAATGTGCATGACTTAAAACATTCCTAAACACGTATCAACTCTCGAGAATTTTTTTAAGTGCAAAAATTCTCGAGTGTCAATACCATAGAGAAAAATTGGTCCACGGTCGCATGGCAACCGAGTCATCATTTACGAACGCAAATTTGTATAATTATACTTTTACACACAGGGCGCAGGCAAATCGCATGTGTGAATTAATTTCTATGGAGGATCAGAGAGTGGCGTCACGTCGCGTCATCGCGCGGAACTCTTTCGGTTACTCATAATACCAACGTCAGAAATGAACGATAGTAGGTATAAAACGTGACCTTGTAGTCGACGATTTATCATTAGATACGGTAGATATCTATAGGTATACATAGTCTTATACCTATATCTATAAATACACACGCATATATACACATACAGTACAGGGAGTCTCAAAACTAGCAGGTCAGAGTGACGCGAGGGTTTGATTGACTCCGGACCTATCAGAATGAACAAATATCACTTCAGTTAAAGTTATTCTGCTACCGTTGCTATGAAAGGACAAATCGTAAGCAAATCAACGTTCAAATTGACACCAAAATCCTTAAGTGGTCAGAAACATAAATGAAAAGAGCGAGATAACAGGAATAGCGATTGTACGAAAAATTGTCTTCTTTGATTTTTCCGCAAAATAGCTATTCTTGTTAATCTCGATGTTTACGTTTGTGTTTCTTATTACTTTAGGATTTTATTTTTATTTGCTTATTACTTTAGGATTACTTTGATTTGCTTACCGATTTGGAGTTTCACAGTAGAGATTTTCTGAAAAATCAAACAAGACGATTTTTCACGAAAACCATGAGATTTTCACTGAGGTCATATTTGTTTATTCTGATAAATCCGGAGCCAATCTAAGCCCCGTGTCACTCTGACCTGTTAGTTTTGAGACACCCTGTATTTATATATATATATATAAACGACGATTTACGAGCTATCCAAATGTACATAAGGATCGCTCGTAAATCGTCGTTTTATAGGAAATTTCATTTCATCAGGATACGTTCTTCATTGAGAGCGTGTCAATTGGAAGATTGTTACTCAGAATTTTCCATCCTGCTTCGCAATGTTTTTCTTCAACGAGTCACTTTGTCATTTGTCCCGAATGGCTTTTTGAAATAATCTCGTTAATTGCAATATTTCATTATGGGAAACACCGTGTGTGCGTTTATTGGAAAAATTAAGTAAACGATTAGTCCAGGCGAAAGGAGAGATTTTATCGCAAGCTATTTTTTTACATTCGGAAATATCGTTGGATAGGAAATCGATATTGTAATAAGAAAAATCTTTAATATTGAAATATCGAACACTCGTCAACGGTAAGCCATATTTTTTTAGAAGAAAAATTTGACTCGACAGTGTAAAGTTTAACTGGTGCTTTAACGGTTTATAGTCCATTCCAGTTTGAGTCATAGCAGTGCTTAATTTTTAGTATCACTTGTCTTGCGTCAATTGACAGCAATCATTGATGGATAGTCTGTATTGATTGAATATTATAGCCATTTATTGGCGCTGATATGTTTTAAAACAATCAAAAACGTGGATAGTTGCGAGTATGTTTTAATAATTCTAAAAAATAAACACTGATTTGACTCAAGTCAATTGCGGATTGCGGAAAGATGGCGGTGAAAGAGAATCCAGTTTTCGATTTATGACCGTTGCATCGATTGTACTTCTAATCTCACTCCATTGCATTCGTCGATTCAAAAACAGCACATTACAGACTCGACTCTTCGAAATGTCGATGTTTGATACTCGATTGATTTCTACATCCGCATATGCCATTGAGATAATTGACGCAAACTGTGGAAACTTTACCTGGCTCGATAATCTATTGTTATAGACTCGATTTGACTCGAGTAGTCGATGGCGCCACGTGTCGAGAACGATATGACTCGAGTAGTCGATGGCGCCACGTGTCGAGAACGATATATCTACGGAAAGAGCGCGAACTCTCGTGATTAGCAATGTAACATATTCATCGATTTTGTACGGCCACGTTGTTATAATAGATTAGCTAGAAACGAAAGAGGAAAATTGAAATTTCGAAATGTCGATGTTTGATACTCGATTGATTTCAACATCCACATATGCCATTGAGATTATTGACGCAAGCTGTGGAAACTTTACCTGGCTCGATAATCTATTGTTATAGACTCGATTTGACTCGAGTAGTCGATGGCGCCACGTGTCGAGAACGATATATCTACGGAAAGAGCGCGAACTCTCGTGATTAGCAATGTAACATATTCATCGATTTTGTACGGCCACGTTGTTATAATAGATTAGCTAGAAACGAAAGAGGAAAATTGAAATTTCGAAATGTCGATGTTTGATACTCGATTGATTTCAACATCCACATATGCCATTGAGATTATTGACGCAAGCTGTGGAAACTTTACCTGGCTCGATAATCTATTGTTATAGACTCGATTTGACTCGAGTAGTCGATGGCGCCACGTGTCGAGAACGATATATTTACGGAAAGAGCGCGAACTCTCGTGATTAGCAATGTAACATATTCATCGATTTTGTACGGCCACGTTGTTATAATAGATTAGCTAGAAACGAAAGAGGAAAATTGAAATTTCGAAATGTCGATGTTTGATACTCGATTGATTTCAACATCCACATATGCCATTGAGATTATTGACGCAAGCTGTGGAAACTTTACCTGGCTCGATAATCTATTGTTATAGACTCGATTTGACTCGAGTAGTCGATGGCGCCACGTGTCGAGAACGATATATTTACGGAAAGAGCGCGAACTCTCGTGATTAGCAATGTAACATATTCATCGATTTTGTACGGCCACGTTGTTATAATAGATTAGCTAGAAACGAAAGAGGAAAATTGAAATTTCGAAATGTCGATGTTTGATACTCGATTGATTTCAACATCCACATATGCCATTGAGATTATTGACGCAAGCTGTGGAAACTTTACCTGGCTCGATAATCTATTGTTATAGACTCGATTTGACTCGAGTAGTCGATGGCGCCACGTGTCGAGAACGATATATTTACGGAAAGAGCGCCAACTCTCGTGATTAGCAATGTAACATATTCATCGATTTTGTACAGCCACGTTGTTATAATAGATTAGCTAGAAACGAAAGAGGAAAATTGAAATTTCGAAATGTCGATGTTTGATACTCGATTGATTTCAACATCCACATATGCCATTGAGATTATTGACGCAAGCTGTGGAAACTTTACCTGGCTCGATACTCTATTGTTATAGACTCGATTTGACTCGAGTAGTCGATGGCGCCACGTGTCGAGAACGATATATCTACGGAAAGAGCGCGAACTCTCGTGATTAGCAATGTAACATATTCATCGATTTTGTACGGCCACGTTGTTATAATAGATTAGCTAGAAACGAAAGAGGAAAATTGAAATTTCGAAATGTCGATGTTTGATACTCGATTGATTTCAACATCCACATATGCCATTGAGATTATTGACGCAAGCTGTGGAAACTTTACCTGGCTCGATAATCTATTGTTATAGACTCGATTTGACTCGAGTAGTCGATGGCGCCACGTGTCGAGAACGATATATTTACGGAAAGAGCGCCAACTCTCGTGATTAGCAATGTAACATATTCATCGATTTTGTACAGCCACGTTGTTATAATAGATTAGCTAGAAACGAAAGAGGAAAATTGAAATTTCGAAATGTCGATGTTTGATACTCGATTGATTTCAACATCCACATATGCCATTGAGATTATTGACGCAAGCTGTGGAAACTTTACCTGGCTCGATACTCTATTGTTATAGACTCGATTTGACTCGAGTAGTCGATGGCGCCACGTGTCGAGAACGATATATCTACGGAAAGAGCGCGAACTCTCGTGATTAGCAATGTAACATATTCATCGATTTTGTACGGCCACGTTGTTATAATAGATTAGCTAGAAACGAAAGAGGAAAATTGAAATTTCGAAATGTCGATGTTTGATACTCGATTGATTTCAACATCCACATATGCCATTGAGATTATTGACGCAAGCTGTGGAAACTTTACCTGGCTCGATAATCTATTGTTATAGACTCGATTTGACTCGAGTAGTCGATGGCGCCACGTGTCGAGAACGATATATTTACGGAAAGAGCGCGAACTCTCGTGATTAGCAATGTAACATATTCATCGATTTTGTACGGCCACGTTGTTATAATAGATTAGCTAGAAACGAAAGAGGAAAATTGAAATTTCGAAATGTCGATGTTTGATACTCGATTGATTTCAACATCCACATATGCCATTGAGATTATTGACGCAAGCTGTGGAAACTTTACCTGGCTCGATAATCTATTGTTATAGACTCGATTTGACTCGAGTAGTCGATGGCGCCACGTGTCGAGAACGATATATTTACGGAAAGAGCGCCAACTCTCGTGATTAGCAATGTAACATATTCATCGATTTTGTACAGCCACGTTGTTATAATAGATTAGCTAGAAACGAAAGAGGAAAATTGAAATTTCGAAATGTCGATGTTTGATACTCGATTGATTTCAACATCCACATATGCCATTGAGATTATTGACGCAAGCTGTGGAAACTTTACCTGGCTCGATACTCTATTGTTATAGACTCGATTTGACTCGAGTAGTCGATGGCGCCACGTGTCGAGAACGATATATCTACGGAAAGAGCGCGAACTCTCGTCATTAGCAATGTAACATATTCATCGATTTTGTACAGTCATGATGTTATAATACTTCAGCTAGAAACGAAAGAGGAAAATTGGAATTTCCCGACCTTTTACAAACCTCTAGGAGGCAAAGAAAACTTCTCGATTTCGGGAAAATTCATTAATTATAAAACAATCTTTATGGCAAATTAACTTTTTCGTTTAAAAAAGCGAAATTCCTCGATACATGCATATACGTAAAAAATCAATTATTAATAATTATATTTATGCAGGTTCCGTAGAGATAACGCGTATACACACGAACGGTTCGTCAGAGCGACAGACGATAAGAAAAACCGCGTGGCGAGAAGTTGACTCTTGAAACCTGACCTTAGGACTCGATATGCGCGGAACGAGCCCATCCACCACTACAATCGCGACTCTTGTATCGCGCGTTTTTTTTTTTTTTCTTTCTTTTTTCCGCTCAATAAGTGGTGGGCCGGATCGTTCGATCTGATTGAAAATGAACATAATCGATGAAAAAAAAAAGAAAAATGATCTTTATCCTAATTGCATTTTGTGCTGATGTATATGCTAATTTGAAAACCTGTCCTGAATTTGGGTCATACATAATTGAATGTTTCGTGCGCGTGGAAATTAAAAAAAAAAAAATCTGATTCTCTTATTAATCGCTTTTTGCTCGCTGTTGTAAAGCGTGAAATATCAGTTAAACAGAAATGTTCCACTTGAAATGTTCCAAGTGATATGAAAAAAAATTCTACCTCGACCCACATTCTTCTGATTCCTATTTTGTCTCATTTCTTACCTTATCGCTGCTCTTTCGGCACTCTGTACTCTCAGGGTACTCAGATTAAGAAGGCTTCACGTTCTATAAATACAAACGAGCTGTATTCCATACCAAAATGGGAACAAAAAAAAACCCTGACACTGAACTTTACGAATTTCGCACGATTATTCTTTCCGTTCTTGTGCTACCTCGAAAATGGGATTAAGATCTTTTTTTTTTTTGAATTTTTTGAAGATAAAACAAAAATGGCTATTGATGTTTTGGAAAAGAATTAATTGCGTCTCTCATGATTATTTTAAGCCATTATGCAGAGTGGAATTATTATCTATATTTTGTCTTTACGATTTAACGAAAAAATTGTCCAAAAGAATCAAAAACATTGGTCAACAAAATGACATCGTTGTCGATTTTATTTAGAATGCTCCGTACATATCTATCCATCGCGCGCGAACCTTGGAAAATGAAGAAAAAAAAAAGAAGAAGAAAACAGTGATTAAATTGATATGAGATTGTTCGCGACACGTGGAATTCTCAAACGAGCGTACATCATGATAAAACGAAAACACGATTATAAAATTGAATCACTGATTATTATCAGTCAATTTTATCATCGTTTTTTCTTTCAATTCTCTGTGTGATCGAGTACACATCATTTCCGGTATAAATCTCAGCAATAAAAAGTGCAATTATTTTTCTTGAATTCGCCACCGGAGGTTTGGGAAGGGTTAAAGTAATGCACACTCATTTAAGACGTAAATGCAGATATATAAATGGATGTACGTATACGATATAACTGTGTACAGGATATCCTAAAACTAGCAGGTAAGAGTGACACGGGGGTTAAATTGGCTCCGGACCTATCAGAAAAAACAAATATGACCTCAGTAAAATTCTCATGGTTGTTGAGAAAACTCGTCTTTTTTCATTTTTCGGAAAATCGTTACTTAGTACTTGTTATTCCGTTACCATTGCTATGAATTACTTTGGGTTTAAACAAAAGGCACTAAAGCGGACGAAGTTGGTACCTAAGGCGGTAAAAAAACTGGTTCTAAGAAGAAGAAAAATAGTACCTTTGTGGGAGTATAAGAAAACAGCAACAAGAAATATTTAATGATTTATTTCATTTTTACAACATGTGTTCAAATGGTCTACCTCCAAAACATTCAAAACAGCAACAAGATATATTTAATGATTTATTTTATTTTTCCAACATGTGTTCAAATTGTCTACCTCCAAACCTAATTACACAAACGGCACGTACTTTGGGAACAAAGTGCGAATAAACCCAAAGTAATTCATAGCAATGGTAGCAGAATAACAAGTAATAGGTAAATAGGTAATAGGTAATCAGTAATAGGTAAAACTAGCACGTTGGAGTAACACGAGGGTTAAATTGGCTCCGGACCTATCAGAAAAAACAAATATGACCTCAGTAAAATTCTCATGGTTGTTGAGAAAACTCGTCTTTTTTCATTTTTCGGAAAATCGTTACCTAGTACTTGTTATTCCGTTACCATTGCTATGAATTACTTTGGGTTTAAACAAAAGGCACTAAAGCGGACGAAGTTGGTACCTAAGGCGGTAAAAAAACTGGTTCTAAGAAGAAGAAAAATAGTACCTTTGTGGGAGTATAAGGAAACAACAGAAAAATAATATTTAATGATTTATTTAATTTTTACAACATGTGTTCAAATTGTCTATTTCCAATACTAATTACACAAACGAGACGTACTTTAGGAACAAAGTGTGAATAAACCCAAAGTAATTCATAGCAATGGTAGCAGAATAACAAGTAATAGGTAATAGGTAATGAGTAATAGGTAAAACTAGCACGTTAGAGTAACACGGAGGTTAAATTGGCACCGGACCTATCAGAAAAAACAAATGTGACCTCAGTAAAAGTCTCATGGTTTTTGAGAAAACTC
This sequence comes from Oxytorus armatus, assembly GCA_958009045.1. Lineage (NCBI taxonomy): Eukaryota > Metazoa > Arthropoda > Insecta > Hymenoptera > Ichneumonidae > Oxytorus > Oxytorus armatus. The sequence continues at coordinate 27,356,475 of OY253747.1, forward strand.
GTATTTTTTTCATTTTTCGGAAAATCGTTACCTAGTACTTGTTATTTTGTTACCATTGCTATGAATTACTTTGGGTTTAAACAAAAGGCACTAAAGCGGACGAAGTTGGTACCTAAGGCGGTAAAAAAACTGGTTCTAAGAAGAAGAAAAATAGTACCTTTGTGGGAGTATAAGGAAACAACAGAAAAATAATATTTAATGATTTATTTAATTTTTACAACATGTGTTCAAATTGTCTATTTCCAATACTAATTACACAAACGAGACGTACTTTAGGAACAAAGTGTGAATAAACCCAAAGTAATTCATAGCAATGGTAGCAGAATAACAAGTAATAGGTAATAGGTAATGAGTAATAGGTAAAACTAGCACGTTAGAGTAACACGGAGGTTAAATTGGCACCGGACCTATCAGAAAAAACAAATGTGACCTCAGTAAAAGTCTCATGGTTTTTGAGAAAACTCGTCTTTTTTTCATTTTTCGGAAAATCGTTACCTAGTACTTGTTATTTTGTTACCATTGCTATGAATTACTTTGGGTTTAAACAAAAGGCACTAAAGCGGACGAAGTTGGTACCTAAGGCGGTAAAAAAACTGGTTCTAAGAAGAAGAAAAATAGTACCTTTGTGGGAGTATAAGGAAACAACAGAAAAATAATATTTAATGATTTATTTAATTTTTACAACATGTGTTCAAATTGTCTATTTCCAATCCTAATTACACAAACGGCACGTACTTTAGGAACAAAGTATGAATAAACCCAAAGTAATTCATAGTAATGGTAGCAGAATAACAAGTAATAGGTAAATAGGTGATAAGTAAGTGGTAAACCTAGCCCGTTAGAGTGAAACGGGGGTTAAATTGGCTCCGGACTTATCAGAAAAAACGAATATGACCTCAGTAAAAGTCTCGTGGTTTTTGAGAAAACTCGTCTTTTTCTCATTTTTCGAAAAATCGCTACCTAGTACTTGTTATTCTGTTACCATTGCTATGAATTACTTTGGGTTTAAACAAAAGACTCTAAACCGGACGAAGTTGGTACCTAAGGCGGTAAAAAAACTGGTTCTAAGAAGAAGAAAAATAGTACCTTTGTGGGAGTATAAGAAAACAACAACAAGAAATATTTAATGATTTATTTCATTTTTACAACATGTGATCAAATTGTCTACCTCCAACTCTAATTACACAAACGGCACATATTTTATGAACATAATATGAATAATCCTCAAATAATTCATAGGAATGGTGGCATAATAACAAGTGATGGGTAAATAGGTAATAGGTAATAAGTAAAACTAGCACGTCAGAGTGTAACGGGGCTTAGATTGGCTCCGGACCTATCAGGAAAAACAAATATGTCAGTAAAAGTCAAGTATATCAGTAAAAGTCTCATAGTTTAAAAAAAAAAATCGGCTTTTTTGATTCTTCACAAAATCCCTACCTAGTATTTCTTATTCCGCTACCATTGCTATGAAAGTCCAAATCGTCAGCAAATCAAAGTCCAAATTCACACAAAATCCTAGAGTAGTCAGAAACACAGACGAAAACAGCGAGATAACGAGAATAGCGATTGTCTGTGAAATCGGCATTTTTGTTTTTTTTTCTTCGGAAAATCGCTATTTTCGTTATCTCGCTGTTTTCGTTTGTGTCTCTGGCCACTTTAGGATTTAGTGTGAATTTGGACTTTGATTAGTTTACGATTTGGACTTTCATAGCAATGGATAGCAGAAATAACAAGTACTAGGTAGCGATTTTTCGAGTAATCAGAAAAGACGATTTTTCTCGAAAACCACGAGACTTTTACTAAGGTCATTTTTGTTTATTCTGATAGGTCCAGAGCCAATCTAATTTCCGTGTCACTCTGAAATACTAGTTTTGAGACACCCTGTATATAAACGATTACGAAATCATGCCGTCATTACGGAAGTTCACTGTGGTTAGTAGAATATGTGGATATATGTATACACGTTATATAGATCATAATGTGCTCGTACGATGATTTTCTCGTTCCTCATATATTATAGCCTTTGTGAGTTCACAGTGCGCTGTATAAAAAAAAAAAAAAGAGAGACTAGATTATGCAAATTCGATTGAGCTGATCGGGGCAGGGCAGTGAGAATAAAAAGAAAGAAGAAAAAAAAAGATATCATCAAGGTCTCGGTTACATCGAGATTACACTGAGAGGCGTCAAGTGATCTAACTCGATTGCGGATCGTTGAAACGAATGAGCTTGACGAGACAATTGAATCGGGCGCGTAGGACGGTTAGGAGGAGAGAAAGAGAAATTCGAGTCGAATCATATCTCCACGCCACAGTCTCTCATACCCTTCCCCGTTAATCTTATAGTCCTCGTAATTGAGACTAACGTTTGAGGGGGGAAATAGTGTTAGGACAGCGTTTTCTCAATGATTTTCATGAATTTTTTTATAGTATAAAAAATGAATAGAATTTATTGAAACTTTGAGAATATTTTATACATATATTTAAGTATATACTATAAAATTTTTGAAGAATTTCCGTGAAAAACACCGAAAATATTAGCGACCCCATATTGCAGGTCACAATCAGACTCGGCATTTTGCGTACATTCTGGAAGTCGCAATTTTCATCTGAAATCAAACGAGGTTGGAATTTACTTTTATTATATGTCTCTCTTCTATATGAACCTGAATGCTATCAAAAAAATAGAAAATTGAATTTTTTTCAGGGGGTCAAAACAAAAAAGCATGATTTTATGCCATTTTTTACAATTTTATTTGCAAAAAAAAAATTATTTTAAATAATGATAATATTCCGATTTTAGGTTCATATAGAGCGCAATACTATGAAGAAAGTAACTGCCAATTTTCAAAACGATTGGTTGAAAACTTTTCAAACTGGCGTGTACGCAAGTTCAAATAAAGTCTTTTTCAGAAAAACGCGTTTTAAACACGTGGCGCGCTCGGGGCCTGAAGGAGAGCTGCTCACTTTAATGGCTTATAACAATAGAAGGAGTCGGAATTTTCATTAAAAATTTTGGGAACATATTTTTCAATAGTTTTACTAACAATTTATGAAATTAAAAAAAATCGATTTTTTTAACCGTCCAACCCTATTTCCCCTCTTAAAGAATTAAAATTTGCCAAAAATCTTTGGTACCAATTTCGTTTTTTTTCTTTCTTTTCGTTCCTTATTTTATTCAATCTTTTAACGCTTGTAGTCGATAGACAGGTTTCGAGAGTACATTTTTTTTCTTCAATCTTGCACTTTATTAAGTTACTTTTATGTCACGTTATTTTTTTATTAGATTTGATTATGATTTAATTTAAAAATTCATGCGAAACGTAATGCTCGTGCAATTAAATTTCACAAAATCAATATTAAGCGAACAAACATTTTTTGCACTTTAGTAATTTACTTTTATATCCCGGTGAACGCGCAAATGTTATCTTAAAATTTTGGTAACTGGAGCGTCTGATGGATTAAGATTGACAAACAAAATAATGGGGACTCGGCGAATTAACTTTGTCGCAAATTTTATTATATATAAAAAGAATCTTGCCATCCTCTTAATCGAGGCGTTTTTAGAAACAATATTGAGAGACAAAATAACAGTCGCATTCTACTAAACAACGCTTTTTCATGATTTCGTAAATTCAATTTTACAACGCCCGTAGCTCTTCAAAAAATAAGATTTATAAAAAAAACGGTGTTTTAATTTTACTAATTTCCATTTTTTTTCCATAATAAAAGTGGCATTGTACTAATTAACGCTTTTTCATGATTTCGTAAAATCAATTTTACAACGCTCATAGCTCTTAAAAAAATAAGATTTATAAAAAAAACGGTGTTTCAATTTTACTAATTTCTATTTTTTTTCCGTAATAAAAGTCGCATTCTACTAATTAACGCTTTTTCATGATTTCGTAAAATCAATTTTACAACGCTCATAGCTCAAAAAATAAGATTTAAAAAAAAACGGTGTTTCAATTTGACTAATTTCCATTTTTTTTCCATAATAAAAGTCGCATTGTACTAATTAACGCTTTTTCATGATTTCGTAAATTCAATTTCACAACGCTCGTAGCTCAAAAAATAAGCTTTAAAAAAAACAACGGTGTTTCAATTGTACTAATTTTTATTTATTTTTTCCATAATAAAAGTCGCATTCTACTAATTAACGCTTTTTCATGATTTTGTAAAATTAATTTTACAACGCTCGTAGCTCAAAAAATAAGAATTAAAAAGAAAACAACGGTGTTTCAATTTTACCAATTTCCATTTTTTTTCCATAATAAAAGTCGCATTGTACTAATTAACGCTTTTTCATGATTTCGTAAAATCAATTTTACAACACTCATAGCTCAAAAAATAAGATTTAAAAAAAAAAACGGTGTTTCAATTTGACTAATTTCCATTTTTTTTCCATAATAAAAGTCGCATTGTACTAATTAACGCTTTTTCATGATTTCGTAAATTCAATTTTACAACGCTCGTAGCTCAAAAAATAAGATTTAAAAAAACAACGGTGTTTCAATTTTACTAATTTCTATTTTTTTTCCATAATAAAAGTCGCATTCTACTAATTAACGCTTTTTCATGATTTTGTAAAATTAATTTTACAACGCTCGTAGCTCAAAAAATAAGAATTAAAAAGAAAACAACGGTGTTTCAATTTTACCAATTTCCATTTTTTTTCCATAATAAAAGTCGCATTGTACTAATTAACGCTTTTTCACGATTTCGTAAATTCAATTTTACAACGCTCGTAGCTCTTGAAATAATAAGATAAAAAAAAAACACCGGTGTTTCAATTTTACTAATTTCTATTTTTTTTCCGTAATAAAAGTCGCATTCTACTAATTAACGCTTTTTCATGATTTCGTAAAATCAATTTTACAACGCTCATAGCTCAAAAAATAAGATTTAAAAAAAACGGTGTTACAATTTTACTAATTTCTATTTTTTTTCCATAATGAAAGTCGCTTTGTACTAATTAACGCTTTGCCATGATTGCGTAAATTCAATTTTACAACGCTGCGCTCGTAGCTCTTGAAAAAATAAGTTTTATAAAAAAAACGGTGTTTCAATTTTACTAATTTCCATTTTTTTTCCATAATAAAAGTCGCATTCTACTAATTAACGCTTTTTCATGATTTCGTAAATTGAATTTTACAACGCTCGTAGCTCTTGAAATAATAAGATTAAGAAAAAAAAACCAACGGTGTTTCAATTTTACTAATATCCATTTTTTTTTTCACAATTTACAGAAACTGACGACCTCGGTGGTCCTTCGACCATTGTCAGACGCATCGACCGATCTGAAGAAGGTGCTGTCCGAGAAGATACCAAAAGAGCAGGAGCGCGTCAAGGCTTTCCGTAAGAGTCATGGAGCCACCAAGGTCGGCGAGGTCACCGTTGACATGGTAATTGAAGAAGAAGAAGAAGAAAAAAAGAAAACCATGAAGCGATAAGAAAAAACGCGAGGAAGCATCGGAATCAGATAAATCCCGTGAAAATGTTTGATCTCCGAAGATCAAGTAGAAAATGAGGTTCATTATCACTGTATCGCCGTTTACTTGTGATAAGAATTTTTTTTTCCGCTACTCGCCGATAACGTTCGTCATCATCGCACGATACATATGTATGTATCTATCGTTGACAAGCAAAAGGGCGCAAATCGTACGGTTTAAAATTCAACACTAACGTGACTAAGAGCCTTTTCCTTCTCAGCAATCGATATATGCACGTGCGAACAGCGCGTGCGAACAGCGAGTGCAAACAGCGCGATGAGATCTCTTATCGCGTAGCTCGTAAATTCTCCAGATTAATTTTTTTCCCTCAAACAATTTTACTCAATGAATATATTTAAAAAAAAACCACAAGATGACGAGTAATCGATTATGCGAGCCTTAAATTATCTTTTTTCTTCCTGCTTACAGATGTACGGTGGAATGAGAGGAATCAAGGGTTTGGTCTGGGAGCCATCGGTGCTCGATCCCGAGGAGGGTATAAGATTCCGTGGCAAGTCAATTCCCGAGTGTCAAAAATTATTGCCAAAAGCTCCGGGCGGTGCTGAACCCCTGCCCGAGGGTCTATTCTGGTTATTGATAACCGGCGATGTACCGACAGACGCACAGGTTAAAGCAATCTCTCAGGAATGGTCAGCGAGAAGCGCACTGCCCGCTCACGTTACGAAAGCGTTAAACGATTTTCCAAAATCGCTTCATCCGATGAGCCAATTTTCCGCCGCCATAACGATTCTCAATAGCGAGAGTGAATTCGTGAAGGCGTACACCTCCGGCGTTCACAAGACGAAATATTGGGAGACCGTTTACGAGGATTCCATGAATTTAATTGCAAAATTGCCGGCGGTCGCGTCAACGATATATCGTAATGTTTACAAAAATGGCAAGGGCCTTGGCTCGGTGGATACGAGCAAAGATTGGTCGTGGAATTTTGCCAATATGCTCGGTTACGACAATGCCGAATTTATCGAACTCTTGAGGCTTTATCTCACGATTCATTCGGATCACGAGGGTGGCAATGTCTCCGCTCACACGACTCATCTCGTCGGCTCGGCATTGTCCGATCCTTATCTATCGTTGGCCGCCGGTATGAACGGTCTTGCCGGGCCACTTCACGGTCTTGCCAATCAGGAGGTGCTCGTTTGGTTGCAAAAATTACGCTCGCAGGTCGGCGAAAATCCGAGCGACGAGAAGCTCAAAGAATTCATCTGGAATACACTCAAGAGCGGTCAAGTTGTGCCCGGTTATGGACACGCTGTGCTCCGAAAAACCGATCCGCGCTACGCCTGCCAGCGTGAATTTGCTCTAAAACATTTGCCCAACGATCCACTCTTCAAGGTGAGCTTTTTTTTGCTCGATTTCGTATTTAGAAGAAAAAAAAACAACATTGTTTTAAAGTATTCGCAAAAAAAACAGATGTAATGCAAATATTCAAAAGTGTCTTTTGTTACTCCAAAAAATTAAACTATTGTACTTTTTCTGCTTTCGGTTAAGGCTTGCATATATATATTTTTTTTTTTTGAAATGTAAATGTTCAATTCGGAGGATTTAAAGAATTTGTATCGCAAAACCGTCTCCGAACGAAGATTTCCGATATTTAACACATTATTTGATTCCATTTCTCTTTTATTTTTTACAGCTCGTGTCTCAAGTCTACAAGATCGTGCCCCCTGTACTTCTCGAGACCGGCAAAGTCAAGAACCCGTGGCCCAATGTAGACGCCCATTCGGGTGTTCTCCTCCAGTACTACGGAATGAAGGAGATGAATTACTATACCGTCTTGTTCGGAGTATCCCGAGCCCTCGGTGTACTCGCGTCTCTCGTCTGGGACCGCGCTCTTGGCCTACCGATCGAGAGGCCCAAATCCCTCAGCACAGATCTCCTCATGAAAGCTACGAAAGCTGCCTAAATCACATAAACCCTAAAATCCCACCCACGACTCAATGCAAATCAACAAATCGACAAACAAACAACAACAACAACAACAAAAAACGAAAACAACACGCGTAAAAGATCTCTGACAGAGCGTGGTAAAAATAAGCGCCAAAATCGACGATTTAACGTCTCGTATGTTGCTCAGTTTCATAAACAAAAATCATCATCATCGAATTCGACAAAGCAATTACGTAACACTCGAGAGCTCCGAACATCTTCGTGTTACCTTTTTTGATTTGATACTACTGGCATTTGTGGGAACATTCGACAGGGAGAGAGAGAGAGAGTGGAAAAAAAGGAAAATTTGTAAATTACCAGAATCATGAAAAAAAAAAAAAAAAAAAAAACACTTGTCAAGTATGAGCAGAGAATCCGAAGAGAAAACAAAATCTTCGAAGGGTATCGAGAGCAAAGAAAAAAAACAATAAGTGTCGATCGAACACACCACTCAGTCGTTTATCGTGAATTAATCGGAGGACAAATTTCCTCGATCTGTCTTTATCCACTAATTCGCGTATACAATCACAAGCTGATCGAGAATAATTTCGAGACTGTTGCGATAACGGATATTCAGGATTTTATCATTGTCGATCTCGACATCGCCTGACAATACGAAAAAATCGTGTTTACGACTCGGTGCTTAAGACACGGCGCGCCCAACGAAGCTGTAGGAAAACTTAATAGATGTTTAAAAGAAACACAGAACCTAGTGTTTATCAAAACGAACATTATCGTCTTGTTGCAAGATCGTATAATCGTTCAATGCTCAGAGAGAAATTCGGTTGTTGTTTTGAAAAAACAAACCGAGTCTCCCGAATGAGTGTGATATAGCGAACAATAACTACGTCAGTACGTCGTTCTAGGAAGAGAGAAATGAAGAAATAAGGGAGTATAAAGGTTGACAGGGGGTTGCTCGAGCACTCATGCCAAATATATATATATATGTGTTTTGGTGCTAAACTAGTCTGGTGCGACGATGCCTAGGCTCTTTACTCTGGTCATTTTAGAAATACCATTTATCATCACGAGCGACCCTTTGATTAAAAGTCTTTCTTTTGTTTTTTCTCCCCCCCCCCTTTTTTTTCATACTACCAGTTTTTCCATCGAGCACTCATCCGACTGGTGGCTAGCACGTTCTGCAGGGCTCACGAAAATACTTAATTAATGAAATGTTCAAAGTGCCTAGAGTGCACTCACCTTGTAGATCATCCCCCCCCTCCAAGATGCATAGACCGTGGCGAATCAACATTACGGAAAGTCATTATGATTTGTGTAAATTAGAAAAAAACAAAGTAACGACCGATGACCGATGGTAGATCCGTCGTTATGAGAATGAATGAGTGTGTGAGATATCTAATTTATAATAAACGAAACGAAAAATGATAAAATAAATAGAAATCCCAAAATCATACGATTCGTTCGATATTATTTCGTTTCTAATTCCGCCGTTCAGGGTACATTGATCCCATGGAATTTTCGTCCAAATTCCTCTTATTCCAATATGCTAATTGATCATGCAGCAGGTGTCTCGCGAAAGACGAAATTTAAAATAGCGCGTGCGAAAAAATAATGGGAAAGTAATATGGAACATTAAATCTGCACGTCTCATTATTTTTTTTATTAATAGTCAATGTTTTAAGTAATATCTATCAAAAAACTTGAGTATTTTTATTGTTCTCGTAAACCTAAATCTCCGTCGTGAAATCTCGATAAGAAATTCAACGTTGCAATTCTTCGTGTAATTCCGCGAATTTTCGGGAGATCGTTGAAATTCCTCCGGTTGTTCTGCATCTGAGGGTAAGTGATACGAGTAAATTCGATATTACACTTTATTGTACATCCCGGAAATCGAATTTAAAATATTTCAACAAATTTGTACAGAAAACTTTCTCGCTGATAGCACACATGATCGATGAAATACCAGTGTCGTTCGAGGCTCATTCTAAATCAATGATTGGCACTGTACGAATGAAAAATTATTGAAAATTCAGTTTTCCAACAATGTCGAATAATTACCCGAAATATCAATAATCATTGTAAAAAAATAATTAATCGATAAGGAAAACGGAATTCAATTTTTGTCTTTTCACAATGATTATTCATAATTATTTTCTCTTAAAGGTATTTTGAATAATTTTTCATTCGAACCATGTCCATACCAATTCTAATTATCTATTATCCTCATTGAAGCGAGATGTAGCGATGTGATGTTACTTTCTTGTTTGATATTTTTTTTTTTTTTTTTCAAATTACATGCGGCGATATATTATGAACGGATGCATCGTAAAAAGATTTCTCACGGCACAATTCGTGATAATTCGCGTGTGAGGCAAATAACACGATCGAAAAACGAAAAAAAATTGTTGACGAACGATTATTCAGCTTGCTCGTTCGTGTCGAGAACACTTCTCAATGTGAGAAAACTAACAATTTTCTGTGTAAATTCGTAATCGTACAGTACACACTGTATTTCGTGCAGAAATCTTGGCTCTCTCTCTCACACACACACACACACATACATGACACAATCAACAACCGTTAAAATTAGTCTCCATTTACATTAGTCAATTATTATTTACCGGTGTTAATACGTTATCATATAATTAATTAAAAATTAACTATTCGAGTATTACTATCTATTCTACAGACATTGGTAATGGACATTTATAATGCAAAAGAAATATCATAACGAGACAGCTGATGGTAAAACGTTTTACAAGGTTTGTTAATTTTTTTTTTTTCTCTAGAGCCTTATGTATGTGTAATAGCAATTTTGTTCGCGTCAACTCTCGACGAATCATTGAAAAACGCGAGACTACGAGAAGCATAAATTAAATAAAAGATTTTAGCGTAAGCGCGATATATCGTAAATAGAATTTGGCTTATTTTGTGAGTTTTGATTTTTTTTATTGTAATCGCGCAGCATCTCTCTCTTTTTATCTCGGTATCGTTCGCACTTAATTCAGTTTTGTTCAGTTGAAAATTGCCACAACGTCGAAACCACACTTTATCACAGATCACTGTGTACTTAAATTCAAGTTTAGAGTTTTTCTTCTTTTTTTTCAAGTTGGGCTTGTTGGGTAACCTTGCCTCGCGAAGTCTTACAAGATGTTTTAGCTAATAAATCTGCTTAAACTCTTACAGCAGACGGAGCAAGAGTATATCGCAAAGGTCGATAAAAAATCTGGTGACAATTTACCGGTTCTAGCGTCAATTTGGTTTTGTTTTCCTTTTTCTTTTATTATTGGAGTAATTACGGTCTTTTGTACAGCGGATTACTGTTATCGAGGAAGTATAAAAACTATGTACAACGGAATACATTCACAGTTGCACAACAAGCCAAACGATTCTTTCACGTCGTACGTCAAAACATATCTCTCTCACTCTCTCTGAAGTTTAAATTCGATTACGAAAGGTGGACGGGTTTGTTTGATAATGATAAGAAAACACGAAAAAGGTTTTCACGATCCATCAGCGTTATTACACGCGGATATGTCGTGAAAAACAAATATGTTTGCCGAATGTGAGAAATTCGATGGTTTCACATTCTCTCACAAACGCATCATTCAGGAAGTCAGACTTAGTTTAAGTTTTTTTTTTTTGTTTCTTTACTGAGCATCGATACTACATGGAAATTTTCCCCGTCCACCCACCGACCATCCAAAGTCTCACGACGTACGTGGTATGTAGAACGTACTCGATGTACGTTCTACATGCCAATTACACTCTGACGGTCATCCGCCGAAATCGACAGAATTCGACGAAAGAAAAAAAAAAAAGTCTCGTGAATTTTCTCGCTCGTAATTGCATTTGCACCATCATTAAGGTGGCATAGTTCCTAAAAATCGTAGCTTAATTTACATCGTTGATATTCCGTTAAGAGATGTCATTGGTAGGTTCGTTTTTTTTTTTTTATCAGAGCGTACGTCATGTTTTTTTCAATCTACCAACGATCCATTCGAGTCCTTGATAGAGTCTGAAATCAAAACAGGTGGATGAATTTAACGTCAATCGAGAAAATTTGCGCCATAAACACAGACTCCAGAATGTTCAGAACATTCCTCCTAGCGTCAAAAAATTCCTCCAAATAACAAATTTTCACACTGTTGCTTGAACTTTTGGAAAAAAGGTGAAGTACGACAAAGCAACGTAAAAATATTGAATTTCTCAAATTTATTTTGCTCTCTTTATTCTTACCCCTCTCCGGTGAGTGCGCAGCAGCTCTGTATGTGCCACTGATGTTTCTTGATTGATGTCAGATCGAGCTGCCTCGATATTTCTGCGGCGCTCATGCTTCCCTTCAAATCTTGCTTATTGGCGTAAACGAGCACGTTAGCTTTGCTAAGCTCTTCGTGATTGAGCATGGAATATAATTCTTCCCTTATAACGCTCAGTCTCTCTCTGTCAGTGCTGTCTATCACCATTATAATAAATTCCGTATTGGTGTAATACGTCGACCATGCCGCTCTGAGACTCTGCTGTCCGCCGAGATCCCACATTATGAAATGTATATTTTTCCATACTACCTCCTCGACGTTCGACCCTATCGTTGGAGAAGTATGTACAACTTCGTTCATGAGAAATTGATAGAGAATCGTTGTTTTTCCCGCATTATCTAATCCCACCATGACTATTTTGTGTTCTGCAAAATTTTAGATAAAAAAAAAATGTTAAGTAGTCTTACACTGAAATATCACAAATGGAAAAAAAAAAAATTCTGATAAAAATAAAAATTTCAATGTATTCTGTTGTAACGAACTGTATAACCTTCGGGGAGTGTTTAAACAAGTGTTATACTTCCTTTGACGTAAATCGAAGGTATGCATACAACGGTATAAAAATTGGTGGCGAGGTAAATAGTACAACAAATGTCAAAATACTTTTGAGCATATGCTTTCAAAATTTCGATTAATGAAAAAAAAAAAAAAATAACACAAAATTCTGATAAAAATGAAAATTTCAATGTATTCTGTTATAACGAACTGTATAACCTTCGGGGAGTGTTTAAACAAGTGTTATACTTCCTTTGACGTAAATCAAAGGTATGCATACAACGGTATAAAAATTGGTGGCGAGGTGAATAGTACAACAAATGTTAAAATACTTTTGAGCATATGCTTTCAAAATTTCAGTTAATGAAATGCTCCCGTTTGCTAATGTTCCATTAACGCTCGAATCATAGTTATACTATGATTTTGTAAACTTTCACTCAAAGTGAAAGTATATTTTAATGATAAAATGTATGTCGTTGTATAATCACGCCATATCATTGTCGAATTCAGACGTACAATTTATATTACATCTGTGCACAACTCCGATACTCAAGTTGTGAAAATGATTTTATAGTCAGCTGATGAATTTTCGAGAAATTGTTCAATGATTTGAAAAGCCAAAAGATACATTTCATTGATAATGCTAAGAACAATAACAATAATAATAATAATAATAATAATGGTGCATATGGTCAACGTATTTGAGCGTAAAAGAAATACCATACTTCGAGCGTTCTTACACGATCTAGACCCACCATGTACGATCGTTTTACAGTATGTCGGAGAAGGGGATATAGAATTTCACAAAGAGACCACCCGCATAACTGACAAATAGTGACGGCGAGACATAGAAGAAAAAAAAAGAAAAGAAACTCAATTTACGTTCGACTTACCCTCGTTCCCGAAGAAGCTCCACAATTTTGAAAAGAGCAGACCCATGATGAGACGACAAAGTTTCCTTTTTATCACGAATACAATTAAACGAAGCACTCGCGATGATGTATTTATTTTGCTTCTATTGAACTTATCACGCGAACGATCTCGTAACGATAAAAAGGAACTTGAAGCAGTTTAGCGAGTCGAATCGAGGGCGATGTCATAGCTAAGTGGAGGGGTTATGTTTGTCGTGACATTACGAGGTTTCTTTTTTTTTCCTCCTGGACCGAAAGCAACTGGCTAATTTTTCACAAAATTCGTTAAAACCAGCGGTTATAGACTGGCCTTTGAGCTTTCGAGGAACTTTCAACTATCGCTGGAGACGCGAAAGAGTTTGAACGTCGAAAAGAATTTTTTGCAGGACGTAAAGTACTCGGACTTGTCCCATAATCTAATCAACCGCTGATCCTCGACATGTTGCACACTTGCCAACCATTAAAAATACTTCGGAGCACTTCGGAGGTTCAAAGGTTTGACCAATAGTCTCCGAGTGACAATGGATTCGTGTGTCGTCATCGACGAAATTTCGTTACGTCGATTGGTCGAAAACTATCCCCTCCTACCTCGATTTTCCACGATAGAACGCGTGCGCGCGCAAGTTAACCTCTGTGACGCGTTTTTTTTCATCGCTTTTTATTTCCTCTTCGAGTAGGAATTTGTCAGCGAGTGCTTTCCAATGTTTTTAATCCTCTGACGTTTTGTATCACAACAATGCTCTAGTTCCTGTCGATCATTTGTTTCATTAATTAGGAAATTTCGTTCATATCTCAGTCAGACAATAGGTACTCTTGTTTTTTTTTTTAGGGTTCTTGTAAGAATGAATTGGTTTGGCAACGAAAATCTATGTAGTTGCAGTGAAGGGTGATACATGCGCATAAATGTTTAGTAATTTGGGAGAAAGGCGTATTCTAATTTTGTATACGTTTCAATATATAGAGTACGGCAATTTTTTTTTCGACTATTTCTTTGTTTTCAGTCCCCACCCGAAAAAGAAATTCCTGAAAGTTACAGCCCTTAATATTAATTCTAAGTACTCTCCCAAAGCGTGAGAAGATTTTCCATCTAAAATACACGTAAATCGAATTTTATTTTTTTCAAATTTCTATAACTCAGCCGCATTTCATGCTATCGTATTGTTCTTGGTTTCGATTTACTCAGAATAAAACAATCTAAAAAAGTGCCTTTTGCGGCGAATGTGTAAATTGTACTGGTGAGTTGGTACGGGTCACTGAAGTTGATTTTTACCCAAAATTCTCGTTTTTTTGCTGTTATCTCCGAAACAGTTAACTTTACGAAAAAAATGTAAATGAAAAATTTGTTAGAAATTTAATTTCCTATAAAAAAGGTCCCATCGACCCAATTGCTTAGATTAATATTTCTTGAGATATTGAACTTTTTTATTATTTAATATTTCATATTTTATAAATTTTATACTACTCATAAGTTAAAGTTCCTGTAACCTGTGTAAGTTCCTGTTCCTGTGGGCTGTAACTTTCAGGGAATTTCTTTTTCGACATATCCGACAAAATTTTGGGTGGGGACTGAAAAAAAGGCGAACATAAAAAATCGCTCTAATATAGAGTGTACATATTACACTCGTAAAATGTTAAGGTCATTGGCTAACCAGTTTCATAGATTGTAATCTCAAAGACTCTCACGAATGGTTCTTTTAGATGATATACTCTACACAGAAAACTTTTAAGTTGTCAAATTTATTGTAAGCTTCTAACTTTAGGTTCTGTTAAAAAGTAATCAACTTAGATGTAATGTTATCAATATAAAAAATTGGATCTTATGTAAGATTGCGGATTTCATTTAAGGAAAAGTTATAAAATGATAGCCCTTTTTTCAATAATTATTCAATAATAAACAATGTCTGCAAATTCTATGCATTTGCAATACTTTTAACGTTTTTATAGTCAAAGTCTTTTGGCGTAAATTTTGCTTGATGTTCGAAATTGATGTATAGCGAAGGGCGTTTGCAAACATCGAGCAAAAATTATCGTGCAATAACCGGGCCAAAAGTTCCCCGAGGCTCTGTTCAAACTCACACAGGATATTTGAAAAGTTCTCTCGCTTAATTAAGTACACCGCACATACAATGCAATTGTAAGTCAGGAGATTCGTGACTGTGTCAATGATTGTATGTGTAATAATGAAAAAAAGAGCGGCTGACCATGTGCGCGAAACGATTGGTTTTGATTGGTTTACAGACGGTCTGCTGACATTGCCGAGAGCGCGTACACAGAGGTCTCTTTGGGTCTCTTATCCACTCATCACCAAATCGTCCACTATCGTCGAGGTCTTTGACGGATTCGCAAGTTTTCATCGGCAGCCACTTGTTGCTGTATTAGTTCGATTCTGTGAAGGATAAAGAAAAATTTCACGTAATTTTCGAGAATAATCGACATCATGAACAAACCGTGAGTTTATAAATATTTTTTAATGTATCAAATCATAATTTATAGGCAAGCAAATATACCTGATAGAACACATTCCCTCGTCCTTAATCGTCGAGTCATGCCACACCAGTCAAATGTAGAAATTAGCATCGGAAAAATTTTTCTCGTTTATCTATATGTGGTGAACAAAATAATTGCATGATTGTTGAGAATTAAAAAAAAGACTGTCTTATCTTTGAGAATTGCTGTTCTGAAATTGGCGATAATGGATATCTTGCGTTATTTTGATCTTACAACATTTTTGTTCTTTCTTTTTTTCATCAGGGTAGCTGATATAGCTCTCATCGGCTTGGCCGTAATGGGCCAAAATCTGATTCTCAACATGAACGATCATGGTTTTGTGGTCTGCGCTTATAATCGTACGACCGACAAGGTCAAAGCTTTTTTGGATAACGAAGCTAAGGGTACCAATGTAGTGGGAGCTTATAGTCTCGATGAGATGGTCAGCAAACTCAAATCTCCGAGGAGAGTCATGATGTTGGTCAAAGGTAATATAAAAAAAATGCAATTCATTGGAAAATCCATTTTGTACACTATTGTATAATGTCATATAATATGACATAGATTTTATAACAATTATAAGACTTAAAAACCCTTTGTATTAGATCTTACACATCGCTTCCCTAGAATTTCTCCTTTTTTTAAACAGAGTAATGCATTAAGCTCAAACATTGCAAGGTCGATTATTCGTCTATTACTTTATTAATATAGAGACTTTTAGCAAAAGCATAGATATTTATTTTGCCAAAACTTAAAATTTCGTGAACTTCACAATTACTCGATAGATATTTGCCAAAGTCAATACTGAACATTTTTTATCGCTATTTCATGTTTCCAAAGCGTTATAGCACGTCAGCTTGAATTCGTGACAATTTGAAGCCAAAGTTCTTTTTTAAGAGAACAAAAAGTGTTATGACATCTCAATTTCTGCATCAATTGTAATTAAATTAATTAAGAGCAAAGAGGAATTGTTGCTCAACTTGTGTACTGAATTTCAGCCTGATAGCTAAAACCTTTCTGGAATGAGAAAACATTCAGATTTTTCACCTAAATGTAACCTCATATTCACATAGTGATAAGATTATTAAAGAAAACCAATTCCACGAAAACAGAGCCTCCTCTATGAGATGGAAAAAGATTTTCGATTGCCAAACTCTTACGTTAACTTTTTGTTCATAGCCGGTTCGGCGGTGGATGCTTTTATCGAAAAGTT
Source organism: Oxytorus armatus (assembly GCA_958009045.1). Classification (NCBI taxonomy): domain Eukaryota; kingdom Metazoa; phylum Arthropoda; class Insecta; order Hymenoptera; family Ichneumonidae; genus Oxytorus; species Oxytorus armatus. The sequence goes on from OY253747.1 coordinate 27,373,299, forward strand.
AGTGCCTCTTCTGTCTCCCGGTGATATTATAATCGACGGTGGTAATTCCGAGTATCAGGACACTCAGAGACGTTGCGAGGAGCTCGAAAAAAAGGGAATATTATTCGTAGGGAGTGGAGTGAGCGGTGGTGAGGAAGGTGCGAGATACGGACCATCCTTGATGCCAGGTGGAAATCCAAAAGCATGGCCGCACATAAAGCCAATATTTCAGGCGATATGTGCTAAAGCAGGTGGCGAGCCTTGTTGCGACTGGGTGGGTGAAACTGGTGCCGGACATTTTGTTAAAATGGTGCACAATGGTATCGAATATGGTGATATGCAGTTGACCTGCGAGGCTTATCAAGTAATGAGAGACGGTCTTGGTCTTAATCCGGGTGAAATGAGCGACGTATTTGACGATTGGAACAAAGGCGAATTGGATTCTTTTCTCATTGAGATAACTCGCGATATTCTCAAATACAAGGACAGCAAGGGTTATCTTCTGGAGAGAATACGCGACACAGCGGGTCAAAAAGGTACCGGCAAGTGGACAGCAATTTCCGCCCTCGATTACGGCGTACCCGTGACTCTAATCGGTGAATCCGTTTTTGCGAGATGTCTCTCGGCTCTGCAGAGCGAACGCATCGAAGCGAGCAAAGTTCTCGCTGGACCGAACGACGTTTACAAAGGCGACAAAAAACAATTTCTCGAACATCTCCGAAAAGCTCTTTACGCCTCGAAGATAATATCTTACGCTCAGGGTTTCATGCTTCTACGTGAAGCCGCCAAGATTCACAAGTGGAACTTGAATTACGGTGGAATTGCTCTTATGTGGCGAGGAGGATGTATAATCAGAAGGTAGGCTGTCAAACGTGATATATTACACTTATGTCGATGCCGACCTTGCTCAGAAATAGAGCGAAAAAAAATCAAATAATAGTTTGCGTTCTCATACGCGACCCTGGCACAGATTTCCGTTCGACACGACTAAATAATGTTACATCTGAGTCGATAATTCCATTGATTCTTAGTTTTTCTTTTCTCATTTTTCTCTAAGAGGAGGATTGAGATGGTTTGTCGATGAAAAAACTTTTAAAAAGTGAAAAATGATGAGAAGGTGTCGTGGAAATTTTTCATTATTTTTTTCTTCTACTATTTGTTTCAGCGTTTTTCTGGGAAACATCAAACAAGCTTTCGACAAGAATCCCAAGTTATCGAACTTGTTGCTGGATGAATTTTTCGCAAGAGCAATGAAAGATTGTCAAAATAGTGCAAGAGTCGTTGTATCGACTGCAGTCACAATAGGAATTCCTACACCGGCATTGTCGACCGCTCTCGCTTTCTACGATGGTTTCCGTACCGCTCGTCTACCCGCAAATTTGCTTCAAGCACAGAGAGACTACTTCGGCGCCCATACTTATGAACTTCTTGGACAGGAAGGAAAATTCGTTCACACTAATTGGACCGGACGGGGCGGAAACGTTTCCGCATCAACGTATGATGCATAAAACTTTCGCAATGTTTGCGAGCATTTAAATATCATTTCCGATTAGGGTATCCTTTCCGCAAGGATTTAGTGAAATTTCAAACTCCGACGGAGATATAAATCATGAATTCTAACTAAAGAAATATATGCATTTTCCTCTTTTCAAATGCAACATTTTTTTCTTCTTCATCGAACAAAAAACGCGCGGGTCGCGAAAATTTAGATATTTGGATTAAGTGATTGGTTCTACGGATTTAATTATCAACGATTTTGTAGATTTTCATAAACTAAAATTATTTTTATAACGAATAAATATTTGGAAGATTTGCTGTTGCAAAATGTTATATATATATATATACATACGACTGTTTTAAAGTGTTTGACCTTGTCCATTATTGTAGTCCGAGGACCAAACGGGTAATTCCAGTTTAACGAAAACCCGTTCGATAAAGGACCTTCGTTTTTCATTCCTTTTTGGCCAGGTATAGCCTGACAAAATTCTTCCAAATAGGGGGTGTCAATGCTCGGTCGTATTTCTCACGAAATATGACCTCATTACGATTGTTCGCGTCACAATAATTCCTAACTATCCATATTACAAATTCGAAGTTTATTGTCAAATTTCTACTAAGTAAAATTCGGGCAATGTCAAAGAGTATTCTGGTTTTTGAAGAATATGAAAAATCGAGCAAATACTTGCCATCCTTTAAGAATAAAACAGATCCATAATCATTCTATCTATGAAAAAAGCATGTAATAAAACTCTTAAAAAAAAAAATTAAAAAAAATTAATGCGTTGCAATTTTGCAAACAATTTGGAGAAAAAAAGTGTTGTACTACAGGAGGAGCGAGTAATGCTGATTCGTAAAACATGAAAAGTTCTATGGTTTTACGAATAAACAATGGATCGACATTTTCAAAATTATTAGATAAAGAACATGTGAGGTGTGCGGAAAAAGGCAGAGCCTTACGAATTTTTAAATTTTCATTCACTATATTGTTTGAGTATCGCTGTGAGAAGTTGAGAAAAAAATTCTATTTTATTAATGTGAAAGCTCATGTCTTAAAAATGTTCAGAACGTGGTACCTCTTTAAATGCAATTGAATTTGATTGCAATGGAATTAAATTGATTTTTTGTTCATATTTAACTCGAATCCCAACGTTCTGTAAGTTTTAAGTTTTCGTCCATAAAACTTTTATCGCATATAACTACATGTGACTGCCTCCTTATGATTTTCTTGTTCACCAACAACATGCTCTCGAGAGCTTGTCGACAGGGTCGTAACGCGAAAAAGTCCGGTGCCCCAAAATATTATACGTTTATATAATTCGGCGGCGCTAGTGTTTCAAGGTGTCATGACCGCTAGAAAGTGACATTTTACACAATAGGAAAAAAAATCGGGAATTTGATACGATAAATTAAGGGGGGAAATAGGGTTAGGACAGCGTTTTCTCAATGATTTTCATGAATTTTTTTATAGTATTAAAAATGAATATAATTTATTGAAACTTTGAGAATATTTTACACATATATTTAAGTATATACTATAAAATTTTTGAAGAATCTCCTTGAAAAACACCGAAAATATGAGCGACCCCATATTGCAGGTCACAATCAGACTCAGCATTTTGCGTACATTCTGGAAGCCGCAATTTTCATCTGAAATCAAACGAGGTTGGAATTTACTTTTATTTTATGTCTCTCTTCTATATGAACCTAAATGCTATCAAAAAAATAGAAAATTGAATTTTTTACAGGGGTCAAAACAAAAAAGCATGATTTTTTGCCATTTTTTACAACTTTAATTGCAAAAAAAAATTATTTTAAATAATGATAATATTCCCATTTTAGGTTCATATAGAGCGCGATACTATGAAGAAAGTAACTGCCAATTTTCAAAACGATTGGTTGAAAACTTTTCAAACTAGCGTGTACGCAAGTTCAAAAAAAGTCGTTTTCAGAAAAACGCGTTTGAAACACGTGGCGCGCTCGGGGCCTGAAGGAGAGCTACTCACTTTAATGGCTTATAACAATAGAACGAGTCGGAATTTTCATTTAAAATTTTGGGAACATATTTTTCAATAGTTTTACTAACAATTTATGAAATTTAAATAAAATCAGTTTTTGAACCGTCTAACCCTATTTCCCCCTTCAACCTAATTTATGTCGTTATCGTTGTATTATATATGATAAAAATGTTTATTATTATTCTACAACGGTTGACAATTATATAAGAATGATCATTTTTTAATCTATAATATTCATTGATAATTATTAGAAACAACATGATAATTAATTCAGATTTTTCGACGTTTTGCTCTATATGTGCGCCCACTTCAAGAAGGCATTTTTAGGCAGCCATATTTGCTAGTTGTAAATCTCGTCACTAGAGCGGCGTAGTTTCAAAAATTTTCCGCGTTCAACAGTGGTGTCCCGTTTGATCGGTACGTCACTGACGAAATATCCGAGAGAATCCGAGTTTTTGGTTGATGCAGCCGGCTGCGTAGTCTTTCGCCTCAGTATCTCCATTCATTTGCAAAATGGCTGATCACAGAGAGCGAGAATCGTACTATTCACAGTCTGATCCACGTTCAAAGAACGACGATCCACCAAATTCACGTTTGTTCGTAATTTGCAACAAGAGCCTGGACGAAGATGATCTCAGAAAGGCGTTTGATAAATTTGGCAAAATCGAGGATATATGGGTCGTCAAGGAGCGTAACACTGGTGAAAATAAAGGTAAAAGTGTCTAGCTCTTTTTCTCTCTCTCTCGCGCGTGTTTGTCCTCTCCCCTCACCGAATCTTCTTTCGCTAATCATCGATTATCTCTGTTTTTTTTTTTAAATCATCGCCGAGCTCCTCTCACTTAAAAAATCTTATTACGTATTCCCCATTTCGCTATCACCCTATCGTGATAAATATTATCGATAGATTTGCACGATATTGAAACTTTGTTACGTGATTTGATCGTACTGCGATCCTTCTTTCCTAACGCCCCTCTATTCACTATAGGACGTTTTGTTTTTATTGCCTCTGAAAATTTTGTCTCACCGGTTTAAGCGAATTAATGCTGCGTCGATGTATCTAATTACACAAATGTAATAAGAAATAATACGAGTAGTTGAATAATACGTTTCATTTAAGCAATTATCATTTTTCAGGAGTTACATATATCAAGTTTTCCAAAACTTCGGAGGCCGCCTTTGCCCTGGAAGAAATGAACGGAAAGATGCTCAGTTCGGTGGGCAGACCGATAAAAGTTATGATAGCATCGAAGTGAGTTTTTTTTGTTCCACAACATTATCGAACAGTTCAATGGTTTTTTTCATAAAAACAATATTAATAAATGAAATGTTTTTCTTTATTTTAGCCGAGATCAGGGTTCGGTGCGCGAAACGAACGAGGAGGAGCGTTGGGTGCGTCTCTTCTGTGTACTACCAAAATCCATGAGCGACGGCGAGTTGCAGCAAGAATTTTCAAAATTCGGAGCGATAGAGTACGCGACTGTCGTCAAGGATCGTAATACCAACGAATCCAAAGGCTTTGGTTACGTAAAATTTCGCAAAGTCTCCAGCGCTGCGAAAGCTTTCGAGGAGTGCGACAGAAAGTACAAAGCCGTATTTGCTGAGCCAAAAAAACCAAAACCCGAGCACACAGAAACAAACAAGTACAGCAATGGTTTGTCAATGCCTTACGAGAATCTTGCCAGTAATTATGGCAATTCGAATTTCGGCAAGAGCAGCATAGGCCTCGAGATAGCAACGAATTATTCGAATAACGAGGGTTACACGCGTCTGCAAGTAATCGCGCATCCGGCATTGAATCAGGATCAATTGTGGAAATTGTTCGACATCGTGCCGGGTATGGATTATTGTCACTTGAAGACCGACGTCAGATATCGAATGATGCCCCGTGGACAGGCTACGGTGGTTTATTCAAATCCAAGCGCCGCCGCTTATGCTCGCGAGAAATTTCACGGTTTTGAATATCCGCCGGGTCACAGAATGATCGTGAAGCCGGATTTGACCGGTGCTACGCAACAGAAGTCCACGGCAAAACCGTTTAACACGAGCATCGCCGGAATCAACAGTGCGAGAACGGATTTGGCTCACTTAGCGGAAACAATAGCACAGGCGACATCCTTGATTCAAGCGGCCGGACTAACGGCACCAAGTGAGTAATATTTATCGTGCGAGCTGGAGAGGTGAAAGTCTCACGCCTACTCACGATTTTTAGCAACAGAGGCTCGTGGAGCAGCTTCTCGATGCCAAATAATTTTTTTAAAGAACGTTGACCCTTATTACCCCTGCCAGAAACCTGATTCTCATTCTGTGCTTCTAGTAAGTGGCGTTTAAGGGAGGGGTAAGGGTTTCAGCGTAAAAAAAAACACTTTTTTTGCGATTTTTTTTCTCAAATACGGATTGAGCAATTTTATTCGAACCTTTTGTACATTATTGAGCATACTTTTGACAATGTTGCGTAATTTTTTCATGCAGAAATATTGAAGCATAAGCCCGTAACAGAGCTTCCCCCAGAACGTCTTGGAAAAAAAACAATTTGCGGTGTTCACTATAACTCGGCCGGAAATTATCTGAAAATGAAAAACCATGAAAATTTAGTCAAATTATAATCAAACCTTCCCCCCAACGTTCTCTGATAATTTTTTTTCCATTTAAAAATTTTTGGCGGCCATCCAAAGTGTGAACTGTTATTTTCCACGAAAAATTCCGCCATTTTGTGGGTGGGAAACACCCTTAATGTAAAAAAAAAAATTTAACTAAACGTTGGGGGGAGGTATTTTATATGTAGAAAATGTGTACAAAGTTTGAAATGAATCGGTCAAGTAGTTTTTAAATGGCAGCGAACACGGGCTTTGAAAAAGTAGTTTTGAGAAAAACGCGTCTAAAGTTTATAAAGTAAAAAAGTGAAGAAAAAAACGTTTTTTTCCAACTTACACAGAATCATCGATTCCAGCTCGTTTCTTCTTTTAAAATATTGTAGTATATACAACTTCAAGAATATTGGTTAGATCGGTTTAAAATTTTAAGGACATATTCTTGAAATGTTAAACTATAAGATAGGACGAAAAAAAAAAATTCGATTTTTCGAAAGTGAAAACCCTTACCCCGCCCTTAAATATTTTTTCTTCTCTAAGTTGAAGGAACTTAGACTCTGATTATCGCACACTGACCCTCGTTAAATCTCCTATCGAGGCTTTGGCTTCATTTCGTTTTTTTTTTCTAAGATTCAGACGTAATTTAAAAAAAACCGAATGAATTTTGTTACGTTACCCTGGAGGTTCTTGTTCTTCATAATGACCCTAATTACCCGACCGAACCTCGTTACATACGCTAGCGGGTTTTTTTTTAATTCTTTGCGCTTCTCGTACGTTATTTGCGCTAAAGTGAAAGTATCTCGAGGATCAATGAATGAGAAAAAAGTGTTATTCTTCGGCTCACTCTACTACGCATATTCCCTAATTCGAAGACAGCAAAAAAAAAATACAAATTTCGACGATCGTTTGACCTTTCGCGAATATTTCGGACAACTGGTTGTTCAGGTTTGGAGCAGACAATGACGGTTAAACTACCGGGGGTTCAGCCGATGGCGAGCATAGACGCCGACGTCGAGAAACGTTGTTTCATCGTTTGCGGCCCACCTGTACCACCGATTTACGCGATGAAAGACGCTTTCTGCAGATTTGGCAATCTCATTGACGTCTACATGCTGCCGGGAAAAAATTGCGGATACGCCAAATACGCTAGCATCGACAGCGCCAACAAAGCCATTGAGGTATATTCTAAATATACGTAAAACAATTTCTAGCAATGAATAGGGCGTAAATCACATTATTTTACGTGTTCAACCGTGCCGCTTTCTGTTTGCCAAGACGCGTTATGTGACACGAGTGTATTTTCTCATATTTAATTTTTGTCCAAGAGAATAATATTTCGATGAGCAGTGACGCAAGAGACGTGACTCATTGTTTGCCTCAACTTCACACGATATTCGGACCAAATTTGACGACGCTTGTTTTATGCAAATTAGAAAAATAATCATCGTCGATTCGCGTTTTTTTCCTCTCTCGTTACTTCCTCAGATTCGAAGCTATTTTCAAGAGAAATTTTTTTTTTTTTTCGCCAATTTTTCATTGTCAGAGTATGTAAAATCTTTAAAAACGTCGAAAAATCGTATTTAAAATGAAATGTGTAGATGGATGTGTGCCCGGCTTGAGGAAATTCAAACTTTTATAAGCCGAGATGAAGGGGCTAAAATTTGGCACACAATTGAACCAATCAGCCCTCCATTATTCGCATTCTTTTAACGTATATTTCCCCCTTAACTTCGGGAAATTTTACTCGTAGGTACTGCACGGACAGGAGATTTACGGTTCGAGACTGAAGGTATTGGAGGCTGAGGAGAGAAACGTCGGTGATGATCGTCGAAAACGATTGAGAATGGACGAGGACGAGAATTAGTCGTGTCTACGGTGTATCTCGTAAGTAGACAGAACACACACCCGTGACAAACAAAAGTTAAAACAAAAAGAAAAACGCGAGTACACTTTTCATTCCCGGACAAAAGAGGAAAAGAAGTAAAAAAGAAACGCTAATATAATTCTCAACGATAACGAAGCATCCGTCGAGATTTATTGAACGAAAACAAAAGTATAATCTTTCTATTTGTCTTCACAGAGACTGACTGGTACACACAAGCTGGACGCACGCAACAATTGAGACGAATTTTAAGACTCACTTGACCACGTCGTTGGCCTGCAACCGAGGATACTACTCCAACTACCTACTTTGAAAATGAAAAAAAAAAAAAACCGAAAGAAAAACGATACGAAACAAAAAGAAAGAAAAAAACAAAACATACCCTACATCGTTTACGTTCGTCAAACAACAACGTTACTGATACCTCAACGTTACATTACGTTTATTCTTTACTTGTCATCGATACACACACACATAACATCGGACTTTTCCCCTCACGCTCGTGTTTTTAATATTTCTTTGAGACAGGCCTGTGCGAAGAGCAATCGAGACTTTTCTATCATTTTGATTTATCAAACGATGAAAATGGATAATTATCTCACGCGACACGATACAAATTGGACGCGGGGGAAATAGAAACGCGAAAAGAAAGAAAATTTGTGAGTGAAAGTATTTTCGTACGTTTGTGAATTAGCGCTCGAACGGAAGCAACGACAGGGCTGGGGGGGGGGGGGGGGGGCGAAAAATAATGAGAAAGGACAGAGAGATGCGTACGAAATATCTATATTTTTGTACTAAATGTCACAGGCGAGACTCGCGAACGAATTTAACATAATTCCTCTGCTATAACGATCCACGAGAAAAAAAAATTAAATTTTGCGTCGACATTTCCGCTTGCATTCTCCCACCCCCATTTACTAACCGACAAGCGTACACCTTTAATAGTCTTTGTCGAATATTGGAATGTATACACATACACGCGCGTATACATATATATATAATAAAGTAAAAATATATCCTGTTCGCACAGGCCTTCCGGTACAAACCGTGCCTTAGATTTTTGTTTTTTTTTAGGGGAATCGGTATATCTATATCGATTATTCGTTTATTTCATGATTTCGTACGGAATGAAAGATAAAAAAATGGGATAACCTCAGGTGAGATGCGTGATGGTCGAATCACAAAACGAAAAAGAAAAAAAAATCGAACAATGAATTATAAATAACGAAGACTATTTAATTACGAGAATCCAATGAAATAAATTATACTTTGAGAAATCATTACGAGCAACGAGCGTCTTTGATTAATTGGAGCTCGTACGAAAATTTCGAAAGGTCATGAAAATATTGCATGTTGCGTCTTTCCGCGTACACAAAAGACAAAACGAATTATTTGAGATCCAAGAATTTTCAGTCCAAGGTCTCCTATATCCTTGTGAATTTGTACAAATATAAAAGACTCTCTCTCTCTCTCTCTCTCTCTTATTATAGCAGCTCCCGCGAAACACTTTTTTTTCTTTCTTCGATCCATGACTAAATTTTTGTCACGCGTAACATCCGATAGTGATGGAACGGTAAAAATTACACGAAGTACGGGTTATTATTTATCGTAGAACTCAAGGGAACCCCATTTGTCGAGGAAAAACTCTTGAAAGGAAAATTTTGTTTCTTTTCTACGGTTTACTTTTGTTTTTCTACTTTGCATTAAGACTTGAATTACGCGCGTTGGTGTCGTAAATTAACACAAGCAGAGTTGGCGTGAAAATTTTCAGGCCGAGTGTGGAAGTGCACATTAGAGGGGTAAAACAAAAAATTGCATCATGTTTCCTAAAAGGAATATAAAAAGAAAAATGAGATTTCTTGGTTTGTACCGAATCGCGACACCGACGAGGTGAATTTTTCAAAAAATTGAGACAAGTTTTTTTTTTTTGTTATTATTGTGAAAATTATTTGTAAAAATTTCACGCAAGTGGCTCTGGTGTGCGTGCGAGAAAAGGTGTATGGGCGTGTATACGTGTACGAAGTAGAATCCGAAGCGAGAATGTTTCCGAAATTATGTATTGAGTTTGGATTACAAGTTCCTGTCGAAGCCGAAAAGAAGGAGTTATACGTTCTCGCGATATATCTATGTGAATTATTGCACGGGGTTTAAACAATGAAATTTACGAAGAAAAGGAGAAAAAAAAACACGTAACGTACAACTACGTTGAAGCATCACAAAAAGAAAAAATACCACAAGACTCCTGTGCCTCTTAATTCCCAACACGAAGAGAGATTAAAAAAAAAAAAAAACAACAACTACAACAACGACAACAGCAAAGAACGAGAGAGATGAAAAACGAATCGTTCGAAAAAAATGAACAATTAACTACTTACTGTACTCTTATTAACATGTGCGCTCGACTCTTACTTTGACTGTAACGCAGCATTTCTGCTAGCTGACTGTAACAGACTGTGGCATGAAGGTATCAAATACACACGCTAAAGAAAAAAAAAAAAAAACCCCACTGACTCTCACTCACTCTCATATATATACTCTATATAAATTATTTGCCATAATTAACATAATTAATTGATTAAATCGTGTTCATTAGAAAAAATCTTGCGATATTCCTAAAATTTTGTTGTTCAATCAATTTTAGTAATGTTGTATTCCTAAAATTGTCAATCCCAGCATCACCGTCTAAATCACAAACACACACAAAAAAAAAAAAAAAAACACCCGCTCATCGGTCTCTTCTCTTCTTTCGTTTTCAGGAACAATCATCGGCAGTAGAACGAAAAAAAAGAACAGAAAAAAAAGACAACCGAGTACCTGAAGACCTGTGATATTTGCCGTCTCGTTAAATTTAGCGGACTGGTAAGGACCACTCTACCAGATCGATATATACCGATTAATCGATTTACCTTGTACATATTACGTATATAAACATTTATATACATACATGAATATTCTATATACATACAAAACAAATGTATGTACATGTGTATATATACGCATTTACGAAGAAAAACAAAAAAAAAAAACCGTAACATTTTTATACGAGATAAAATAAATGATTATTCTTTTTTTACTTCATCCAATTGTCAATTAATACGAGATCGTTGGAGTCGCGCACTTTAAGAAGCTTATGTTTCAATTTTGCTTGGACATAACTGCGAGTCACCGATGTATTATGAAACCTTCGGGAGCAAGCGATTGTAAAACAACCCCCGAAACTACTGGGAAGGAAAAAAAAAAAATTTTGCAAACGGCAAGATGACTTTTGATTAGAAAATACATTTGAAAAAATCAGTAGTCTTTTTTTATCGGAAATGGGTGGATAAATAAATAAAAAACACACGCAGTGAATTTACTTTGACTTTGAACTTTACTTTGACTTCTTTATTTTATAACACTACGAAGGTTGCATAACGGTCTTGATTTTTGGTCGTGCACTCGAAAACTGAATTGAAGAAAACAAGGGACCGTTGCTCTGGACCTCTTAGGATGAAAAATCACTTTCTTCTTTCTATCTCATTGTCGCCCGTCGTGCGGTCGCCATAAAACGAAATATGATACGTTGCGAACTTAGTCTAAATAACTTTACGACGTGACATTGAAATATGCCGAAAAGATATTTGAGATTAACTTTTTCAACACGATTTCTTTTCTAGAAATCCAACATGTTTTTAGCCATAATTTCGTTCATTATTCATGAATTTTTGTAATGGTGAAAACATTTTTAAGGTGAAGCCCATTATTTCGAGTTTAATTTTCATTTTGCCAAGTAATCTGACCTCGTTATCAAGTGAAACATGTTTTCCGTAAATTTTCGAAAAAATTACCGGTGTCGAAGAGGAATTCCTCAAGAGGTATTTTTGTCGTTGTTTACGAAATGTTGAAAAAAATGGGTATATATAAAATTTATTTATAAAAATCAGAACGGAAAAGGGATGTGCCCCTTGTTATGGAAGAAATTTAGCTTTTTGGAAAAAGGGCAGGGGAGGTGGGCGGATGCTACTTTAATCGGATTTGCGTCGTCATCACGGGTACGAGCTGTTATACAAACTGGAAAAGTGGAGCACGTTGTACTCCCTTGTGGACGAAGTCGGAAACCCGCAAAATGCTCCGTGGCGGGGAGATCCGCGTACCACGTGCACGATTGATTGCGTGACGGATATCAGAGTATTCGCGGATTTCTCGAATGAGAAGAATCATTGTTAATACGAAACTCGTTACGATCGGACGTGTGTAAAGCGCTCGGAACAATCGTATTTTCGTGTTAAATTTCGAAAATAATTCTTCGAGAGTCCAACTCAAATAGCGTAAATCAAATTGTTTTTCTTTCTTAATTCCGATAATTCAAAACATACTTTTGAATATTTTTGTTCTCGTTAATTTTTATAATTGAACTTTATAAATTTGTCGATTGATGAAAATTTGTTTGCTCAGTTACATTCGTAATTTCTTATTTCGCGTCAATTGCTTCTCTCGACTCGGTGATTGAATCATGCCGAGTGGGAAATGTGCGCGACAGTGATAAGCGCGAATTTCGAGTGCAACGTAGATACGAGTTTGTCGACGAATTGAGCAACGGTGATACTGAAAATATAAGACTTTTTGCCGCGTAATCATGAAGGGCTCGTCGAACGATAATGGCAAAATATCCGATTCCGGATACACGAATACGTGTGTCAGCCAATCCCTAGAGAGGTCAGTAGTGTTTTGTCTTGTTTTGTTTGTTTTCTTTAAGAAAATAAAAAATAATATGAGTTTGGGAGAATGCACGATTGCGAGAGTAGTAATGAAAATCGAAATAGAAATTTTGAAGCTTGAAGGTGAGTAGTGTTGTTTTTTTTTCTTTAAGAAAATAAAACAATAATATAAGTTTGGGAGAATGCACGATTGCGAGAAAAGTAATGAAAATCGAAATAGAAATTTTGAAACTAGAAGGTGAATTTTTGAAGGTGCGTAGTGTTATGTTTTTATTTTCTTTAAGAAAATTAAAAATAATATAAGTTTGGGAGAATTCACGATTGCGAGAGTAGTAATGAAAATCGAAATAGAAATTTTGTAGCTTGAAGGTGAATTTTTGATGATGAGTAGTGTTGTTTTTATTTTCTTTAAGCAAATAAAAAATAATATAAGTTTGAGGGAATGCACGAGTGCGAGAGTAAGAATGAAAATCGGAATAGAAATTTTGAAACTAGAAGGTGAATTTTTGAAGGTGCGTAGTGTTATGTTTTTATTTTCTTTAAGAAAATAAAAAATAATATAAGTTTGGGAGAATGCACGATTGCGAGAGTAGTAATGAAAATCGAAATAGAAATTTTGTAGCTTGAAGGTGAATTTTTTATGGTGAGTAGTGTTGTTTTCATTTTCTTTAAGAAAATAAAAAATAATATAAGTTTGGGAGAATGCACGATTGCGAGAGTAATAATGAAAATCGAAATAGAAATTTTGTAGCTTGAAGGTGAATTTTTTATGGTGAGTAGTGTTGTTTTTATTTTCTTTAAGAAAATAAAAAATAATATAAGTTTGAGAGAATGCACGAGTACGAGAGTAGTAATGAAAATCGAAATAGAAATTTTGAAACTACAAGGTGAATTTTTGAAGGTGCGTAGTGTTATGTTTTTATTTTCTTTAAGAAAATAAAAAATCATATAAGTTTGGGAGAATGCACGATTGCGAGAGTAGTAATGAAAATCGAAATAGAAATTTTGTAGCTTGAAGGTGAATTTTTTATGGTGAGTAGTGTTGTTTTTATTTTCTTTAAGAAAATAAAAAATAATATAAGTTTGGGAGAATGCACGAGTACGAGAGTAGTAATGAAAATCGAAATAGAAATTTTGAAGATTTTATAAAAATAACTCTTTTTGATTTCTTAAATAAAATTCTTGCAATCTAACGTGCAAATGATTACTGTATTTATATCCCTATAAAGTCGTAAAACAAATGAAAAAAAATTATGTTGTATTGCATTAACGGCCAAAAATAATTTAGTTTACTGAAATAGCTGTAATGTTCCTTCTTGCTGGAATTGCGACTCCACTTTGTGCTTAATTTTACTTCACGATCGTCGAAGCGACAAAAAAGCCACTTGTTTCGATGTGCTACAATTTTTATTTTTCATCCTTTAGAAATTGTTGAAGTTCGACCATCATTCTTTTTCCAATTTTTCCCCTATTCCTCACCTTTCCTTCTTCGATGATTTTCAAAGTGCTCACAAGGCTCACAAATAATGAGGATATCGGAGGGATGAATCAAACGGTAACGTGACCTTCCGTTTTAGAATGCAATTTTCGAGTTTAATCGGTAAAATATCTCGATATTTTCCTAAAAATTTATGAGCAATTGAAAAAGCATAATGTCCCAAGCTAAACGAAAACTTGAACGTCGTTTTTATCACAGAAACGAAAATTCCAGACAAATTAAGATTCTACAGAAAAATCTTGTCTAAAGACAAGATTTTAATTCCGGAAAGACAAAAAAAAAAGCAAATTTTACTGGAATTTTCGTTTCTACTATTTAGGAAAATATCGAGCAAATTCTACCGAATAAATTCGAAAAATTGCATTCTAAAACGCAACGTCACGTTACCATTTGATTTATCCCCTGATATTCTCATTATTTGTGAGCTTTGCGAGCACTTATTATTTCGCAACGTGAAGATTACAAGATAAAAATAAATACTCCACGAATTAATTTGTAAAAGATTTATAAACGATCAGTCAACGCTATAAATGTACTTTCTCGTGAGATATTTCCATATTAGTCATTAATAGCATTTGTCAGAGACAACCATCCCGGTATACGACATTGTTTCGTTAAAAAATGTACCGACAATTCAAGCAATCCAATTTTAGAATGGTAACCATTGAAAATCGAGAATCGGTTAAAAAATAGCTCATTGGGCAAAACAGATGTTGTCCCATCTAATTTCGAACGAATAATCTCGTCTTTCAATAACGACATTCCTCCCAAAAATAGAATGTTATTTTGGCACGTTGCTTCTCTTACATTATCACACGTGACTCAAAATAATTGGGGATAATTGGAGTTACGAGGCTGCCGCGACTCTTCATTCTCCTTCGATAAATAAAGGCCGTAACTAATTGAGTAACATAATAGGTTTGTCCTTAATGAATCCGAAAATAAATCACTAAGTATTATCCAATCGTGAATTTACGTGAAATACTTCAAAAACTATTTCAAATCATCAAAAGGAGATTTTGACGTGACAAATATAAAAGGAAAAAAAAATTAACAGAGCCGAACTCATTAACCCTCTGATTGTGAGATGAGACACTGACCCTCAGTACCCTTACAAAAACGATATCGCACCTGTCTTTGTACTCTTAAGGAGTTATACGCAGTCAGGAGACGGAAAAAAGGCGATTTTTCAAGAATTTTTCCTGGAAAGACATTTTAATTTATTAACGTAAAAATTTATATACGTATCGTGGTAACTTTGAACTTTATTTTCATATTTTTTATTTGTAAAAATAATGATTCTTAAAGCTGCTATAGCTTATCTCCGGGAGCTCTTCTAAAAAAAAGGTGTCTGGCGGTGAGCACGATATCTCCGGTTTGGATTATGCAAAATAAAAATAAAACGAAAAAGATTCTATTAGTGGATAGATAAATCTAGGTATTGATCGAAGGAATAGTCGAAATTTTGATTTTTGACAAAATGTCAGCTCCAAAAAGAAAAAATTCCAATTTTCGACCAACATTTTTTCGTTGAATTGTTTAAAAAAAATAGAAATAATTTTTGGAAATCTTATTCCTTCGATCGATGCCTGAAGAATATATCTGAGAAGGTTGTGTTAAAATTGCAGACCGACCGGTTGAGCCGTTTTTGAGAAATCGCGCTCACCAACTTTGAAAACACCGTTTTGAGAAAAACGCAAAGTTTAGTCCGCCTACTTTGTGACGCTCCGAGCGTCCTTACAAATATTTTGGAATTTGGAATTTTCAGAGAATATACTCAAATATATGTACATTCCGAAAATGCGATAAAAAAAAAATCGATTTTTTGAAATTTCCAACTGCGTATAACCCCTTAAACGTAATATTTTTATTTCCATTCGGCATTACGTGAAAATAAATTTGACCAATAAAAAAAAAAAACATTATACTTTTACGATATATTGTCATTTTTATCTTTCTAATGGTTTCATCTTTTAAACAGCCCGCGCATTTCCGAGATATAATTTATGTACTTTTATTGGGCAGTAATTGAAAATAAGATAATAATAATTGTTGGAGAACTGTGCAGTCCGATTTGTCCTAATGATGAGAATTAACGAATTCTAATAAAACCCAGTACAATAAGCGATAGAAAATTCGTGTGTTGGACAAAGCGGTATTGTAGAATGCCTATGTAAATCAATATAGTTATTTATAGGTATACGCAATCAGTTTATTAGCACTTGACATCACTTGGATGAGCGAGAACGGCAAAGCGTTCTCGCCGCTCGGTGTTAGAGTCGTTCGCAAAAACAAAAGATATAACACACTGCTGTTAGAACGGGTCACGGGGCCTCGAACGTGAATCGACCGCGAGAAGCTTTACTTATATAATGATTTTTCCTACCGGATCCATTCATATATTTGCCGGTCCCAACACTGTGTGCGTGAAGCACGGACTGTTTGGCCTGACACGTGTAAAATGGTTTGCGTAAGTGGACAGTTTATGGAACGTGTACAATTGTATTAATATCTCGTAGCAATGTTAAGTATGACGCGAATAAGATGCTATGTCCCTGGAACAATGAAAAATTAAGATGAACGATTCCAATGCCGTTGAGCAGAAATAAAGGTGGGCCCATCTGGTGGCCGAATGTAAAAGTAGAAATCTTGACTTTGCTCCATAACGATGTGTTTTATATTTGGATATCGGAGGGCTTTGTCAGTAAAAAATACGCCTGGGACAGTTTCATATTGTTTTCGAACGCTTATTTATTCATTTTCGTATGAATAGGATATTGAAAACAAGTTTTCCGCAAGTGTATCCCGATGAAATGTTCCGCGTTACTTCTTTAAGTGGAGGAAATAGGGTTAGACGGTTCGAAAAATCGATTTTTTTTAAATTTCATAAATTGTTAGTAAAACTATTGAAAAATATGTTCCCAAAATTTTTAATGAAAATTCCGACTCGTTCTATTGTTATAAGCCATTAAAGTGAGTAGCTCTCCTTCAGGCCCCGCGCGCGCTATTTTTTCAAACGCGTTTTTCTGAAAACGACGTTTTTTGAACTTGCGTACACGCTAGTTTGAAAAGTTTTCAACCAATCGCTTTGAAAATTGGCAGTTACTTTCTTCATCGTATTGCGCTCTATATGAACCTAAAAGCGGAATATTATCATTATTTAAAATAATTTTTTTTTTGCAAATAAAGTTGTAAAAAATGGCAAAGAATCATGCTTTTTTGTTTTGACCCCTGTAAAAAATTCAATTTTCTATTTTTTTGATAGCCTTTAGGTTCATATAGAAGAGAGACATATAATAAAAGTAAATTCCAAGCTCGTTTGATTTCAGATGAAAATTGCGTCTTCCAGAATGTACGCAAAATGCTGAGTCTGATTGTGACCTGCAATATGGGGTCGCTAATAATTTCGGTGTTTTTCAAGGAAATTCTTCAAAAATTTTATAGTATATACTTAAATATCTGTATAAAATATTCTCAAAGTTTCAATGAATTATATTCATTTTTTATACTATAAAAAAATTCATGAAAATCATTGAGAAAACGCTGTCCTAACCCTATTTGCCCTTTAAGACGGCATTTTTATAATTGCTTGCGGAAGTTCATTTGTGGGGGAGAGCATCACTAGTGGTTGGGACAAACGAGATACGTTTTACGACGCAAATTCAATTGTCATGATCCTTTTTACGGTATCAAACATTTCGAAGTAATTATCGCGTCGTTGATTTTGCGAGAGAAAGAAAAAACATGTTCAGCACGAGTATGCAGGCTAGGTTGAGGCGTGCCTACTTTTAGTACCACTAAAGACCGTTAGGACGCTTTCGCCATTGAAAATGAACAAAACTGACCGTTTGTACATCCTAAAATTGGTGAATTTATGTAGAATTGGCCATCTGGTAGACGAATTCTGAACTACAGAACACTTTATGCTCGAAGTTTCTTCATATTCGCATAACCTAAGCTGTAAAAGTACGCTTGTCGTCGCCATACTGCCACCGTCATGTTTCCACTTCCCTATGAGTCTATAATCTCGAGATATCGAGTGAAAGTACATCGTAAACAAAAAAATGTCCCTCTCTCTCCTGTTCCCTTTCCCGTTAAGTCACGTTTGGCGAGCATGTGACGAAGTATATTGTTTATTTTTCTTTTTCCGTCTGTCCCATGGGTTGTCTATGGAGATTGTATGCGAAGAGTTAAAAGGAATTGCCGGTTAGGAGAGGATTTTTCGCGGGTATCCCAAGCTCTCTTAACTTTTTAGCCTCAGTCGTATTTGATCAATGGGCCGTAGAAGGCATTTTTTTTTCATGCACCTCGGAACATGCGCGATAAATCGGTTTATATGGAAAGTTTGGAAATAATATTTTACAGATAACATTGCAGAGGCGTTCGGATAAATGCTCGTGAAATTTTCAGTAATGTGAATCAATAAGTCTTCTCGAGATTTTTCCATTAAATGATACTTTTACAATCATTAACGAGCAAAAATAGTATTTAACTTTTGGAAATTTTTTGAAAAGGCTCCTTAAATCTTCACTTAGCTAATCGCGACATTGGTGGATTGACAAAAAAAAAAAAGTGGGCAATTAATTTATCATAAAAATAACGTGATTAAAGTAATTAAACTCCTAAGCATAATTTTCTAGGAGCCTAAAGAAAACCCAAAGTATAAAAAGGAAAAATAAAAAAATAAGAAATAATAAGGAACGCAATCTCTTTAATTGTGAGACGGTGCAAAAAAGTTTTGGAGTAGTCCCGGGAGACGAGTGTTTGTATCTCTTAGAATATAATATTACGAATAATTCTTAAGCTAATGATATTCAATGGTAATAACGATGCGAGGATAAGATATAACAATAATTTTTGTTTATGTATATTTACAGTAGCGACAGCTCGCTTTCACGAAACAGCAATCGCTCCGAGAGCAGTGGTTACTGTGGTGGGAACCCTTCAACATTTGACTCCAGGTAACGATCATCATTATATTAAATAAAATATAAATAACCATCTGCCCTCATTTTAACATTTTTTTTCTCAAGCATCAAATATTGCATACGATAAAGAATAAAAAATAAAAAAATTTGATACCAAAGTACAAAAGGTTCAATCGTAAATTCAAGTGACGCTATTCCATGTAACGATTCTCAACGAGTTATATCGCCAAAAGAGATATAACTCGTTGTTTAAACAATTACGAGAATTATTTGTTTAAACTACTTTTGTGGCTAACTTCATGAAAACTATTGACTGGGCTATGGCCGCTCAACATTTCCCATGATGCTTTGCAGTCTACTCCATTAGATTTAAACGCAGATGAGGCACGTTAGGTAATCTCTTGGTAACCGAACAAAGGTTACTTTCTCGAAATCGCTGATTCAAAATATACAAGACAGCTCGTACGGGACGAGATGTAAAATAGATAACAGATCTATTTATAGAATACGAATAAGAGCAACTTTGCATGGAGGAAATTTGCACTAGTAAGCTCTTCGAGCATTTTATCTCGATTTTCCATAGTTGTCATGCTCTCACGACGAATTATCAAGTGGTCGCACGGTTCTCGCAAGTGAAATGATGAATGAAAATTGTACTCTGTTACGAAAACGACGAAAGATGGGTCACGAAAATAATTTTTCTACAATATATTTGTATATAGTGGATATTACGTGACGAGTGCGAAATTATAAATAACATTGGGACACTTTGTGGATGGAGTCAGTTGTATTATAACGAAATTATGAATTGGGATGAGATTTACAGTGAGGGCTCCTTTTTGTTAGTTTCAAATTATTGTACTAAATATATACGAACCTTTAATAATAGCGATGTTACTATATTTAAACTCCGATTTCGAGGATATCTCATGATAATAGCAATTCTACCCTCACGTTGAGAAGGACATTGAAACGTGCCTTTCTGTCAATTCTCACAGTTACGTGGACGAATTTGTGGTATAAATAGTACATCACAAACGTGATCCCCTAAAACTTATCTATATTACGCACAATCGACGATCTAAACATAGGTAGAATTATAAGATCCTCGATTAGGCGCTCCGATCAATCCAATTTTTCTCATATCAATCAGAGTTCAAATTCCATCTAATGTCGGAACTAGATTTCAAAGAAATAACGAACTAAGCTTAAATTACATTGAAGAAATTGACCGTCAATCGTCAGTAGAAGCATTTTAGGATGTTAACTGCGCGAAATCGCAAAGTCATCGTGATTTTTTGTTTTCGTGCGATTCCAAATCGTTAACGTACATGTACGACTATCATTGAGTCACTGTGTAATTCGAGTGCGTTAAAAAAATCTTTATCATTTTGAGGGCATTCATTTTCGAGCGATATTTTTTTCAATCAACTTTTCACGAACAATCACCCTTCCTACTTTATTTTTCGCAGTAAATGATCATGGTACAAAAAAAAAAAAAAGATTGAACAATTGATTGTAGAATATCATAAAAATGATTTTGCGACGAAATAATAACGAATTACAATTAATGTGATATTACATAACAAAGTCACATTTTTTCTTCCTCCTCGAGTAAGCAACGATAATTTGAAATATTTGTTCGATTGTTAATGATAAAGTTAGTGATCGTTTGTAATTTTGGAAAATGACAAAGATTTTTTTAAACCAATTATAATTCGTTATTTGTAATGAAACAAAGAGTCTCTTTCGCGAGAGGAAAAATTTGTTGCAAATTACAAAGTCGGGAGGTATCCGCGGATATACGACACACAGAAAAACTAATGGCCTTATAGACATACCCGGCTTGCGAGAAGCACGTGTATCTCCGCGTGCCACCTCGTTTCGTTATACGAGCTCTCGGTGTCTTACACTTTATATGCAATATTGCCAGTGACATACATACATGAATAAATATAAACATATATATATATATATATATATATATATGTCGAAACTGTGACCGCCGTTACGATCCGTGGCACGAGCCTTGAAAGCTGCCTATCTCAAGTGGTCTCTACTTGTCTACTTTGAAATCATTTAATAATTATTCGAGAACACGATACGAAAGAAAAGAGAAAAAAAAATGTTTTCAGAAAAATCTGCTGATTAAGGGGCATGGCCACGGTAGCGGATATATAATCATGTGCACATTTAACAATTTTTTTTTTATGAAAAAGTGACTTAATTATAAAACTAATTACACATCTATTTAGTACAAATATCAAGCTAATGAACATTTTTTTTTTCTTTTTTCTTGTTATACAAAATGGCCGACTACTGCTATTTGCTTTTGGTATCTCTTTTTACGCGGCGTGACATTTGGCATCCGCAATTTTTTACCCAGAACAAAAAAAAAAAATTCTCGTTAATCTACATCAGAATACTTGGAGAAGTAAGTACGGAATTTGAAAAATATTGTTTTATTCGAATATTGTGGGCCGTCGAACTTAAGGGAGGGGTAAGGGTTTCAGCGTTAAAAAAAACACTTTTTTTGCGATTTTTTTTCTCAAATATGAATTGAGCTATTTTATTCGAACCTTTTGTACATTATTGAGCATACTTTCGACAATGTTGTGTAATTTTTTCATGCCGAAATATTGAAGCATAAGCCCGTAACAGAGCTTCCCCCAGAACGTCTTGGAAAAAAAAACAATTTGCGGTGTTCACTATAACTCGGCCGGAAATTATCTGAAAATGAAAAACCATGAAAATTTAGTCAAATTATAATCAAATCTTCCCCCCAACATTCTCTGATAATTTTTTTTTTTCATTTAAAAATTTTTGTCGGCCATCTAAAGTGTGAACTGTTATTTTCCACGAAAAATTCCGCCATTTTGTAGGTGGGAAACACCCTTAATGTAAAAAAAAAAAAAAAAATTTAACTAAACGTTGGGGGGAGGTATTTTATATGTAGAAAATGTGTACAAATTTTGAAATGAATCGGTCGAGTAGCTTTTAAATGGCAGTGAACACGGACTTTGAAAAAGTAATTTTGAGAAAAACGCGTCTAAAGTTTATGAAGTAAAAAAGTGAAGAAAATATTTTTTTTTTCCAACTTACACAGAATCATCGATTCCAGCTCGTTTCTTCTTTTAAAATATTGTAGTGTAGAGTATACACTATATACTATATACACAATAGCAATGAATAAACTGTATACCTGTTCGACAGCTGCACTGCCAGCCCGATCGCCCGCAGCTGTTAGAGGTATAGCGTTAAAGGCCAGGGAGATTAATAAGACAATAACTTCAAGAATATTGCTTAGATCGGTTTAAAATTTTAAGGACATATTTTTGAAATGTTAAACAATAAGATAAGACAAAAAAAAAAAAATTCGATTTTTCGAAAGTGAATACCCTTACCCCGCCCTTAAAACGTGAATTTCCAGTGAAAAACCAGTTTCTTATAAAGCTGCTCATAACATGGAAAGTTTTTAATTAATCAGAAATTCCGTACGTACTTCTCTGCGTAATGTAATTAGAAACATAATTTTTTGATTTGAAGTTAATCGGATAAAAATTGTCGAAGTTATTTATCACGCGGCGCGTTCAATGTTGGCGAAAAGTAACTCACGAATAGTTACTAACGATTAGTAACTTATTTTTATGATGATCAAGCATCGGTTGAGCAAAAAAACAACATCGATTTTTTGAAAATTCTACCGTGGCCATATCCCTTAACGGGTTAGGTCACTCTAGAGGCCGAAAAAATAGGCTTTTTTGGGGATTTTTTTTTTCAGAAAAACTACAAAATAAATTGAGATTACAAAATAGGGCGTTTATCACACACATCAGTGACTGTATACAATAATTTTTTTTGAAGTGATTAATTTCAAAATGGCGGCTGTGCAGCGTTGTTGCGATGACGTCTCCGTTTTTGTTGGCCGGAAACATAACTCAGACAATTTTCAACCGATTCACTTGAAATTTTGAATATATCTTTAAAAATACATTGTCTATGGAAGCGCCTAGGACTTTTTTTTTATATTGCATAGTTCATTTGTTATAAACAATTTTCTGACGATTTTTTAAGCAAATTTTTCACTTTGCACATTGAAAGTGCGCCATTTGGCCAAAAATCAAAATATCGCAAAAAAATCCTACGCACTTCCATAGACAATGTATTTTTAAAGATATATTCAAAATTTCAAGTGAATCGGTTGAGAATTGTCTGAGTTATGTTTCCGGCCAACAAAAACGGTAGACGTCATCTCGCAAAATGCTGCCCAGCCGCCATTTTGGAATTAATCGTTTAAAAAAAAATTATTGTATACAGTCACTGATATGTATGATAAACACCCGATTTTGTAATCTCGATTTATTTTGTAGTTTTTCTGAAACAAAAATCCCCAAAAAACGCCTATTTTTTCGGCCTCTAGTAATATTAGTAATTTTTATAAAAAGACAATGTTCTCTCAATTTGAATCTCCTCGAGTACCGTCTGTTGTGTACACATATTCATAAATAGTCCATTCTTTTATAACGAAACGATATTCGCAATTCATTTGTTAATGGATCGAGAATGTATATACATTATTTTTCGAATTAACGGTTGATACGAGAAGATCCAAATATTTTTACACAATTTTTGACATATCTTTGGCCCAGATTAATTACGTTATGCCTTGGATATAATTTATATGTAATATACACGATGTAATAATGTGTCCGGAGCCGAGTACTTATATACATAGATAAATCCACTTACGATATATAACAACTAGGAAGCTTAAAGTACAGTACAGAGAGCACACGATTTCTTCGGTCATTCGGTCAGACGGAGAAAGCAGGAAGTCTTCGGGACCATTCTGGAGAAAATTGATCGTTCTCTCTTTCTCTCCTCCCGATTAGATAATCATTTCTGGCTGATGGGTCGCGCGTTTATTGCAACGACAATGATAAATTTCAATTCTTCCAAGCAATTTTCATTTCTAAAGCAAAACAAAAATTAATCAATCAATTTACTAATTAGATTAATTAATTTAATGATTAATCATACCATAAATAAATTCATTGATTTTTATGAAGTAATAAAAATTCTTTATAATTATGATGACGTTCGAACGAGAAGAATTTCAACAAACAGTCAATTTGATCAAATCAAATAATTGCAAGTCCAATAATAAGACAAGCGACGAATATGCATTCTGTGGAAAAACAGGCAGTGTGAATTTTCAGTGTAACAGTTTTGGCTGTTATTATATTTCTAATACAAATTTATCTATTTTTTTATTTTAATTTAGTTAATAAAAAAGAAAAAAACAGAAAAAAAGTTGATTATGCGCATTTGGCGAAATACCCCAAATTTTTCGTGGAAAGAATTACGAGGATCTTGACGGACGGAGAAAGAGAGGAGATTGGAAACTGAAAGTTTTCATTTACAAAAGCCAATAAATATAAGCTCGTTCTATCCGAGTTACGTGAACTATCTACCGCGTAGTAGGTCCTCTCTGGTCCATGTAATCGCCTTCCATTAAAAATCCATAACAAAGGGCACGTTATATGAAACACGTATTGAATATATATATATATAGACGATTCTTGAGGATGATTATACACCAAAATGGTCCAGCACTCTTAATGAATAAAGACCTTATTGCATAACGTATGGAATAATTAATGAGGAGTGGAAAGGGAGATTGTTCGCTGTCATGGTCTAAGTCACGTTTACAAAAATTAACGAATAATCCCCCCGCCCCCCACCCCCACTATCGCGGGAGTTTACTCGCGAGAGAGGATTTGTTACGTACAACTTCAGGATATTTCGGTTGTCGCGTGTTTTACCGATAACAACGTGTGTCTGTGTATGTCATTTTAACAAAAGCTTGGGTGCACGTTGTTAAACGTTCGAGCAATGTTTTACTTACGTGCGTCACGTCCGAACGAATCGAGGCACATGGGAAGCCACGAGGCGGTATAACAAAATGAAAAATGATTCGAGCGATTATATTATTGAAAAAAAAAATCTCCTCGAAAGCAATGCAGATAACGATTGTTTGGATTTGTTTGTAAAATAAAAAATTTACCGTCGGAGAAATTTATAATTTCGGAGCAATTGACAATTATCGATTTGTGATTGTATAACAATGGATATTTTTGTTTTTACATCAGTCGTATTCACTCATTGAATGCACTCTCGTTTCGAGAAACGTGACATCTCTATTTTGTTACGTGTATCTAATGTTACGAAATGGCGAAACAAGCTCTAAACAATCGACTGTTTATAACGCATTTTCACCGGCGAAATTTCTTTCTGCTCAATAATACGATATTGTTAATAATTAAAAAAGCAACAATTTCAATGGAAAAATTCGTAAAATTGAGTTTAAGAAAAGTGCAGAAAACACATAAACGAATTATAGTTTAATAATTTGAAAAAAAAATCATTAGTTTCCGTCAACAACTCGAAGGCCAGCAGGTCCAATGGAAAAAAAAAATCAGTTTAATACAATCATCGAGGAATCGAATCGTTTTCATTCGCCAATTCAGCGAGGCAATATCACGAAAATCCCAATGAAATGTTCATAGAAAAGAAAATAAACGAAATATAAAATGTTTCTTTACTTTTCGTTTGGTTTGATAATCTAAAGATACCGCGTACGACGACGAGTGAGGGAGATGCAAAAAAACTCGAGATCTCATTCATTTATCGTGATCTGCAATTGCAGCAATTATGCCCTGCCTCAACCTATCAGCAGGCGTAAGGAGCATAACAAGAAAAAGTTTAAAACAGCGACGACAACGAGCTTCGGTAACATCGATCCTAATGCCGGCACGCAGCTCAACACGGGAAGGCCGAACAACGTCGGAACATACGAGACGAACAGGAGTTCGTGCGATTTTACAAACAACTGCAAAAAATCAGGTTGGTCAAACGTTTTGAATAATGCGAAAAATCACCTTTATTACCTTTCTCCACTCTTGTTTCCAAACAACCGAGAGGCACCCCTGTGACAGAGAGTAACAACGATAGAGAACAGAATTTTTTTTTTTTACCTATGACAAACAATGAATTTAACAGCTTGATTAAAGAAAATTTAAAAAAATATAACAATAATTGCTACAATTAATCGATGGCATTAGAGCAGATAAAAGTAACTGACAAGCTTGTGGCAACAATTCGATGATATGATAGTAAATCGCAAATAGGATTATCAAACGGTCCTGAAACGATTCGATCGACGAGCATTATTAATCGTATTAATCCTTCATATATATTTACGAACTGTGCCCCGCGGTTTCACGGCGTTAAATTTCCATCCCCCGATTTAACGCGATGCTGCCGCTCTTTAGGGTCATAGCATAAAGTTATATGGCGTAAAGCCTGCCTGAATAAACGGACTATCCAATGCAAAAAGACTTTTCCAAATCGGATTAATATTTCCTGAGATTAGCGCGTTCGAACATAGAAATACAAACATACCAATACAAACATACAAATACAAACATACAAATACAAACATACAAATGCAAACATACAGATGCAAACATACAAATACAAACATACAAACGCAAACATACAAATACAAACATACAAATACAAACATACAAATACAAACATACAAATACAAACATACAAATACAAACATGCAAATACAAACATACAAATACAAACATACAAATACAAACATGCAAATACAAACATACAAATACAAACATACAAATACAAACATACAAATACAAACATACAAATACAGGCATACAAATACAAACATACAAATACAAACATACAAATACAAACATACAGATACAAACATACAAATACAAACATACAAATACAAACATACAAATACAAACATACAAATACAAACATACAAATACAAACATACAAATACAAACATACAAATACAAACATACAAATACAAACATACAAATACAAACATACAAATACAAACATACAAATACAAACATACAAATACAAACATACAAATACAAACATACAAATACAAACATACAAATACAAACATACAAATACAAACATACAAATACAAACATACAAATACAAACATACAAATACAAACATACAAATACAAACATACAAACTCTCCAGCTTTATTATAGCAGTAAGATAACTCCAAATGCACCAGAGATGTGATAAGCTGATTTTTTTAAAAATTATACTTGAATAATTACGCTAATCCCAATTTTCCGCTACTGGTTCATCAATTTAAAGAAAATAAATTCATCGTTAGGTTAAATAGGTAATAGGTTTTTTGGTTATTAGGTAATAAAAATAAAAACTGTAATTACATTGTACCAATTAAATATTTCACTATTTTTTTTCATGAACTCATTTTTTGTCGACACATTCCTACGAACGTTTCAAAAATGTTCCACCGCAATCAGAAAATCATATTGAATGTTGGCAATTTTTATAATTGGGGAATGATTTCAGTTATTAGAGTGAAATTTGGGACACCAGATGAGCAATTTTGGCATTTGTTAAAGATGAACTCTGATAAAAAATCTGAAATATGAAGATTTTCTCAAATTTTGAATTTAATAAAATGGAAAAAAAAAGACGGAAGGACTGTATTGCTCCATTTAGCGCAAATATCAAACAATTGAGTTACACAAATATATTATTGGTGAAGAATGTGCGATACTATTTTTTGACTGAACTTTTGAATTTTTCGAAAGAAGCGATCCATATTATTGTCCATTGATAAATTAATAAATGAAATAATCAAATCTCGAATAATTGTGCTTTGTGAATAAACAATTTTTTGACTGAACAATGATACAATTTTTTGACTGAACTTTTGAATTTTTCGAAAGAAGCGATCCATATTATTATCCATTCATAAATTAATAAATGAAATAATGATATTTCGAACAATTGTGTTTTGTGAATAAACAATTTTTTGACTGAACAATGATACAATTTTTTGACTGAACTTTTGAATTTTTCGAAAGAAGCGATCCATATTATTATCCATTCATAAATTAATAAATGAAATAATGATATTTCGAACAATTGTGTTTTGTGAATAAACAATTTTTTGACTGAACAATGATACTATTTTTTGACTGAACTTTTGAATTTTTCGAAAGAAGCGATCCATATTATTTTCCATTGATAAATTAATAAATGATATAATGAAATCTCGAACAATTGTGTTTTGTGAATAAACAATTTTTTGACTGAACAATGATACAATTTTTTGACTGAACTTTTTAATTTATCGCCAGAAGCGATCCATATTATTGACCATTGATAAATTAATAAATGAAATAATCAAATCTCGAGCAATTGTGCTTTGTGAATGAAAGTTAAGAAAAAAAAAAGTCACAATTTCGCGTGATTCACATTTTACATAAACAAATCAAAATGCACATTTTAATGGTGACACAATTTTTCCATTTTTGTACATCATCAATGACTATTTTCGGCGTGAATATACATACACACATACACGTAACACTCTCGTTTTATCCTTAGAACTCATGGACATCAATTATATAGGCCGTGTCAATTCCTTTATAATCCCTCTGTATAGATACCTCTGTATAGATACCTCTACCATCGTAGACACCTCCCGTTGGTTTCGCAACGATGTTATGTCGACAGTATCAATTTTGTCGCTCGATTTTATCCGCGATGTCAATAATAGTCATTTGTCCTTCGTTTTCGCGAATACGACATTTAGCATGTTATATTGACAGTAACTTTTCGGTGATTGAGTGATATTTCAGTTTCATATCAATAACAATTGAGTATGCACAGGACAAAGAAGAGTTGCGTTTCGTTCATTCGAGAATTATATAATCTAATCAATTATACAATCACTTACATTATTTTTGATAAATCGGGGGGAAAAAAATCGCAGTTGTAGTTATTAAAATTTTTAATTACATTCGCGATGTTGATTATTTTTTATAGAATGTTAATTCATGAACTTTTGCACAGGACAAAGAAGAGTTGCGTTTCGTTCATTCGATAATTATATAATCTAATCAATTATACAATCACTTACATTATTTTTGATAAATCGAGGGAAAAAAATCGCAGTTGTAGTTATAAAAATTTTTTATTACATTCGCGATGTTGATTATTTTTTATAAAACGATAATTCATAAACTCTTCGAGACCACGAAACAGTGTATCTACTTGGTAATAAATCATTATGATACTTTTCTGTATGTTAACAAAAGCGGTAGTGCAGTTTGTAAAATTAAATTTTTGAATTCAACCCTCGTTTGACCAGTGCGTACACAGCAAAAAAAAGAAACAACAAATAAACCTGACTCTCATTACCCCACTGTGATATACAGATATGTATCGTCGATCGAATCTCGGGACAAACATTATACGAATGGGATATATGTATGAACGGAAAGGCATCGCTCAAAAGTACTTGGACGATTTTTAGTTCACGAATTTACAGAGTTCGCTCATGATGTTGAAGTTTGCATCGTTGGAATGCAACGAAATTAGATTTTGTACATCATTAAATCCCCTTAAGATTGGATTATCGATGACAAAAATCGTTAAAACGTTTTATTGGGGTCTTCTTCAAGGACCTGGACCTAAATGGGCACGAGAAGCAAGAGCAATACTGAAAATGGAAATTTAAAAACTTATTTGCGTTGCGTTCCAACGATGCAAACTTCAACATCATTTTCGCTGCTCAATTGTGAAGTCTGTGAGACTACGCTTTAAGGTAGTTCTAACGCAAATGAAGAGTAATGCAAATTTAATAAATTTTTGGGAAAACCTAGAAAAAGTACTGAAGAATACTTATGCGAAATTTGAGACTGTTTCACCGTACCGTTTTCAAGATATCGTTTATCAAAAATTGCAAAATTTGCATACGAACGTATACCTATACCGTACGAAATGAGCACTTCCCGGATATTTAGTCACCAAAATGTACGAAGGAGTAATGAAAAATGCTTGAAATTTGGCACGAAAGTAGTTTAGTAGATGAAGAATAACATATATTTTACAGTAAATTTTCGACCATACAGTCAAAAAGTATGGATTATTGCAAAAATATTGTTTTGAGGCTAGAACTCGTGAGCATGACAACGTCGCTGCGCGACGTGGCTGCCCGCCTCGCGCACCGCTCCTTCTATCCCCTCCCATTTCTTGTGTTAGAACTACCTTAAGATGAGGGTTCCGTAACGACACAAAGAGAGAGAGATAGAGGATTTTCTACGTACCGAGAGAATAATGACGATATTAGAGAACATGTGATGTTCGTCGAGAGCCAAGAGCATGTTATCGGGTACGATTAAATCGAGAATTTGACAATGCCCAGATACTCATACTCGTTAATTGAAATGTCAGAGTAATGGCAATAAGTGTCATTAATTAGAAATGAACAGTCAGTCTATGAAGAATCGACTTTTATTGTTCTAAATTTCTACTCTAAATTAATTCTTTTCTATCTAATGCCAATGTGTTTCAGTGTAATGACGTTTTTTTTTTCCTTTTCAAGATTGTGGCCAATCCTTTCTCGAAACAGCGACTCTAACATTGCCACACGATTAATTTCCCCTCGTACATTGCGAAAACAAAAAAAAATATCGTTTTTTCACCGAAGCGAATTTCGGAGGACAATGATATTTTTCGAACTAAGAACTCCGCGGATCAAATTAAGTCAAATCGGAGTTAAATCTTTAGAATCATTTGTACAAGTTTTCATGCGTTTATTGACGGTAATAAAAGATGAACGGTAGCGTCAGAAATGTCGTTAACGTAGAAAAATATTTCCAGCAGTGAATTCATTTTTTTAAATTACACTGGCTAAGAAAGATTGATTAAAAAGTCAATAGCCCCTACATAGAGCGTATCACGAACGTACATCTAGAAGCGAAGAATAAAAAACCCGAGAAAAATGAGCAATGACCGATCAAGAGACACCTCAGCGTTTTGACCCAAATAATTAACGAGTTAGACCACTCTAGAGGCCGAAAAAATAAGCTTTTTTGGGGATTTTTTTTCAGAAAAACTACAAAATAAATCGAGATTACAAAATAGGGTGTTTATCATACATATCAGTGACTGTATACAATAATTTTTTTGAAACGATTAATTAAAAAATGGCGGCTGTGCAGCGTTTTTGGGATGACGTCTCCGTTTTTGTTGGCCGGAAACATAACTCAGACAATTTTCAACCGATTCAATTAATATTTTAAATATATCTTTAAAAATACATCGTCTATGAAAGTGCGTAGTGTTTTTTTCTTATATTGCATAGTTCATTTGTTACTAATAATTTTCTGACGATTTTTTAAGCAAATTTTTCACTTTTCACTTTAGAAGTGCGCCATTTGGCCAAAAATTAATATATCGAAAAGATCTTACGCACTTCCCTAGACGATGTATTTGTAAAGATATATTCAAAATTTCAAGTGAATCGGTTGAGAGTTGTCTGAGTTATGTTTCCAGCCAACAAAAACGGAGACGTCATCGGAAAAACGCTGCACAGCCGCCATTTTTAAATCAATCGCTTCAAAAAAATTATTGTATGCAGTCACTGATATGTATGATAAACACCCTATTTTGTAATCTCAATTTATTTTGTAGTTTTTCTGAAAAAAAAAAAATCCCCAAAAAAGCCTATTTTTCGGCCTCTAGAGTGGCCTGACCCCTGAAGAAGAAACCCTTCTTCTTCAAGTTCAGTTATACTCTTATATCCGGTGTGCCGATCGCGTGTAAAGCAAAAGAAATAGAGAGAGAGAGAGAGAGAGAGAGAGAGAGAGCAGGAAATAAATATAAAAAAATATTTTGAAAAAAATACGTAAAGAAATAGAAATTTGGCATATAATGTATATGTTGTTGGTTGGTATTTACGAAGAAGAAGTAGCCGGTGTAGAGTTGATCGACGACAAGGGACTAGGGGAGCACAACGGGGACTCTAACTCCACAGAATCCGACGGAGGTGTTGGTACGATTAACAAAACTCTGGAAGATACGACATCTAACGCCAATGTTAGTATTCCATATATATGTAAAAAAAAAACAATGCAAAAAAAAAAGAAAATCAAAAACAAAAAAACCGCCAGCGTCCAAAAAAAAACCGGGGAAGCGTCGTGGGAAACTGAATGCATGATGTATACATTGCCGAGATGGTGTGTATACATTCAATGCAAGGTAAAATAAACAGAACGACCCCAAGCAATAAAAAAAAAAGTTTCAAAAACCAATGATACTTGAGTGAAATGTAGATCGGAAAAAAAAGAAGAATAAAAAAATGGCTAAGTATACATTTAAGCACTAACGACAAAAAAAAAAACAAAAAATGGTCCACTCGTGATTCTCTGTTCTCCAGAGTGTTCGAGTGTTAATTTTAAACTGTCGAAGCGGCCTCGACGATCGAAAGAAAATAAAAATAAATATCTCCCGTTTCAACGCCGAGCTTCAACGACCTAATCGACGTAGATTTGATTTGGGCGATTGGTGGTTTTTTATGATGTTGAAGTTTGCATCGTTGGAATGCAACGAAATTAGATTTTGTACATCATTAAATCCCCTTAAGATTGGATTATCGATGACAAAAATCGTTAAAACGTTTTATTGGGGGTCTTCTTCAAGGACCTGGGCCTAAATGGGCACGAGAAGCAAGAGCAATACCGAAAATGAAAATTTAAAAATTTATTTTCGTTGCGTTCCAACGATGCAAACTTCAACATCATGGTTTTTTTTTCTTCAAGAAAATAATAATTCAAAGGTGTACGAGACGAGACATTGATCTCAAAATCTCGTATTTGTGATGGCTGGTGTACTGTTGTATGTAATGTTGTTTTTTTTTTTTACAATTTCTTTTATTGCCTCAGAACTCATTTGTCTTTGTATTTGGATAAAACGAAAAATATATAAAGCCCGCTAACGTGACGATTATTTTAACAATTGTTCGTGTGATAATTTCCGTATAAAGGTGGGATTTGGCGCGGTGATATCGATGAAGAAGGGACTCATTATCGACGCGACATCGTCGTTAGGGACGGCACTTGGCTACACGAGAGAATCGTGGGTCGATCGTGCCTTCATCGATTTTGTACATCCAAAGGACAAACAATCTTTTGCCAATCATCTAGCCAAGAATGTCGCTCGGTCCTATGGTCATAATCGTGACAAGGGTAAAAAATCATTTCGAGATTTTTAAATGGTCCTTTTACAATTTTTTTTCCGATAGTCGTATTTTACTCGGTCGATAACAAGAGTTTTGTTACCTATCGAGCGATTACTCGGTCGATAAGAAGACATTTCTACCGACTGAGCAATGTGAATTGGTAATTGACGTGAGTAACGAGGCTTCATTAACGTTTTTATTCAATTTAAATCCTTATCTCAGATCTCAGTGGACGTCAGGAGAGTCTATTTTGCAGTTTACGAAGTAACGACGAGGCAATACCGATGATGGAATGTGGAAGCGACGAGAGAAATTCACCACATGACAATCTGTATCAGCCGTTTTATCTGACAACGAGCGTCAAGTTTTTTCGCAAGGGTACCATCGATGAAAAACCGCGAACGATGTTTCTTATTGTCAAAGCCGAGCCGATTGTTCCTGTCTATAAAGGTAGACGTCAATAGAATATAATATTCGAATGATTTTCAACCAGCGATATGGGCACTCTTTCGTTAAGGAACAGGGCAGCTTGGCGTAAGCGAGGGTTCACGATTTAAAGTGGGAAACAAACGTATTTTATTTTTCCGTGTCCCACCCTATGTCGTCCAATCGTGTTCTATTTTGATATTTTAGGGGAAAAAAAATCGTATAAAAAATTCAAACGATTTCAGGCGTTTAATTTACACAAAAAAATTCATCTTTTCCGAAAGTTTGCTTAGATTCGGATCTGAATATTTGTTCGCATGATCGTTTTTCATTTTTCCAACGATCGTTCGTTCGGGTTAATCGATAGGATTTTGTTTTCTTCTTCGAGCAATTGAAAAACGATCGCGAAGCTTCAACGTAAAAGAAACGAAAATCGCGTCTTTGCTTTATATCGCAGGCGCTCGGATCCAAAGCAAATTGGTAGATTGTGCTCTGGCTCTAAATCGCGATACTCCGGTTGAATGAAAGATAAAATGGGAAAAACGTGAAAAAGAGGTCCCTCATTTCGTGGGCCTGTGGGATAAAGATTTCCCAAAAGTACAAATAGGAAAATCGTTCAAAGTAGCGAAAGCTCTTGTCAACCTACCCCTTCCTTGATTGACAAGTCATAAACTATGAAAAAATGATATTTAAATATAATAGCCCCACTTCAAAATCCTCCTTAAAAAAACAAGGCAAACAAACCAAAAATCTCGAAGCCGGATATGACATTTTTCTTTGTAAAGAACGAATAACTTGATGATCTTTCTTTGTTTCTTCTTTCTTTGTTTTTCTTTATATATCTGAATAACTTAGCGCCCGAAGAGATAATAATGTCGGCGATATTTTCGACCCGTCACGATACGAGCTGCAACCTGACAGACGTTGATCTCAACGTGGTACAATACTTCGGATATATGCCACAGGATATGATAGGCCGTTCGTTATTCGACTTCTATCATCCCGAGGATCTGCCGTTTATGAAAGACGTTTACGAGACTGTGAGCATACAACAAACGAACGCTCCTCTCTAATTTTACTCTTTAGTATTGTATATTTTGGTCTCAGAGTATCAGAAAGTGTGTGGGTAAAGTGTGGCTTATGAAATGTGTGATGTGAAATACCGACCAATGGTAAAAGAAGAAAAAAAGAGTCGTCGATTTTTTGGTAATAAAAATAATTGATGGCACTGCCATTGCAGAAAGTACGAAAAATTTTCTACATTACTGACGCTTATGGCAGTGCCATTAATCTTTTTTTGGTGCCAAATTAACGAACAACAATATGTAGAAAGAATTTTCGAAAAATGTATCACCTTTAAGGGGGGAAATAGGGTTATGACAGCGTTTTCTCAACGATTTTCATGAATTTTTTTATAGTATAAAAAATGAATATAATTTATTGAAACTTTGAGAATATTTTATACATATATTTAAGTATATACTATAAAATTTTTATACATATATTTAAGTATATACTATAAAATTTTTATACATATATTTAAGTATATACTATAAAATTTTTATACATATATTTAAGTATATACTATAAAATTTTCATACATATATTTAAGTATATACTATAAAATTTGTATACATATGTTTAAGTATATACTATAAAATATTAGCGACCCCATATTGCTGGTCACAATCAGACTCAGCATTTTGCGTACATTCTGGAAGCCGCAATTTTCATCTGAAATCAAACGAGGTTGGAATTCACTTTAATTATATGTCTCTCTTCTACGTGAACCTAAATGCTATCAAAAAAATAGAAAATTCAATTTTTTACAGGGGTCAAAACAAAAAAGCATGATTGTTTGCCATTTTTTACAACTTTATTTGCAAAAAAAAAATTATTTTAAATAACGATAATATTCCGATTTTAGGTTCATATAGAGCGCAATACAATGAAGAAAGTAACTGACAATTTTCAAAACGATTGGTTGAAAAATTTTCAAACTAGCGTGTACGCAAGTTAAAAAAAAGTCGTTTTCAGAAAAACGCGTTTGAAGAAATAGTACCAAGAAAAACAAGCAATATGGGGTCGCTAATATTTTATAGTATATACTTAAATATATGTATAAAATATTCTCAAAGTTTCAATAAATTATATTCTTTTTTTATACTATAAAAAAATTCATGAAAATGATTGAGAAAACACTGTCCTAACCCTATTTCCCCCCTTAATGGCTTATAACAATAGAACGAGTCGGAATTTTCATTTAAAATTTTGGGAACATATTTTTCAATAGTTTTACTAACAATTTATGAAATTAAAAAAAAATCGATTTTTTGAACCGTCTAACCCTATTTCCCCCCTTAAAAGTATCGCTAAACGAAAAGTGGCCTGACGAATATTTTGACGTAGAAACATATGGCTGAGTTGTTTCGCATCACCCTAACATTTTTCAACGCTTATTAAGGGAGTGGGGGAGGGGGGGCAAGGTTAGTTCGTACAAAAAAAGGCATGTTTTTGTGATTTTTTTGTGACGACGCAGTTAAAATCTCTTTATTAAAACTAATGGTACAGTAAAATATGACATTCGAAGAATATTATATAAAATTTTCACGAAGAAATATTAAAAAATACGGCAATGGCAGCAATTATTCGGACGTGTCTCGGAAAAAAGTAGAATTGCGGTGTCCCTCATAACTTGGCGCTGGATCATCTGAAATGAAAAAATGAAAGTTCATTTGTTAGATAATAGTTTTCCCCAGGTAACGCTGGGAGGGTTTTTCGAAATTTCAATTTTTCAATTTTTTTGAACATTTTGAAGGGAAAAACGCGATTTTTACGAAAAAAATCGGTTAATTTGTTATTGTAAAATAAAAATTGTTAACAAATTTGAAAAAAACTCTCCAGCGTTACCTCGTAAATTATGTACAGAATTAGTGTTCAAAATTTCAAAGGGATCGGTGCTGTAGTTTTCAAGTTATGAGGGACACCGACTTTGAAAACGTGAGTTGTGAGGAAAACGCTTTAAAGTTTTCAACACTAAAAAATCTGGTATAAAACGTTCATAAGCGAATTTTTTATCGGCTTACCTCACACTGAATCGTCAATGCCAGGTCCATAAAAGATGTTGCTATCATCAAAGATGTCTAAAGCACCTTTTTGCTTATATGTAATGTATAGTATACACTATATACTATATACACAATAGCAATGAATAAACTGTATACCTGTTCGACAGCTGCACTGCCAGCCCGATCGCCCGCAGCTGTTAGAGGTATAGCGTTAAAGGCCAGGGAGATTAATAAGACAATAACTTCAAGAATATTGCTTAGATCGGTTCAAAATTTTAAGGACATGTTCTTGAAATGTTAAACAATAAGATAAGACAAAAAAAAATTCGATTTTTCGAAAGTGAAAAACCTTACCCCCCCCCCCCCCCCGTTAACCATCATACAAAAAGAATAAGTTACTTAAAAAAAAAATGTATCTCCCGTCGCGTTCGTAAATTTCCATGCGTTTGTAATCGATTTTTCTGACAAAAACAGGTAGTGAAAATGGCTGGAACGCCATTTCGCTCGAGGCCATACAGATTCGCGGCACAAAATGGCGACTACGTTTTACTGGATACCGAGTGGTCGTCGTTTGTCAATCCCTGGTGGGGAAAACTCGAATTTGTCGTAGGTCATCATAGGGTTATTCGCGGACCGGCAAATCCAAATGTATTTCAATCTGCGGACGATTGTCAGCGCATTATGTTGTCTAACATCAGCGAGGAAATTTTCAAGGAATCGAATATAATACAGAGCGAGATACGCGCTCTTCTCAACGAGGTAATATATCGACCGACGACGATGTCCCACTCCTTGATCCATTCTTCCAAGAGAAACAAAACAAATGCTCCAACTGTTGATTTACGATTGTCAAAAAAAAAAAAAACGAAAAAAAAACGAGCCTACCGAGCCTACCAATGCCCTGTGGCATTGTGAGAGTCAACCTGTTCTTGTTTTTTCTTTTTTTTTTAAACAAAAAAATTTCGTACACTCCGCGTCCTCGAAGGTGCAACAAAACGTTAAACAATATTCTTTTTGTACGAGCCTGTGCTTTTTCTCTCTTACTTTGTTCGAACCCATCGACGATGATGCAGAAAATCCAAAGAACCGAGGACAGCGAAGAATTCGAGATAACGTCCAGATCTAAAGATCTTGACGCATTCGTGGAAAACCTTTTGCTGGAGATCGAATCTCCGGCGCCAGAATCCAAGGAACGTTTCACAACTGACGACAGGAGCTTTGTGGTGACTATTAGCTTCGTTTTAGTATGAACGAAAAAAAAAAACAAAAAAAAACAAAACAAACAAACATTCTCATGCAATTGCTGCTATACTACTACCACTATCGCTACTATTAATAACGCTACGATTGTGTGCGTAATAGCTGCATTCTATGGAAAAATAAAAAACAATTTGCGTTTTTTTTTTCCACGGAAATCCCCTATTCTCGCGCACGCACACGATCGGGCTTCTTCGAAAGGCGAAAACACTGAGCAGGTATTTTGTTTATTAATGTTTTATTTCCTTGCTTTATTCTCGGTACTGCACCCTCTATGAATCGTGGACTAATCAACTTTTTCGATTGTAAAACCATTTTATTGTTTTTTCACTATTTTTCCACAGATAATTGTGTACAGACTCGTTCAAGAGTTACGTTCAATGACTCTTCAGATTGTATACTTGAAAATTCATATTTTCTTTTCTATTTTATTTCGATTTTTTTCGTCATTATTTCTGTCTTAAAATCGATTTCCTTAATACGGTTAATTCTGTTTTTTTACATTCTCTGTTTTGATTGTACGGTCCGAAAGATTCTTGGAACAATTGAGAGAATTTAATGAAAGATTTAATTATAAGGAAAAGAAAAGTAATTTCGTTCGAACATTAAGTTTTTAAAGAATAACTAGTAATTTTATTTGATAAAATTATGTTAAATGGTTTTACATTTGAAAACGATGCCCGTCACTGTCGAAAATTCGACCGGCCTCATTGTAAAATCGATTATTTATCAAATTACGATTGTCCCATTATAAATTATCAGCTGAAAAGTTGCAATGACGTTGGGACTTGTTATGGCATGAAATTGTGAGCAATTTTCTCACCGATTCATCGCCAAAGCGTATGATATATATAGTGGGTCAAAAAAGTATTCATACACGTTGTTTTTTTGCGGTAACTTTATAGACATAAGCGATACGCAAAGAAAACCAATTTTATTTGATAGTACATCAGGTACAGAGATAAACTGCAAATGGAGAATTTTTTCCCAGGAATAATACAAGAATTATGCAAAAAAAACGAAAATTTTCGGGCCAAAAAAGTAGTCGTACACTTACGATTGAGCTGCTAAACCTCGATATTCACTCACGGACGGTCTGACCTCTGCGTACAGTGTAAACAAGTCTTCGTTTGCACAATGGTTTTGACCTATTCCATGCGGTAGTAGATCTTCAAGCTCTGAACAGACATGATGGCAAAGAAAAGCGAAATATCAATATCCATGCGAGATAGAGTGATTTTTCTTCGGAAACGCGGTGAAAGGTATCGAAAAATTAGTAAAGAACTAAATCTAAGTTTCGCAACAGTGCAATATATAATTAAAAAATACGAAAGAACAAACAGCACAGAAAATAAGCCACGAACCGGTCGACCGAGAATGCTAACGGTACGAGAGCGTCGGAGTATCGTTACAGAGGCTACAAAAAACCGTTCACAAGTGCTCGCAGTTTAGCGAATGATGTCGCGTCAACATCGGGGAAGAGCGTGTGTCCCCAAACTATTCGAAACGTTTTGCATTCTACCCAAATATACGGTGGAACTGCCCGCAAAAAACCATTAATTAATAATATAAATCGAGAAAAACGTTTAGGTTTCGCAAAAACCTACGTAAAAAAATCTATAGAATTTTGGAAACGTGTCGTATTCTCGGATGAATCGAAGTTTGACATCTTCGGGTCCGATGGAAAAAAATTCGTCTGGCGGAAACCAAATACCAAACTCGAGCAGAAAAATTTAATACCGACTGTAAAGCACGGCGGAGGAAGCGTCATGGTTTAGGGATGTATGGGATATTATGGCGTTGGTAATCTGGCTTTTATAGATAGTAAAATGAATGCCCAGAAGTATATCGACGTGTTGCGCAGCAATTTCAAAACAAGTGTAGATAAAATGGGCCTGGATGGAAATTTCTACTTCCAACAAGATAACGACCCGAAACATACTGCCATGAAAACGAGGGAATGGTTACTCTATAATGTCCGCAAACAATTCATTACACCACCACAATCTACGAACATGAATCCTATTGAAAATTTATGGCACTTGGTGGATGTAGAAGTTAGAAAAAGAAAAATAACAAACAAATCCGATCTCCAAAGAGTGCTTTTAGAAGAATGGACGAAAATAGCAAAAGAAACAACGCAAAAGCTAGTAGAATCCATGCTTAAGAGACTCGAGGCGATAATTGAAGCAAAAGGGATGCACACCAAATATTAGTTATAATTAACAACTATGATGATGTAGGTTTTCACTGTAATCGTAAGTGTATGAATACTTTTTTTGCCCGAAAATTTTCGTTTTTTTGGCATAATTCTTCTATTATTTCTGGAAAAAAATTCTCCATTTGCAGTTTATCTCTGCACCTGATGTACTATTAAATAAAATTGGTTTTCTTTGCGTATCGCTTATGTCTATAAAGTTATCGCAAAAAAACAAGCTGTATGAATACTCTTTTGACCCACTGTATATTAGCTATTTTAGACACAGCGAGGGATGATAATTGCGATGAAAAAAAAAATATTCCACCAAGATACGATCGTTCGGAAATCATGCAAAATTTTCAATTTAGCCTTTAGATGAAAGAAAAAAAGAACAAAAACACAATAGATCCTATTCATATTATTATTTTTTAAATACTTTTTTCTCGATATTTTTTATAATTATGGAAGTTTTCAACGATCGAGCAAGAAGCTTTTGCCTGCTTCCGAACGGTATGCTTTCTATGTGTAAATATATTTTTCTAGGGAATTTAAAAATCGAGCTTAAAACAGGTTGAGGAGGGGAAAACGGGTGAGTAACGAGAACAAACAAACAAAATAACGAAGTGAAAAACTTTGCAGCTTTCTGGTTTCCGTTTATGTCGAGCGGGTAAGATAGCGAGAGGACTCTGTCATATACGGATTTTAGATTGCTTCAGCGAAAGAGAAAAAAGCGCGCGAATGAGAGAGAGAGAGAGTTAAAGAGAGAGGGAGAAAAAAAAAACAAAAACTTAGGGTCTCTGGTGGAAATATAACAACAATTTCAAAACCTTGTAGGCAACTCGTCGGTAAGTTCACCATTTTCATTTACTTCTTTTGATTAAAATTACAAAAATAAAACAAACAAACAAACAATCCAAAAAGGTAATGTCGAAAAATAAAAAAAACATTATAAAAAATATCTACCATGATCTCGGCGACGCAATGGGAGACAGAGAGTTGTTGTGAAATAATAAGCTCGAGAATCGTTTAATAGATTTTTCCAGCATCGGCCCAAAAAGATAAACGTTCGGAAAAGCCAATTGTGAGAAAAAATAAATAAACTCGAGATAAAAGATAAAACGGAGAAGTGATGAACGCTCGGGCATCGGGAAAAATAATATTGTTTAACTGCGAATTTCCGATACAAGCTCGATTGTGTCCGTAAAATGTAATTAAAAAAAAATGGCGTCGAAGGAGTGATTGAACGAAAAAAAAAAAGATCAAAGGAACGATAAACGCGGATCATCACTTACAAGGTTTTGAAAGTAGCGAGGGCGGGTGAGATAGAGAAAAGTGATAAATAAGGGTATGGGAGGGTTTTGCGGGTGAAAGAGCGAGATAAATAGTAATTTCTTGATCTGTACATATTTTTCCAATGACTAAGGCCGTGCAAGAAGCAACAAAAAGTGCGAAAAAAGAACGTAATAAATCAGTGAGAAAGAGAGGATATGATATGCCGATAGAGCAAACAAAAAAAATATCTACATTAACCCTTGCTGGTGATCGGCGTACTCTTGCCAATGATCTACTGCCGAGCTCTCTTTAACCGATAAACTGAGAGTGAAAAAAAAAAAAAAAAATTTTTTCCCAAAATGTAAAAAAAAATGTGTATACCAAAAAGTTTAACCAACTTTGATCGGTGAAACGTTATTTTCTAAGTCGCTATAATGTACTTGTGAAGGGATCACGACATCCCTTGTTGCAGGAGCAGGATACTGTCATATTCGATGCAATATTGCCGCATCGCGAGTACTACGACAGCAAAACGTCATCAGAGACAC
Source organism: Oxytorus armatus (assembly GCA_958009045.1). NCBI lineage: Eukaryota > Metazoa > Arthropoda > Insecta > Hymenoptera > Ichneumonidae > Oxytorus > Oxytorus armatus. The sequence goes on from OY253747.1 coordinate 27,415,279, forward strand.
CACCGAGCTACAATGAGCTTAATTACAACGAGAAAATAACGAGATTCTTCGATAGCAAACTTCACGTTACAACAGCGTACGGAAGTGACGAGGATAACGTCAATCCGAGCTTGTCCAACAACGAGAATGCCGGAAAAACGTCTTCCCATCTGACCGGTAAGTTTTTAATTTACGTTATTTCAATTAGACTTAAAAAATACAGTGAATATCATATTCAGATCACAGGGTTCCTAAATATAACCTTAAAAAAGTAAAACCACAAAATATCACTCACCCGATTAATCAGCTTCGACCCTTTGACGCATTGAGAACGTTGAAAAAAAAAACCCACCACGCTCACTGAATCGAGTGGACTTTCGGCCATATTGTTTTGTTTTCTTCTTCTCCCCCGGCCCCCAGCGTCATACACGCAAAACGTATAATACGAAATTGTGTTGCAGAAACGAAAGACACGACACTGAGCGCGGAAAATTTGAGCAGCGGTTCGAACAATCGTACGAGTTACGACAGCCGTGACGACAGTGACAATTCCTGCGGCGCGTTAAACACAACGCCGAACGAGAGCCTAAAAATTTCGAAGCTCACGGAATCGGTACTAAACATTCACAATCGGGAGATGGAAAAGTTATTCGTACGGCAGCACAACGAGCGACAATGTACGATAAGAATTAACAACAAACACAACAAGGATACAACGACGCTCAACGATACAAATGACAAGTCGAACGAACAGAGGAAAAGTCGCGGCTCCAAGAGACGAAGTACCGGCGTCTGCGAAGGGAAACTCTCCAAAGTACGTAATTTATCTATTGTCGCGCTAGGTGGCGGACTGACGGCGCTGATATCTGGTGGCGATTTTTTGCAACGAACATGTATAAATGAATTAGGCTCATTGTCAGCACGAGGTCTGTTAAAAAAGTATCGCGAATTTTGAATTTTCGCGGGCTACATATATTCGATTTTCGATTTTTTTTTGTGGCGTCAGGTTGGTACTCGTGTCCCACACTTATGGTGAAAAAATCGGCCATTTTGAATGTTTAGTTAATTGTTGACAGCTGTTTTGGGTAGACGTGTTTTGGCTTGTCTACGATTTTTGCCTATTCCAAAAAAGCAGCTTCCATTGCGATGATTGAGCTTTGGTTACCACGTCATAACCATAAACTCATGATTCGTCACGAGTTATGACCGTCTGGAGCAAATTTGGGTCGTCGCGGACCGAGTCCAACAGCTCCTTAGCAATGTTAACGCGACACTGTTTTTCTTCGAAATTGAGCAATTTTGGCACGAATTTCGCGTCGAGCCGTCTCACGCCCAGATCATTGGTAAAAATCGAATAGCACGAGCCAATCGATATGTTTAGTTTCTCGGCAACTTCTCTAACGGTGATTCGACGATTGGACAATATTATTTTCTTCGCTTCGTCAATGTTTTCGTCTGTTGTTGATGTGCTCGGGCGTCCGGAACGCGTTTCGTTGTTCGCATCTTCTCGGCCCTCCGAGAACATTTTGTACCACCGATAAACGTTGCTCTGGTCCAAGGTAGCTTCACCATATGCCACGGTCAACATTCGGAATGCGTCCGCGCACTTAATTTTGTTTTTCACACAAAATTTGATACAGATTCTTTGATCGATTTTTTGGAATACGCAAAAATCGAAGACAAGTCAAAACTCGTCTAACCAAAACAGCTGTCAACCATTAACTGAACATTCAAAATGGCCGATTTTTTCAGCATAAGTGAGGGACACGAGTACCAACCTAACGCCACAAAAAAAAAAATCGAAAATCGAATATACGTAGCCCGCGGAAATTTAAAATTCGCGATACTTTTTGAACAGACCTCGTATATCTGGATACAGGGAAGAATGATAGCGTCATGTTGCGTCCCTCGTGGCGAAATCTGAACTAATCGAAATGACCGTTCAAAAGTGACTATTCAAAAATATGAATAAATTTTATTACTTCATTGGATATTTCGTAAACATTAATGTTGCATTAAAATTTACTTATTTTTGTTGTTGCGTGGGAATAATACGAATCTATAATAATGTATCAGTTGTTGTAGATAAAATAATGAAAAATTTAAACGTTTCTGAAATAATTATATAAACATCGTTATGTCGGATGGCTTAGAGTGAAAATGAATAAATGAATAATTATGCAGTCTCGATGAAGTTTCAGTCGAAGGTATATATCGTGTGATAGGAATAATGAATGAATAGAGTGAGATTATTACTGATGTACGCGTAACGAAAGTATGCTTGAGAGAGTGCACGTTGAAGAGCCGACGGTAGGATTGAAACTGAACAGATAAAAAGTCCCGGAGTTGAAAAGACAAAAAGGTCTAATGAATATATAGAGAGGGATATATGTCACAAAGCGGGTTTGGGATGTCGAGAAGTGTGTTGGTGGGGATAGCGATTAGCGGGAAAGGATATTGGATTCGGTTGTAAATATGTGGAGCGGATGTTATGTCTAAGCGATAGTGCAAATGGAATGTGGAAGCGATGCTTGAGAAACAGGGTTTAAGATGCTGAGAATGTAGAACACTACTGTACCACCGTCGATATTATAATTACTATTATTATTATTATTTATTAATTAATCGATAAATGACTCGCCAGGTACCGAAATACAATGAGAAAATACCAACGTCCACCGTAGTACCTGTTCCGGCTATGACAGAAACGCCGAGAAAAATCGACAATAAATCATCGATTATAGGAGAATCAAGGCAAAATACAAATATCTTGCCATCCTCCGACGCATCTCCGCAGAAGTCTTCTCAGATTTACATTCAAACGATAAGGTACAAATTCTTTATAATATTCGAGTTTACGCCGATATATTACGCATCGTGACATGTTAATTCGCACGTTTTATTTTTCTCGTATTTTACAGCACCGAAATCCCACGGACATCAACTTGTTCGGGACTTAGACCACCCCGTCCGATATATTACGTACCGTTGCCGCGAATTCGCGAGGATTTCGAATACAGACTTGTTCCACAGATTTCGAGACAATCCTTGCCGGTCGGTCAATTACAGCAGGCTAATTACGGTAATTTTCTTAACACTTCGTCTGTAAACCTGGGTCGTTCGTGGCCGAGCAAAAACACCTTTGGCCCGTACCTGAAATGCATCGTACATAATTTATTGCCTGTTTTCATGTCCAAAACTTATGCATTTAGCTTTAAACAAACGAAACGAAATAATTTTTTTCTCAAAGCTACACTATTCACCTTTAGTTTGCAATTTCGAAAATTACGCTATCTTCATTTTTCTCTGAGTTACAATTTTATTTGTAAATCAACATTTTTTTTTCCCCAATTTCTTCATTCATTTGACAAAAAAAGTTTGTGAAAAAATTAAATTTTCGAGAATTTTACAATTGGTACTTTAAAATGAATATTTCGAACAGTAGCATGAATTTTTTCAGAATTTTTGAGTGCATTAAGGGGGCGAAATAATGGCCGGACGCGAAAGACCCACGTTTACAGACGGGACGTGCGGTAAAAACGTTTATGGACGAAGTGTTAAATTCACCAATTAATAGAATTAATTTAATTCCAATCAACTAAATGAGTTAATTCGATTTATTGGTAGTAATTTTTTTTTTTTTTCTTTCAAAATGTACCATATTACGGATTTTTACGAATATAACTCTTCCGTTATATATACAGTGGGTCAAAAAAGTATTCATACACCTTGTTTTTTTGCGATAACTTTATAGACATAAGCGATACGCAAAGAAAGCCAATTTTATTTAATAGTACATCAGGTACAGAGATAAACTGCAAATGGAGAATTTTTTCCCAGGAATAATAGAAGAATTATGGAAAAAAAACGAAAATTTTCGGGCCAAAAAAGTATTCGTACACTTACGATTGAGCTGCTAAACCTCGATATTCACTCACGGACGGTCTGACCTCTGCGTACAATGTAAGCAAGTCTTCGTTTACACAATGATTTTGACCTATTCCATGCGGTAGTAGATCTTCAAGCTCTGAACAGAAATGATGGCAAAGAAAACCGAAATATCAATATCCATGCGAGATAATGTGATTTTTCTTCGGAAACGCGGTGAATGTTATCGAAAATCTAGTAAAGAACTAAATCTAAGTTTCGCAACAGTGCAATATATAATAAAAAAAATACGAAAAAACAAACAGCAAAGAAAATAAGCCACGAACCGGTCGACCGAGAATACTAACGGGACGAGAGCGTCGGACTATTGTTACAGAGGCTACAAAAAAACCGTTCACAAGTGCTCGCAGTTAAGCGAATGATGTCGCGTCAACATCGGGGAAGAGCGTGCGTCCCCAGACTATTCGAAACGTTTTGCATTCTGCCCAAATATACGGCAGAACTGCCCGCAAAAAACCATTAATTAATAATATAAATCGAGCAAAACGTTTAGGTTTCGCAAAAACCTACGTGAAAAAATGTATAGAATTTTGGAAACGTGTCGTATTCTCGGACGAATCGAAGTTTAACATCTTCGGGTCCGATGGAAAAAAATTCGTCTGGCGGAAACCAAATACCAAGCTCTAGCAGAAAAATTTAATACCGACTGTAAAGCACGGCGGAGGAAGCGTCATGATTTGGGGCTGTATGGGATATTATGGCGTTGGTAATCCGGCTTTTATAGATGGTACAATGAATGCTCAGAAGTATATCGACTTGTTGCGCAGCAATTTGAAAGCGAGTGTAGATAAAATGGGCCTGGATGGAAATTTCTACTTCCAATAAGATAACGACCCGAAACATACTGCCATGAAAACGAGGGAATGGTTACTCTATAATGTCCGCAAACAATTGATTACACCACCACAATCTCCGGACGGAGATTTTCAATCCTATTTAAAGAAAATTTATGGCACTTGGTGGATGTAGAAATTAGAAAAAGAAAAATAACAAACAAATCCGATCTCCAAAGAGTGCTTTTCGAAGAATGGACGAAAATAGCAAAAGAAACAACGCGAAAGCTAGTAGAATCCATGCCTAAGAGATTCGAGGCGATAATTGAAGCAAAAGGGATGCACACCAAATATTAGTTATAATTAACAACTATGATGATGTAGGTTTTCACTATAACCGTAAGTGTATGAATACTTTTTTTGCCCGAAAATTTTCGTTTTTTTGGCATAATTCTTCTATTATTCCTGGGAAAAAATTCTCCATTTGCAGTTTATCTCTGCACCTGATGTACTATTAAATAAAATTGGCTTTCTTTGCGTATCGCTTATGTCTGTAAAGTTATCGCAAAAAAACAAGGTGTACGAATACTTTTTTGACCCACTGTATATAAGTTAAACGTATAGATTTACCTTTTGCTTATAATTCAATGAATTTGTTTGTTTTTTTTTTTTCAGTTTCTTACGCCGTTGCAAATTATCCACCGATAATGACGATGTTGAGGCCCATTGTAATGACGGAACCAGTGCCGATTAATCGCGAAACTCCGCAATTAATTTCCGAACTCGCGCAGTCAGAAAAATCAGCTGATCGTAATAAGCGTCCGGCGTCACAAGCAACCAGCATCAAAGCCGAGACCGGAAGTACAATGGCAATGTCCGAAAATTCAAAAAAAGTGAGTGATAGACTGTAATACTCAATACGCGCGGTTGAATCAAAATTTTCAAAATTTCGCCACACCAACGCGAATGAATTAACGAGAAATGTTAATAATTAAATTTCGCCGTCTATTTGTGTTTTTTTTCTTCAATCATAGCCATTGTCGTATGCCGAATATTTTTCGTCCTGCGTCAGTATTGACGGTGGCTGCTCGAGCTTACTGCCAATAAATACCAGATGCGAGGCCAACACGAGCAGTCAATTCGAGTCGAGCTCCGACGATTCGAGTGACTCGAGTTTCTACGGTAGTTTCTTGTCTCAGAGCAGCGATAGCAGTTACAAGTCAAATACGAAGATCGTTGAATACGCATCACAGGTAGAGTGAAGTTGTTTGTTTTTTTTTATCGACATATAATACCATTTCCGGTTTTGTTAATTTTAACGTTTCCTTATACGAATCAATTTTTCTATTCATGCACTTGACTTTTTTTTTTCTTTTCCTAATTCACTTAGCTCTTCATTAACTCGTTGAACTTTTTTTTAAATCACGAACCCCGTACTTTTGGCTTCTCATAAAAGGACGAAGGGTTGATAATTGTTCAGAGAAAGACGGGCAGATTTAGAGAGAAAGAATAAATTGTATATTTAATAATTCGGCAGTCGATAATAGGATCGTGTTTTATGATTATTGTAATACATCTAAATGAATCGTACGTCGTGCAAAGCGATCCGCCATCTTGGACACCCGATTATTTTGCTGATATTTTCGATTTGAGCTACGAATGTTCGTTCAACATTTTATTTCAAATCGTTCCATACGGAATAATCAACGTTTTTTTCGTATCTAACTTATTTCAGAAAACACTGTGGAAGCCGATCATTCGACACATGAATAACGATAGGAAGCGGCTCGATATTTTGGGAAAAGGTCCGCTGTGGCAAGAGGGAGTTAAAATGAGTGACGAGCTGATTTATCGGTATCAGCTAACACCTAAACCACTCAATGAAGTACTCGAGGCCGACATGACAGCGTTGAAAAAATTGAATCAGCCTCAATTGATAAACAAACAATTGAAACAGTTGTATTCGGACATGGGAATAGACGAGGCTGGTTTTGCAGCGAAACTCGTGTTATGCGACGCTGACGCGTTCACCCATAGTGAGAGCAGCTGTAGTAGCGGTAATAAACCGCGAAATATTGTGCGAGAGGTGAGAGAAATGTAAGAGAGAATGTTCGATAGGACGAGAAAAACGTCACCGACCCCTACTTCAAAGCGTTCAATTCAATATTATTGTCATTATTAATTCAATTCAATACTATTAGCATTATTATTGTTAATTTATATCGTTGACCGGACTAAGAGATTGTGAACCATTTTAAAACCGTTCTCGGCGTGATCTCTCGTTTAAATCGCGAATCTTAAATGTCCGAGGATCATCGAATCATGCTGAAAGAACAAAAATATTATAGAAAATGGAACTATGATTTCGATTAATATTTTTCGTATTATTGTTGCTCGAATTATGAAAATATTAATCGAATCCGTAGTTCCATTTTCTATAATATTTTTTTACCGTATATAAGGAATGACAACCGTACCGTGACAACCGTATACATGGAATTAAGGGAGGGATAAGGGTTTCAGCGTTAAAAAAAACTTTTTTTGCTATTTTTTTTCTCAAATATGGATTGAGCAATTTTATTCGAACCTTTTGTACATTATTGAGCATACTTTTGACAATGTTGTGTAATTTTTTCATGCAGAAATATTGAGGCATAAGCCCGTAACAGAGCTTCCCCCAGAACGTCTTGGAAAAAAAACAATTTGCGGTGTTCACTATAACTCGGCCGGAAATTATCTGAAAATGAAAAAGCATAAAAATTTAGTCAAATTATAATCAAATCTTCCCCCCAACGTTCTCTGATAATTTTTTTTTTCATTTAAAAATTTTTGGCGGCCATCCAAAGTGTGAACTGTTATTTTCCACGAAAAATTCCGCCATTTTGTGGGTGGGAAACACCCTTAATGTAAAAAAAAAAACTTAACTAAACGTTGGGGGGAGGTATTTTATATGTAGAAAATGTGTACAAAGTTTGAAATGAATCGGTCAAGTAGTTTTTAAATGGCAGTGAACACGGACTTTGAAAAAGTAGTTTTGAGAAAAACGCGTCTAAGCATCTCCAGCACCGGTTTGAATTGCACCGGAAGAAAAGACCATCTTGCTCCGTCGCTATATAGCGGTGTTCTCCATCGTAGAGTTACGCCCACGCTACCACAAGGTGGCGCCGACGAAGATTTTTATAAGCATCTAAAACAATGCGTTTTTGTTTCTTTTTTCCGTGTTCGTCTTGTTTTTGTTCAAACTATCGTACAAAATCATATGAGAACGAAGAAAATCGTACATTTATGATGCATATTATGATGTAAATCATATTCTTCGCATACAAATATATTCAGATATAATTAGAGAGACGTAAAACGTTAGAAAATCTTATCGGTCGAGAGCCGAATGATTATGAATAAAAATGCTACTTTATAAAAAAAACAAACCCTTATTATCGTTACATTATCATTTTTTTTTTCGGATTCAAATTTTCGAACGTGATCGTGAACGTTCAAATTTTGCGACACCAAATAATATATATACATATAAATAGATGCACGGTTTTTTAGTTTGTGTCGTAAGTGTTCAGTAGTACTTCAGATTAATCGTGGATCGACACAAATTTTCACATTTCCACTCGTGATTTCAGACAATACTCATTCATGTTTTCATTCATCTGTTTGTTTTTTTGTTTTTTTTTTTTTAAAGAATATCAATATTTATCATCGAAATATCATAATATGATACAAAATTTGAGATTTTTATTCAATATTCCCGTCTGCCAAAATTAATGAACGTATAATAATGAAGATTTAATGCGAAAATTCGGTATACGGTATAAAAGGACGAAAAGTCTTATTTTACTTACAGGTACGGAATATATAATGAAAAATAGAATGAAATTATTGTACAAAGTATGTTGTAAGATCACTACTAAATAAATCTTAAAAGAAGTCTAAATGTACAGATGGGTTAAGAGTCGTCTTAAATAAAAATTTAGGTAGACATCTTTTACGAGTTAAAGACAAAATAATTGTTGATGATTCGTTTACAGCCTCAGTGGCCCCACCAAAAAGTACAATATTAATGCCAAAATGAGGACGATATTTTTCAATACTTTGCCGTTAGATTCTCGAAAAAAAATATTAAAGAATAACCGAAAGACAAAGAAAAATTGTGTGAAATGATGAGCGAAAAAAAAGCAGTTGCTGGAGTAGAAACCTTGTGCTTACAATGCAGCAATTGATTTTTTTTTTCACATTGAAGTCTAATAAAAAATATTTCACGTGTCGATGAAGCGATTTCGTACAAAACGACATGATAATCGTCCATTAATCTACATGATATAAAAATATGATTTTTCTTAGAGAACGATGATGGAGATTATTTGTATGCGGATTTCATGTCAAGGACATATTTTTTAGTTGCGTATTTTTGTATGTATTTATATACGATATAATAATATCCCGGTCAATCCGTGAGATATAGGAACGTTTTGTTGGATGATCGACTATCACATTGAAATTGTAAATTCATCGTCTCATCTCGTGAGTTATACAAAAGTCTAAATTTAACTTAGAATTCATGTACAAAGATCTTTAGAATTTACATAGAAACGACAATCGTGCAAAAGTAATAAAAAATATCATCACAATTCATCGCAATTTAAAATTCAACGTAATTGAAAACTAACTCTCGTAATGAAAATTAGTGTTTCATTGTATGTGCATAAATGAGATTCGTTATTGATGCACGACAGTAACGAACTCTGTGTACATTGCTCAATGAATAAATATATATATAAATTTTTTTTTTTTTTTCTATAGTGTGTGTGTGCGTACTGTTGTATACACTTTTACGAGATGCAAATAAAAATTTCTAAACAGTGTGGATCGTGCCATTTCGTTAAGGGCGGGGTAAGGGTTTTCACTTTCGAAAAATCGAATTTTTTTTTTGTCTTATCTTATTGTTTAACATTTCAAGAATATGTCCTTAAAATTTTAAATTTCTTATTAATCTCCTGGCCTTTAACGCTATACCTCTAACAGCTGCGGGCGGTCGGGCTAGCAGTGCAGCTGTCGAACAGGTATACAGTTTATTCATTGCTATTGTGTATATAGTATATAGTGTATACTATACACTACAATATTTTAAAAGAAGAAACGAGCGTCAGGAGCTGGAATCGATGATTCTGTGTAAGTTGGAAAAAAAAATGTTTTTCTTCACTTTTTGACTTCATAAGCTTTAGACGCGTTTTTCTCAAAACTACTTTTTCAAAGTCCGTGTTCACTGCCATTTAAAAACTACTTGACCGATTCATTTCAAACTTTGTACACATTTTCTACATATAAAATACCTCCCCCCAACGTTTAGTTAAGTTTTTTTTTTTACATTAAGGGTGTTTCCCACCCACAAAATGGCGGAATTTTTCGTGGAAAATAACAGTTCACACTTTGGATGGCCGCCAAAAATTTTTAAATGAAAAAAAAAATTATCAGAGAACGTTGGGGGGAAGATTTGATTATAATTTGACTAAATTTTCATGCTTTTTCATTTTCAGATAATTTCCGGCCGAGTTATAGTGAACACCGCAAATTGTTTTTTTTCCAAGACGTTCTGGGGGAAGCTCTGTTACGGGCTTATGCTTCAATATTTCTGCATGAAAAAATTACACAACATTGTCAAAAGTATGCTCAATAATGTACAAAAGGTTCGAATAAAATTGCTCAATCCATATTTGAGAAAAAAAATCGCAAAAAAAGTGTTTTTTTTAACGCTGAAACCCTTATCCCTCCCTTAATTCCATGTATACGGTTGTCACGGTACGGTTGTCATTCCTTATATACGGTAAAAAAATATTATAGAAAATGGAACTACGGATTCGATTAATATTTTTATAGTTCGAGCAACAATAATACGAAAAATATTAATCGAAATCATAGTTCCATTTTCTATAATATTTTTGTTCTTTCAGCATGATTCGATGATCCTCGGACATTTAAGATTCGCGATTTCAACGAGAGATCACGCCGAGAACGGTTTTAAAATGGTTCACAATCTCTTAGTCCGGTCAACGATATAAATTAACAATAATAATGCTAATAGTATTGAATTGAATTAATAATGACAATAATATTGAATTGAACGCTTTGAAGTAGGGGTCGGTGACGTTTTTCTCGTCCTATCGAACATTCTCTCTTACATTTCTCTCACCTCTCGCACAATATTTCGCGGTTTATTACCGCTACTACAGCTGCTCTCACTATGGGTGAACGCGTCAGCGTCGCATAACACGAGTTTCGCTGCAAAACCAGCCTCGTCTATTCCCATGTCCGAATACAACTGTTTCAATTGTTTGTTTATCAATTGAGGCTGATTCAATTTTTTCAACGCTGTCATGTCGGCCTCGAGTACTTCATTGAGTGGTTTAGGTGTTAGCTGATACCGATAAATCAGCTCGTCACTCATTTTAACTCCCTCTTGCCACAGCGGACCTTTTCCCAAAATATCGAGCCGCTTCCTATCGTTATTCATGTGTCGAATGATCGGCTTCCACAGTGTTTTCTGAAATAAGTTAGATACGAAAAAAACGTTGATTATTCCGTATGGAACGATTTGAAATAAAATGTTGAACGAACATTCGTAGCTCAAATCGAAAATATCAGCAAAATAATCGGGTGTCCAAGATGGCGGATCGCTTTGCACGACGTACGATTCATTTAGATGTATTATAATAATCATAAAACACGATCCTATTATCGACTGCCGAATTATTAAATATACAATTTATTCTTTCTCTCTAAATCTGCCCGTCTTTCTCTGAACAATTATCAACCCTTCGTCCTTTTATGAGAAGCCAAAAGTACGGGGTTCGTGATTTAAAAAAAAGTTCAACGAGTTAATGAAGAGCTAAGTGAATTAGGAAAAGAAAAAAAAAAGTCAAGTGCATGAATAGAAAAATTGATTCGTATAAGGAAACGTTAAAATTAACAAAACCGGAAATGGTATTATATGTCGATAAAAAAAAACAAACAACTTCACTCTACCTGTGATGCGTATTCAACGATCTTCGTATTTGACTTGTAACTGCTATCGCTGCTCTGAGACAAGAAACTACCGTAGAAACTCGAGTCACTCGAATCGTCGGAGCTCGACTCGAATTGACTGCTCGTGTTGGCCTCGCATCTGGTATTTATTGGCAGTAAGCTCGAGCAGCCACCGTCAATACTGACGCAGGACGAAAAATATTCGGCATACGACAATGGCTATGATTGAAGAAAAAAAACACAAATAGACGGCGAAATTTAATTATTAACATTTCTCGTTAATTCATTCGCGTTGGTGTGGCGAAATTTTGAAAATTTTGATTCAACCGCGCGTATTGAGTATTACAGTCTATCACTCACTTTTTTTGAATTTTCGGACATTGCCATTGTACTTCCGGTCTCGGCTTTGATGCTGGTTGCTTGTGACGCCGGACGCTTATTACGATCAGCTGATTTTTCTGACTGCGCGAGTTCGGAAATTAATTGCGGAGTTTCGCGATTAATCGGCACTGGTTCCGTCATTACAATGGGCCTCAACATCGTCATTATCGGTGGATAATTTGCAACGGCGTAAGAAACTGAAAAAAAAAAAACAAACAAATTCATTGAATTATAAGCAAAAGGTAAATCTATACGTTTAACTTATATACAGTGGGTCAAAAAAGTATTCGTACACCTTGTTTTTTTGCGATAACTTTACAGACATAAGCGATACGCAAAGAAAGCCAATTTTATTTAATAGTACATCAGGTGCAGAGATAAACTGCAAATGGAGAATTTTTTCCCAGGAATAATAGAAGAATTATGCCAAAAAAACGAAAATTTTCGGGCAAAAAAAGTATTCATACACTTACGGTTATAGTGACTGAGGCTGTAAACGAATCATCAACAATTATTTTGTCTTTAACTCGTAAAAGATGTCTACCTAAATTTTTATTTAAGACGACTCTTAACCCATCTGTACATTTAGACTTCTTTTAAGATTTATTTAGTAGTGATCTTACAACATACTTTGTACAATAATTTCATTCTATTTTTCATTATATATTCCGTACCTGTAAGTAAAATAAGACTTTTCGTCCTTTTATACCGTATACCGAATTTTCGCATTAAATCTTCATTATTATACGTTCATTAATTTTGGCAGACGGGAATATTGAATAAAAATCTCAAATTTTGTATCATATTATGATATTTCGATGATAAATATTGATATTCTTTAAAAAAAACAAAAAAACAAACAGATGAATGAAAACATGAATGAGTATTGTCTGAAATCACGAGTGGAAATGTGAAAATTTGTGTCGATCCACGATTAATCTGAAGTACTACTGAACACTTACGACACAAACTAAAAAACCGTGCATCTATTTATATGTATATATATTATTTGGTGTCGCAAAATTTGAACGTTCACGATCACGTTCGAAAATTTGAATCCGAAAAACAAAATGATAATGTAACGATAATAAGGGTTTGTTTTTTTTATAAAGTAGCATTTTTATTCATAATCATTCGGCTCTCGACCGATAAGATTTTCTAACGTTTTACGTCTCTCTAATTATATCTGAATATATTTGTATGCGAAGAATATGATTTACATCATAATATGCATCATAAATGTACGATTTTCTTCGTTCTCATATGATTTTGTACGATAGTTTGAACAAAAACAAGACGAACACGGAAAAAAGAAACAAAAACGCATTGTTTTAGATGCTTATAAAAATCTTCGTCGGCGCCACCTTGTGGTAGCGTGGGTGTAACTCTACGATGGAGAACACCGCTATATAGCGACGGAGCAAGATGGTCTTTTCTTCCGGTGCAATTCAAACCGGTGCTGGAGATTTGAAAAAAAAAAAGACAAAAAAATAATAATTTCTAAGGCTCGACGAAGAATCCAAGTATTCTTGGCGTATGATATTACAGAGTATAAGATCAATTCCAGGGTACACCCTTATCGACATATGCTATTGCTATAAAAGAGAGAAAAGAAATAATGTGTTAACATTTTTGGATGAGACACGAAAACGTTTATCGGACACGATACTCATTTTTTTATTTCGGCTTTTTATCACCAGGGTATGTCCACCCTCGATTTTTCACTTTTCTCAATCATCTGCAAATAATTCCATGCTTGATGGCCGATAATAATAATAACAACGCCGTAAAATCGGTTCTGTAACGTAGTATAATTCGAGTACTGACGTTTTTTTTCACATTGTATATATATACCTATGACGGTGAATTCGCGCGCGACGAAAGATTCAAAAAAAAGTCCGACTTACGTCGTGTCGAGTCCAACGATCGGCCATATTGTTTTTCTTTCTTCTTCATTCGAATAACATAATTTGAACGATATAGCCGTTCGACAGAGATTATGAGATATGAGCTTCGATGACTCGAGCAAAACGAATTAAATCGTAATGTGTTTTACATGTCCTGCAAGGTATTTTTTACTGTTAAGGAAAAAAATCGTCATGACTCGCATGTCCCGTTTGTACAAGTTCGATTGATTTACAAATATGTGACTCGTCGCATGATTGTGAAGAAATAAAATGAAAACGTAATGTATACAGCACGAGTAAACAAAAATACATACTCTCCCAATAATTATTTTTCATTCTCTTTATTTTACCACGATTAAGTCGGCGAAGTTTTGTGAAATTGCTTAGAATCGTCGGTAGTTGTCGTCGTAATTCCGTTTTCACCGTGGTTCGGTATCTACGAGAAGAAAATTCCAAAAATTAAATATAAAATCTTTTCGGTTATAATTTTTTTTTTTTACACCAAATTTCGCATTGTTATGTTCACATTTTTGGAAATCTTACCTGAATATGACAGAGTTCGGTGCTTTCGGGATTTTTCAAGTATTTTCGTATAAACGGTGCCACCAGCATTGGATCCAATTTTTCAATTCTAGCCGGTGTGAATAAACTCACGAGAAGGCCAATGCTCATCGTGACCATTGCACCTGTGACAGTGTACCAGAGATAACTCATACGATAGAGAGCCCAGGATTCACTGAAACATCGGAGGGAATAAAAAATCTTATGAAAATATTTTCGGTCAAATTAATGATTTAAAAATGTTTAATCTTAAATTAGATTTTTATCACTTTAAACTATGGCAGGAAAGTAGTTTTATAGATTTTTTGTTTAATTTCACAAAGTCTTACATGAGGTGATCGGACTCGGTGCCATTCGATATCGGAGGCTCGGGTGGAATCAGAAACAACATATTTTCGACTTGCTGAAACCAGTAGGTGCAGCCTTCTGTACTTACCGGTTTTTCCTCAAAACTATAATAATCATTATCAAACATAGCAAAAGAGTTAAAGATTATATAAATCATTTTACTGATTTATTTTTCAGATTCGATTATTTAAAAATTTCATTCTCAAAAAAAAAAATAAATAATTTACTTCATATCAGCAATTTTTAATGGTCTTTTTTTTTTTAATGAAATGTTGTTTTACCTGATGGAACCGCTGGCTATACCAGCCTGAGCCGATATCGTTATCCAGGACATAAAACCCAAACCGCTGAGTCCACCGATAAGAGCACTCTAAATGGGAAAAATTATTAGAAGAAAAGAAGAACACGAAAGTCAGCGAGTTTTTATTTAAAAATTTTACCGTAGCGTCTATCCATGGTAGCAAAACGCCAATACTAAAAATTCCCAACGACGGACCGCTGTGTATCGCGCTCAAACTAATCGATAACTAAAATAACCAAAATCAAAAATTAATTAAAAAAATTAACAATAAAAATATGTTATTTTTCGAAATATCGATTGCAAACCTGAAGAACATGAGATCCAGCTTTTTCAACGACAAACACTAGAGCCACGCAAATTGCCCCGAGTATCGCGACCGTTAGCTTCATAAGTACATCCGCCGTTCTGCTGCTGAAGGGGGTTTTACGAAAAGGCTTTATGAAGTCTTCAATTACCACAGCAGCCATGGAATTTAATCCGGTCGACAGGGAACTAATTAATGTGTTCGGAAAATTCGTTAATACGTCATTGTTATTCATTTCACACGAATTTCGAGATGTGATTGAAATTCACGAGAAAAAGAAAATTTACCTGAGAGCAGCACTAAAAACTCCAGCAACAAAAAGTCCAGGTAAACCTGGAAAATCACCGAGAATATCCATCACGAGCAGAGGCAACAATTGATCCTTTGCTCCTGCTAACTAAAATCACAATATTTGTTAACAACATTTTCTTCAATGACAAAAAAATGGCGCAAAAATGAAAATGAATTGGAGAAAAAAATATTTTGTAATGAAAGAAGGATTTTTTAAAACCTTTTTCTCAATAATGAATATTTTTAGTATCATTGAGGAGAATTAAAAATATTTTTCGTTCAAATAATGCTCTTCCATTTAAAAAAAATTAATACAATGTGAATAAATAAATTCTAGTGAAAAATTCCCTTTCATTGAGGTAGTAGTCTCGTAACTTAAGCCGATTTTCATGACTTTTTTGGAGGTCGTTTTTTTGTAGGAAAATAAAAATGAATCGTTTTGGATATTTAGGATGTTTTTATTTACATATTAAAGTAACAAAAAAAAAATTTTTTGAAAATATTTAATAGTTTATTATTATTGATCAAAGTTGGCACCTCGAAAAAAAAGCGCGTTGGTGGCCCCGGTGATTTTGGCTCTTGATGTTATCTGAAATCAAAAATTCTTGATAATTCTTAATCTATACACATGTCATTCTGGTCGGAACTACTGAAGTTAAATTTCATGGATAAATAACAAAATGGCGGAAAAAACATTGGCGGAAATGGCTTTGGAAAAAAACTTTTTTTTCCAAAGTCCGCCATTTTGTTATTTATCCATGAAATTTAACTTCAGTAGTTCCGACCAGAATGACATGTCTATAGATTAAGAATTATCAAGAATTTTTGATTTCAGATAACATCAAGAGCCAAAATCACCGGGGCCACCCACGCGCTTTTTTTTCGAGGTGCCAACTTCGATCAATAATAATAATAATAATAAACTATTAAATTTGTTCAAAATTTTTTTTTTTGTGTCATCAATATGTAAATAAAAACATCCTAAATATCCAAAACGATTCAATTTTATTTTCTTACAAAAAAACGCCCTCCAAAAAAGACATGAAAATCGGTTTAAGTTACCAGACTACTTAAGAAATTTCCTTTCATTTTTCAACATATTTTTTTCTCATTCGCACGTATACCTTCGTCGTGAGAGGATCACAATTGTGATACCAGGCGTATATCAGCATTCCGGAGTAACCGCATATTCCAACGAGGCTCAGAGCCCCGAAGATAAAGCCCCAAAGTGCCCTGGAATTAATTGCCTAAACAAAACATTTCCCTAATATCTGTAACAATCGGAGTCTCTCTCTCTCTCTTTCTCTACCCCTTCGAAGTTTTTTTTTTTCTATCTCAAAAAAGTACTGACGAGATGCATTTATTGGCGTGTGTACCTTCGTGCTGCTTTAAGGTTTGGCAGGGCCATGTAACGCTGAAGCATATTTTGATTTATCGCGGCACTTTGTAACCAGTGAACGAAACCACCGATCACCAGTGCCCACAGAGTGTGTCTTGTCGATGGATGCCAATCGATTCTATTTTCATTTTCATTCGACGAAATTATTTAAGTATTTTTCAAGTCATTGTAATAAATGAAATATAAACAAAAAAATATACAAATTTTCCATATACTGACGATGGTAGATCGAGTCTTCCGGATTCCCGATTTCTCTGTATAACGACACCAAAGCCACCGAGATCCGAGGTACCTTTTATTATTATCAGTAACATTGCACCGAACATTACGAACGCCTGAATAAAATCGGTCCAAACGACAGCCTTTAAACCTCCCTGGTTGAAAAAAAAAAAAGTGAAAATCTTTTGCACTTTTACGAACTATGGTAATAAATTTTTTCTATTTTATTTAATTTTTTTCATTTACAAACCACACAAGTGTAGAATATGCAAACGACGCACACGAACGGCGTTACAATGTGAATATTAATACCGGTTACTGAAATTCGAAAAAAAAAAGAATTGAAATTTGTGAAAAATTGAAATTTGGGAAAAATTGAAATTTGTGACGAGAGTTATCGTCGGGAGTTATTACCTTGATTGAAAGCGAGAGCCGGTACGTATATTACTATGGGAAGCCAGAGCATCTGGAATCACACGACAAAAACCTGTATGTGCTTACAATTACTTTTTGAACTTATTCAAAAATCCTCGGGGTCTTCTTAAAGTTCATAATCTCGATTCGTCAAAACACTACTTACCTTCAGGTTTTATCTTTAGCGTTTATTTTTGGCCTTTTTTTTTCATCGTAGAGATGATTTTTTGCAAAAAAAAAACGGTCTATCTGTTCAACAATTTTTTTTTCTATGATAAAGTGATTTATTTATATAACGAATTACACATCTATTTAGTATGAATATCAAGCTAATGAAAAATATTTTTTTTTGTTTTTTTCTTGTTATACCAAATGGTTGACTACTGTTATTTGCTTTTGGTATCTTTTTTCCGCGGAGTGACATTTGGGATCCACAATTTTTGGCCTAGAGCAACAAAGAAATTCTCGTTAATCTACATCAGAATACCTAGAGACGTGCGTACGGATTGTGAAAAATATCGTAGACATTTGAACTTAAGGTAGTAGTCTGGTAACTTAAGCCGATTTTCATGTCTTTTTGGGAGGGCGTTTTTTTTGTAGGAAAATAAAAATGAATCTTTTTGGATATTTAGGATGTTTTTATTTACATATTAAAGATACAAAAAAAAATTTTTTTGAAAAAATTTAATACTTTATTATTATTATTATTATTGATCGAAGTTGGCACCTCGTCAAAATCACCGGGGCCACCCACGCGCTTTTTTTTCGAGGTGCCAACTTCGATCAATAATAATAATAATAATAAACTATTAAATTTTTTCAAAAAATTTTTTTTTTGTATCTTTAATATGTAAATAAAAACATCCTAAATATCCAAAACGGTTCATTTTTATTTTCCTACAAAAAAACGCCCTCCAAAAAAGACATGAAAATCGGCTTAAGTTACCAGACTACTTTAAAAGGTGAATTTCCAGTGACAAATTTCGTATAAAACTGTTCATAAAATGCAAAGTTATTAATTAATCAGAAATTCCGTACGTACTTCTCTAGGTATTTCGATGTAGATTATCGAGAATTTTTTTTTCCTCTAGGTCAAAAATTGCAGATGCCAAATATCACGTCGTGGAGCGCGTTAAAAAAAAAGATACGAAAAGCGAATAGCAGTAGCCGGGCATTTTGTATAACAAAAAAATATTTTTTATTAGCTCGATATTTATACTAAATAGAAGTGTAATTAGTTTTATAAATAAATCACTTTTTCATACAAAAAAACAATGTTAAATGTGCACATGATTTTATACCTGCTACCGTGGCCGTACCCCTTAAGCATTCTATGCATTATGGCATCGTGTAGCAGGTATATATATTAGAGCTTGAACTTTTCCGGGTATCCGGATACCCGAGTAATTCGGGTTTCACGGATCCGACGCTTCAAATCCGTATATCTCGATAACTCGATAATATCCGGGTAATAACGGATTCGGGTATGCGGATAGTTTCGGGGTATCCGGGTAACCGGGTACTCGGATAATAACGGATAATATCGGGCAATTACCGCCGATAATTGATGCCGAAAATGCTGAAAAAAATTGTTCAATTTACACAATTTGTGAGGCATGCGTAGATGTTGCCAAGAACAATGTTTGCGAAGTACATTTATAGGACGAATAATAAATCACTACCGGAAGATTGAGAAACCGGGATTATATTGGTGCTCATGTCCGATCATTTAGTTGACCATTTTTTATTTTTACCGACTGATATCAATATTAAACAAATTAGATTATCATTATAACGAAGATTCTTGGGAAGAATCTTGCGGGCGTATTTACTATTATTACCAAACTATTTCTTTACTGTAATTCACATCCGACAAAAACTACAATTTCAATAAAACATTCTTGTGTAGATTAAAAAAGCAATGACATAATCTTTTATACAATGTTAGGGAAACACATGATCATTTCATAAGAACTTAATCAACGTTGACCTGCACTATTTGCATCTTTAATATTATTTTTTCATCATGACTTATTATTTATTATTTAATAAATATCCTTAGTTTCTGAAATGTATATTTGCTTTATGGGCGTGTGTGCAGTTTTTATGAACTTTAGAATTGGAGAGAAAATATAGAATGTGAAGAAGCAGATCTCGGCTATTCTTAATATGCGCAGGCAAGAAAATGTGATCGTAACAGCAGATTCTAAAAAATTGTGGGAGTCACATGTAAAATGTTTTCCCGAGTAAATACACAATTATTATAAATTGGAAAACCGTGACGTCTGATTCGTCAACACTAAGTTTTCATTTTCACCGTAGTTTTGCACAATTTCTTTGAACAGAGCAAATTTGATACAAGTTATTTTCCAATTTTTTTCAATGGTAACTATTAACGCCCAATATTTCGGCTTATTTGATGACCAGACTAATACAATATCATTATTTTTTTTACGCCCGCGGTCCCATTTGAGCCTGTACGCGAAAAATCGGGTAATTACCCGACATTATTCGTTATTACCCGGTTACCCGGATCCGTGATTATTCGGATATCCGGATACCCGGATACTCGGGTACTCGAATACCCGGATACCCGGATATTCAGGTATTCGAATCTGAAGTGTTGGATCCGATTTCCCGGATACCCGGATACTTTCGGGTATCCAGCTAACCCGGATTAAAGTAACAGCCCTAATATATATTGGGGGTAGAAAAATTTGGCATCATAGCTTAAGGTCAAAAAATAGAAAGGATTTTTTTCTCCTCTTCTTCAATTGTTACATTCCACAATGAAATAATAAATAATAATAAAAAAAATACAACTCACGATTCCAAATCCAAAAAGTACCGAGCCAAGTATTCTGACTTTTTTGTCGAAACGTCTCTCCAGATATTCGTAAGTGCTGGTCAGACGAAGCTCGTGAAAGACCGGCAGATAAACTCTCGACATAACGAGACCAACGAGGACAACGCCAAATCCAATGAACAGATAACTCGTGCCGTGAACATAAATTTCCGTCGGTGTACCGAGCAACGATATGCCGGAGATGAAGCTCGCAATGAGGCTCAAAGAAATTGGCAATGTGCTCATATTTCTTCCACCAACGAGATACTCATCTTCGCCCGTTGATTTTTTAATAAAACCAAAATAAATACCAATAGCGCCGCACGATATTAACATTACGGTGAATACCGAATAATCAATTATACCGAAACTTTGCATCGATCTACCGAGCTCGTCAACGGTTATCATACCCTGTACCCAGTTTGTACGTTGGGCTATGTCCGAGGTCCCCTCGTAAGTCATTTTGTTGCAGAATGGAATTTCCGTTAACGTTTATTTAACGCGATCGTATTAAATATGTCGATTCTTATCTAGCGATTCTTCATCAAATTTTTCGTACGATAGAGAAATATATGGACGTATCAACGAAACTCCTCTCGAATAATTTGTCTTCGCGACGATTACGATGTTCGAGATAATGTCGAACAATTATTCCAAATTAATCCACTGTTTGAACGATCTTTCAACAAGCAATAATCGAAGAAAATTACATATTAACGAGACATCTTCTGGTTTAGAACGAATTAAGACAAAATATCCTTTTTGAAGAAAAAAAAAAACGTTATTTTGCAAATGCTTCTTCTCAAACGAAACGGCATTTAATTTTGGTATTTTAAATCCATTTTCTTTTAGCACTTTACCCCCTATTTTTTTCCTCACTCGCGTCTACGGTTCACAATTTCTGCACCTCTCCTAACGGATTACCTCGCTCTACCCGAGATATAACAGAAAAATTGTATAAACATACGTTGATAAATAAATGACATTGGTCAATGATCGTGAATCGTTCAACGAAAAGAATTTCAAATAAATACAAAGAAAAGAGATTATGAAAGATTTAGAAAAAATTATTATTATGTCGCACCGTTCGATTATGCGAGGAAGTGCAACTCGTAACGCCGCGACGACAAATGAGAGACATTGCGATCGTTGTCACGTTTGAAACAGACTCGGTATCACGACGAAACGATTTTCTCGTTAAAATGGACAATAGGTATGTAAGTACCCTCGGTATTGTATATGTCTATATGCGAACAGGACTAGAGTCAACTAAGCGCAACGTCAAGTGAATAATGCGGCCTAAATTTAGAGCGTACAACGCGGACATGAAATAAAATTTAAAAAGTGAAAAAAAAAAAAAAACCTTTGGATTCATCTCTGATTCGTTGTAGTGCACACGCGAGACGAGAGAGAGAGAGAGAAAGAGAAATGATCGATCAAATTAAATACGAATTATTAAAGAGAACATGCGTTTCCTCTTTTATTCCAGGGATCCTTTTCCGTGTTTCTCTCTCTCTCTCTCTCTCTCTCTGTAAATGTGCGCGTGTTTCATCGTGAACTCTGTCACGATTTCCAAGTTTTGAGCTCACGAATTGGCACGTTTAAGATAATTGGCTCGCAGCCTTGAACTCCTCGAAAGCGAACGCATACAAACGTAAACGGTTTCTATAATGATGTATGTCCGCCTCAACTTTGTTACGTTTACGCGTTATCATAAAGAGCTACAGACACGCATACATGATTAATTAACAATTTGATTCTACAGAACCGTAGCCTACACTCTGGTTCAACTATTTTCGAATTTCGAAGTTTTTTTTTTTTTTTTTTGACGTTACGCAATAAAATAAAATTCCTGGGTACAATCTTTCGTAAAAATCTTATATCATCGTTTTGTTGTTTAGTTAGTCATATTGTTCGTGTAACTTTTGTAGTAATGGACAAAATTACTTGGATAAAATTTATGGATAAAATTAAATGTATAATATTAATTAATATTAAATGGATAAAATCTAATCATTTTTCGTAGAGTTTTATAACGTGGCGGATTTTATTATTATTATTATTATGTATTATTAACTGAAATTAAACAACGACCCATAAAGAAATCACGATATTTTATTCAGTTTAATTGTTTGTTTTTTCCTTCGAATATTCGATTAAGTGTACAACGAGCGGTTTTTGTTTTTAGCCCTCATAGAACGTTGGCAATTCGTTGCCGAGAATAACCTTACGTTCGATACCCTTGTTGGTTATGACGCCCAGGCGTATAACTCCACCGCTGCTGCCGTCTCGGGCCATCGCGAGAGCGAGTGCTGGAATAATAAAAATCATCCCTTGTTTACCCGACAATAGTTCGGCACTTTGATGTCATAAGCACAAAGATCCGAGCGGAATATTCTACTGAGATTAAAAAGTGTCGTAAAGTATTTTTTTACGTCGTAAAACCAATGTTCATTCGTCTATTCAGTTAGTCCAAGAAAATTAAAAAAATTCAACTTCTCATTTTGTATTCGCGAAAAACTAATTGATGCATTGGGATCGTTGTAATTTTGCTTTTAAACAGCAGACTCACACTCTTCGCTCATTCGCCGTTTCATTTATTGAGCTAAAAAGTATTTTTGATACTTCAAACATTTTTAAGGTCGGACTATCCTCCATTTTTGAAATCCGATTTTTCGAAGTTCGAAACCGACTTTTATGTAAAAATTTTCGACAATTGAAAAAATACCAGGTTTTTTTCGTAGTGCGAAAATACGAGGACACAAAAGGCACGATAATTTGCGAATCGTGGACATGAGGTTGTTACAACAACAAAAAAGGTCAATTAATATCAATTAGATGAAATTTGTTGATAAATGGCAAGTAAATGGGACTATTTAGTGTTAATAAGGATATGAATATAAACTTACTGTTGGAAACGAGCTCGACGCACTGATCCTTCGTCATGTCTGGCTTGTAATTCGCGTCGACGTAGCCGTAAACGTAGCTCGATCCCGAACCTCCAATAGCAATCGGTTGACGAACGCACATACCACCAAGTGGAATGCTGTAAACCTGACCACCTTTACGCTCGTCCCATCCGGCAACGAGAATACCGGCCATCAGTGAGTCCCGATAATTGTAGCACATTTCACGAAAAACGTTAGCGGCCGTTTCCACGAGAGGCTGAGTACCCAGTTCCATTCTGGAAATGGCAAAACAAAAAAGTCAGGAAGTTTTAAAGATGTTGGATTATTAAAATACGATTGGGTGTAGTGCGGATTAGATCTGACGTAGTTTCCAGGATATAGATTAACAAAATTGTGCAGATTCATATGTGGCTATAGGAAATTTACCATCTTTATTGGCAACCCTAATTTTTTCGTATGCGCGAAACAAAATACAAATATTTAAAAGAACCATAGGAATCTATAATTTTCTGAAATTATTGAATTGGCATAATTGCAAACTATTATTTTTATTTATGTTTTGTTTTGAAAGTATTATATTTTTTCTCACTTACTGATGAAAACCCAGGTGATACGTAACTATGTCGGCAATAGCTTGAGTATCGGATGCTGATCCTGAACGACAGCAATAAATATTGTCCGTCACTCTTGTGAGCTTGTCGGCAATACGATTGCTCACATAAGCCCTGGAATAATTCAATAAAGTAAAATTTGGTAGTAGATAATTGCTCGAAACAATGCGAAACAAGTGGATCTTGTAACGTACCCTGTGGTGGAACGTGAATCAGCTCCGATTACAACTCCGCCTTCAAACTCGCAAGCCATAATTGAAGTCTGTAAACACGCATATAAAAGTAATAAGTAAAAACTTTTTAAACATTTTTTGAAGTAGCATAGTGACGTTACGGTGTTTTTCAAGGATTTAGAATGCACGTTTCAAGAATTTATAAACTGTCATGCGGAGCATCGGCTGAAATAATTGTAACAAACAGCTGTAATATTCGAAAACAGAAAATTTTATTTCTTATTAGATTTAATGATCGTTTTTTCAGTTTTTCACTAATAACATAATCGAACATCGTTAACTACGACGAAAGTTAACTGTAGAAGACTGCACTGTCATTCTAACCTATGTAAATATCGAATGACTCCGTTCTTTTTTTCAAGACAATTATTTACTCACGCCTGTGCTATGCTCGGACGAGAGCCAGTCCGGAGCCATTGAATCTGTCATCATTCCGGCGTTTGATGGTGCAAAATTTTGTACAGCGTTAATTATTTATCGTTTGAAGTGCAAATTAATATTATATCCCGGTAGGATCAACTTGAACTGAATAACTTATTCGTAAAGTAAATTATTGTTATTATACGAGACGGGCTTACAGTTGAGTTTTTGAACACTTGGCGGAGTCACCGTGCGGTCAAAGGTGCTGCCACCGGCGGCTCAAGCGGCCGCCGCTGTAAGCTTACCTTTGCGTTGCTGCGGTCTGCCATAACGATGTATTGTTGTCGGCGAGACCATGGACCACCGTCCTGTAACAAGACCGTGGACGAAACTCTTGGCATCGAGATCGCCGATTATCAATTACCTCCATTCCTCAAGATTCCCGCAAAAAAAACAGACAATAACCGGGTTTGGAAGCGATCGTAGCCATTAATCGTAAGATTCTATACTTTTATCGTGTTTTATCTCGCATATAATCTTTCAAACATGATCCTCAATGCCCACGTCTCGTTTGTACTCAATTTGTGCCAATCGAGAAGAATTGCCCGCGCAATTCGTCAACAGCGAGTCTAATGTATTCGTGGAGCGACTGACATTGCAGCAAGCCTTTTATTAATTACGAGCATATATATATAACTTGATTATTGTTATCATTATTGTCGAAGAAAATTTTTCGTCGGTTAACTAAGATGGCCGCCGTTGTTTGAAAGAGTCGCGCGCACTCCAAAGTTTTTCTCTCTATACGTGTATATTAGGGCGATTTTTTTTTTTTCGACTATTTGTTTTTTTTCAGTCCCCACCCGAAATTTTGTTGGATATGTCGAAAAAGAAATTCCCTGGAAGTTACAGCCCTTAATATTAATTCTAAGTACTTTCCCAAAGCGTGAGAAGATTTTCCATCTAAAATACACGTGAATCGAATTTTTTTTGTTTCAAATTTCTATAACTCAGCCGCATTTTATGCTATCATATTGTTCTTGGTTTCGATTTACTCGGAATAAAACAATCTAAAAAAGTGCCTTTTGCGGCGAAAGTGTAAATTGTACTGGTGAGTTGGTACGGGTCACTGAAGTTGATTTTTACCCAAAATTCTCGTTTTTTTGCTGTTATCTCCGAAACAATTAACTTTACGAAAAAAATGTAAATGAAAAATTTGTTGGAAATTTAATGTCCTACAAAAAAGGTCCTATCGACCCAATTGCTTAGATTAATATTTCTTGAGATATTGAACTTTACCTTATGATTAGTATAAAATTTATAAAATATGAAATATTAAACAATAAAAAAAATAAAAAATAAAAAAAGTTCAATATCTCAAGAAATATTAATCTAAGCAATTGGGTCGATAGGACCTTTTTTATAGGAAATTAAATTTTCAACGAATTTTTCGTTTACATTGTTTTCGTAAAGTTAATTGTTTCGGAGATAACAGCAAAAGAACGAGAATTTTTGGCAAAAATCGACTTCAGTGACCCGTACCAACTCACCAGTACAATTTACACTTTCGCCGCAAAAGGCACTTTTTTAGATTGTTTTATTCTGAGCAAATCGAAACCAAGAACAATATGATAGCATAAAATGCGGCTGAGTTATAGAAATTTGAAAAAAAAAAAAATTCGATTTACGTGTATTTTAGATGGAAAATCTTCTCACGCTTTGGGAAAGTACTTAGAATTGATATTAAGGGCTGTAACTTTCAGGGGATTTCTTTTTCGACATATCCAACAAAATTTCGGGTGGGGATTGAAAAAAAAAATAGTCGAAAAAAAAATCGCCCTAGTGTATATCTATACATATGTATATCGCTTCTCTGAAAACAAAATGGCGTATTTCAAATGCTTATGCGCAGTGTTTACGTCCTTTTATCTTTAGATATATATGTACGGACGCTCTTCTATAACCCATGATGCCCTGCGTCTCTCGGGGAAAAGTTTTCGAACGACAATTGGCGTTCGTGCTCCGAGCTCTTCGTAAACAGTGTGTCGTGATTTATGTCGCGATTGTCAGTGAAAGTGCCGAAATAGCGCGTGAAATTTTCGCGATCCCGAAATAAAAATCATAGTTACAGTTTGGCATGAATTGAACAAATTGTTTAATCCTTTTCTTGCGCCTATCTCGAGTATGATTAAGGCGTGCAACGTAACACACCGTGGAAGCATGTCGATCGTTCTATAGTTTTTCTCGCGAGTGTACTTTCTACCCGAGCGAAGAAATATTTCGGGTTTCAATGTCGAGATTATCGCATATCTGTAAACAAAATGCGACCTCAGAAAGTATCGAGGTTATAACTGGGCCCGGATGGGAACTCGGCAGCGAAAATGACCGGCGAGCCGGAATTTCAATCGTTCTTCAAAGATTCACAACAAGTAGTGAGTGCTTTTATCGTACCTCCAGAATTCCAAGCAGTTTGTAGGGAATGCTGGTTGTAATTTTGTTACATTGCATTTCATCAACTTTTTCCTTTTGATCTCTCGGGAATTTGTGCCTTAGACGCTGGGAAAAAAAAATTTGGCAAAATCAATGAAATTATGGTTGCGTGTGGATAGTCATATATTTTAGTTGTTGAAACAAATTCTACACTAATTCGATTACATTTCATTTCAAATATTTCATTAAGCAACCATAATTAACTTAATTCAGCAAAATTTTTTATTCGCAAGGATTATGCACTTTGACGTCAAAGTCTCAAAGTTATTTCATGATTTTTATTCTTCATTTGCAATGCTTATATTACAAAACATACTTTTCCAGACACATTGAAAATATGCTCTATTTACATTGGATGTACCTAGTATTTTTTTTTTTTTGTGCTAACATTATAACTTTACAGGAATAATATTTCGTTAACTATTCTCGTAGGCTTTCGCATGATAATATGATTATGGCAGTACCTTTACAATAGAGTCTATTATCATCCATCTTATGTTATACATATATAACGTTTTTTGTGTATTGTTTTTTTTTTTGCTTAATTTTTTTTATCTTACTTAAATTTTATATATTCAATATATGAAAACTTGTATTCTTAAGCTACGTGCACCAGCTAGGTTCACGAAAAAGAATAAAAGTCGATTTACTCTTCTTCGTTTTTTTTTTTTTATATATATATATCTCATTACGATCCATTACAAATTAATAAGCATTTATTCGTGGCGCTTTTATCGTCACTTTATGAGATCTAAAACAAAAGTTTGAATGCAATCGTTACGTCTTGAAAGTCTTGTAAAGATTTGCACCACAACGTTTGACTTCAAGCGGTACATCATTTTATTTTTTTTTATTTACTTATTTTTTTCACTCTCTCTAAGACGCTACACGAGTTTTATAGTAGTGTATCTTTTTTTTCTTCTTCGTCTTCTGTTTATATGTATTTGTTTTATGTATGAACAAATTTGACGATATCTCTTGACGATCCTGCGATATGTTGAGAATCACGAAAACAACAAAAAATAAAAAATAAAATAAAAAACTGCGTTTGCGAAAAGCGCACAAAGTTGATTTTTGGACCCCTTCTGGTTTTACTACGTCCGTTTAATTTAAAGAAAGAAAACACTTTATTTTTTTCAAACCGTTGCCGTCAATTATAAACCCTCCCTCGCGTTTTTTTGTCTCCTCTAAATCTACTAATCGACTAAAACTTAGAATTCTTTTCTGTATTGTCTAAGAGTGCATTTTTTCATTCATCAATCACTACAATAACTCCGATATCTCTCGGTTTATACTCCGTATACATTCGGTCTAAAAAGATATTTTAATATTCATATTACTCCTCAACGACACTTTAGCCAATTATGTATTCATCGTTACGAATATATATATATATATATATATATATATATATATATATATATATTTAGATTTGCGCTAACAATCGTATCAACAATCACGATAAATACTCCCATAATCTTGTGGCAGTAAAATCATCCTTCGTAACTCATACTTTTTTTGCTCAAATCCATCCAAACATCCAACGCCAATTGTCCGCCATTCACTGTACAAGAGAGAAAAAAAAAACCTCCAAAAAAACATAATCTTGTTCGAGGCATTTGAAAAAAAGAGAAAAAAAATGAAAATCCTAGTTCAATTTGTTGCAATCACCGTGTGAGGATAAATGACGGGAAAAAAAAATTATATGTATATTCAAATATATTAAATCTAATCGTGAAACACGTATCAAGAGGTGCTGTTTCTGTGCTTTTTGTTCTTCGTCTTTCCGGGCTCAAACTCGTCCTCGCTTCTTCGCCTTTTCTCCTTCAGTTGTTTCTCCATAGCGAGCATAGTTATCATTCGTTTGTGCGAATCGCCGACGATCCAACCGTGCTGCTCCTGTCGATCGTCCTCCTCCTCGACAATCGGCGCCGGTGGTGGCACCGGCTCGTCATCATCGCTCGAACTCGACCAGTAATATAATTGATTAGCAGCCGCTCTCTTTCTTCGTCCAATCGCCACGCCAACGCCCTCGTCAACTTTATTCCAACATTTTGTCGTTCTTAGCTCCTCGTCGTCGGAGTCTCGTTTGCCACAAGAAATTCTTCGCTCTTTCGGATCTTTGCTCGCTGCTGTAGTTTGTCTGTTTTTTGATCTTTCACCGTTGGATATTTTGCTCTTTCGATTTACGCTCGAAGACTTCGATTCCGGAGTTTTTATCGATTTTTTCGATCTCTGCGCGGATTTTGATTGTTTTTTCGGCTTCGACGGTGAATCCTGTTTGTTCGCGTCGTGATTCTCGTTGCTGTTAGATTTACGCTCGGTAAAACTCTTATTGATCGACTCGTTCTTCTCGTTTTTTTCTCTCTCCGAGTCGTTCCTCGAATTATCCAAATTAACAGATTTTCGTGACTTTTGTTGACGTTTCTTTTTACCAACGGATCTCGTTAGTGCGTTCTCTTCGCCCTCGGACCTGTCGCTGACGATTGAGTCGTTCTTAAAAATATTTTTCTCGCATATGCCCGATTCCGAATCGCTTCTCGTATCGCCTTTGGTCTTCTCGAGTTCGCGCAAAATTTCCTCCTCAATAGCTTTTTGCTCTTTCGCTATTATCTGCTCGTGTTTCTTCTCCATATAACGCTCCTTTCTCTTCTCCTTAGATTCTCTCTTCGGTTTTCTCGTCTGTCGCTCGTTATCCGTTTTATCGCCAATCGCACGTTTCCAAGTCTCACGCGTGTAAGACTCGTCATCGGAACTACTAATTTCCGCGAGTAATCCCTGTTTACCGAGAGCGCACTTTCTCTGTCTTCTCGTTGATTGAAAATCCATGAGTATACGTCTTTGCTCCTCTAGTAATTTTTTCTTTTGCTCCCGCTTTTTCTTTTTCGACTCTTGAACTTTGCGACTGAGAAAAACGTGCAGAGGCAAATTATCCGATTCCTTCTGGGGTTTCTCGTTGGTCGACAATTTTTCCGGCAATTCCGTTTCCTCGTCGGGTTCATCGTTGTTCGATAGTTCCGCATCATTGTCGACATATTCCTCGATCTCTTCCGTCTCTCGATTCAAACGTTCGTTCGTTATACTCGCTAATTGTTCATGTTTTTCCATAGAATCCTCGCATCTCGATATTACTCTTATTCTTTCGGTTATTCCTAACAAATCCTCGTTATTATCCAAAAGATCAAGAGCTTCCTCCAGCGGAATGAGCTCCTTCTCGTCTCGATAAATTTCACTTTCCGTTCTACGGGGAATTTCCTCGTCCGGTATTATTTTCAAATTTTCAAGATTCATCTCGTCATCTCTCTCGTTTGTATCTTCGTCAGTATCGTCCGATGTATCCTCGCGATAAAGATCATCGAGCTCGAAAGCCGGCACGTAACGTGCCTCGGTGTCGTCGTCGCTGTTTCGCGTCTCGTCGGTCTCGTTTTTTCTCTCGTCTATTATTAACGGATGATCGGACGTTTCGGATTCGGATTTTTTGTGCTCAGGCTCATTCTTACTGTCGGTTTTCGTACTAACGTTCATCCAATCGACAACAGCATGATCCTCTTGTTCCTCGGGATAATTATCGGCAATAACGGGACTCGCTGTACCGACATTATCGTTATCACGATTATCATTGTTAATTTTCTTCGTATTACGTGACGCGCGTCTTTCACTACCGTAATCATTGTTCTCATTGTCGTAATCACTCTCCGAGGACGTTGACATTTCGGCGAATAGATTTTGTTTACCCTTCGAGCAAGTTCGTTGACTCTTCGTCGTACCGAGCCCAACGTCCTCGGCTCTCACTGCTGTTATAAATTCGTCGGAACTGTCGTTCTCGTACCAGGCGTTTCGTGATTTTTTTTTCGAATTTTTACTTCTTCTCTTTGATCTACCGTGTTTCATCGATTGTTCGGTCAACTTACGCGAACGTTGTTTACGCTCGACGAAATCGTCCATTGGACCGGTTACTCGTTGCTCCTCTTCTTCGTCGCGTTCTTCCTGCTTGCGTTGATGCTGTTTTTCCTCAATCTGAAAGGATTTCAGAGCGCCTTTCGTCTTTGGCGGAAAGCTCTCGATCTCTTGAAACTTTCGATTTATCATTGATTCCAATCTTCTTCCCAATGCATCGCTAGTTTTACCATTTTTGAGCGTTTCACCGATTGTCTTTGTCATCAAATCCGTCATATCGAGCTCTTTCGTTTTAACGGTATTTATAATTTCGGAATTTTTATCATTTTTGTTTCTGTACGATAGCACGGAACTTGGCTCTTGCTGACTCTCGTCCTCGTCAAAATCGTAAATGTCCTTTATTCGTTCTTGCACGGCATTCGAGGCAACGATTTTCTTATCGTCCCGGCGCTTTTTCTTCTCCACCATACCGCCCAATTGACTCTTGCGTATTAATGGAAAATCTTGTTGCTGCTGTTTTTTCGGTTTTTTCGATTTTTTCTGCCTCTGTACGTTCAACTCCCTCAACGCAACGTTACCCTCGATTCTCTCCTGATGCTTTCTCTCGTTTATCTCCTTCTTTCTCTCGAACAGTTCTTTTATTGGATTTCTCGGTTTTCTCGGTGTCGCCTCTTTGCTCACCGCGGTACGATGATCCTCGCTGCTCGAGTCACGCGTTCGTGTCGGTGATTTAGTTGACTTTTCTCGTGACGGCGAATTTAATTCGGGTGCCGTTGACGTTGGCACTCGCGCACAAGCGAGCTCAGCGAGCACGTTCATCGGTGTCGAACCACTGCGAACAAATCGAGTAGAAGAAATTTAATACAGTTTTTTTTATACTTTTTTTTTTGGTGACAATCCCGAAAATGTAATTAACGATAATCATTTAATTGTTCCGTAAATATCTATATTAAGGGCCAGCTACACAATACTTTTAAACTTGACGATAAATTGCTATAAAAATTCAATGAATTGTGGAAGTAATTATCATTTTCTAAATCTGCTAAAAATAAATAAAAAAAAAAGCATATACACATAGAAGACCGATCTTGAGAAGATTAATGTCGAGACGAAGGAAAATAGAATGGATATCGATTCTTAGTTCTATATCGTGTTTTCTATCCATCGGATAATATCACGTTGATGTACTTTTTCGTTCGACTCGGTATGGGTATTATTGTAGGAAAGCTCGGATAGAAATAAATTGCCCACACAGAAAGGGGAATAGGGACAGAGAGAGAGAGAGAGAGAGAGAGAGAGACAGACAGAGATAAATCGAAATAGTCCGAGACTGGACAAACTAAACAGGATGTACTCAAGATCGATATACAATTGTTCCGTGTACTATAGTATACGAGGTCTGTTCAAAAAGTATCGCGAATTTTGAATTTCCGCGGGCTACGTATATTCGATTTTCGATTTTTTTAGTGGCGTTAGGTTGGTACTCGTGTCCCTCACTTATGCTGAAAAAATCGGCCATTTTGAATGTTTAGTTAACTGTTGACAGCTGTTTTGGTTAGACGTGTTTTGGCTTGTCATCGATTTTTGCCCATTCCAAAAAATGGATCATAGAATCTGTATCAAATTTTGTGTGAAAAATAAAATTAAGAGCGCGGACGCATTCCGAATGTTGACCGTGGCATATGGTGAAGCTACCTTGGACCAGAGCGACGTTTATCGGTGGTACAAAATGTTCTCAGAGGGCCGAGAAGACGCGAACAACGAAATGCGTTCCGGACGCCCGAGCACATCAACAACAGACGAAAACATTGACGAAGTGAAGAAAATAATATTGGCCAATCGTCGAATCACCGTTAGAGAAGTTGCTGAGGAACTAAACATATCGATTGGCTCGTGCTATTCGATTTTTACCAATGATTTGGGGGTGAGACGGGTCGCCGCGAAATTCGTGTCAAAATTGCTCAATTTCCTTTCTTAAAAAAGACATGGCACTCGATTCTCGAAACTCTCGAAATGCGAGATAAATATATCGAATTTTTAAGCCAATTTATCGTGAAGCTGATTGGTTGTCGTAAAGCGCGCGTAATTCAAACACGATTTAGTTCACTATGAAACAACATCTATGGTATACAAAGATTTAACAAGATTGAAGATTCAATAGATCATTGACTCTCGCCCAATGCAATTCTCAAAATTTATAAAACCTTATATAATAAAGAAATGCGAGATAAATATATCGAATTATGAAGCCCGTTTATCGTCAATCTGATTGGTTGTCGTAAAGCGCGCGTAATTCAAACACGATTTAGTTCACTATGAAACAACATCTATAGTATACTAAGATTCAATAAGATCAAAGATTCAATAGATTATTGACTCTCGCCCAATGCAATTCTCATAATTTAAAAACCTTATAATAAATTATGTACTATTTAACGAAATGACAACCGATCGAGACGAAATAATCTTAGCGACTGCAGTTATGGTGACAAAATCCGTTGTGCCGTTTTGGAAAAAGTATTTATAAGAATTTGCAGTTGATTCTTAATTTAAAGGACAAGTTCGAAATATGAAACATTGAAGCGCGAGCGAAGCGAGCGCGTTGTTGCTAGTTGAACAAAAACAGTGTCGCGTTAACATTGCTAAGGAGCCGTTGGACTCGGTCCGCGACGACCCAAATTTGCTCCGGAGGGTCATAACTGGTGACGAATCATCGGTTTATGGTTATGACGTGAAAACCAAAGCTCAATCATCGCAATGGAAGCTGCTTTTTTGGAATAGGCAAAAATCGAAGACAAGCCAAAACACGTCTAACCAAAACAGCTGCCAACAATTAACTAAACATTCAAAATGGCCGATTTTTTCAGCATAAGTGAGGGACACGAGTACCAACCTAACGCCACGAAAAAAATCGAAAATCGAATATACGTAGCCCGCGGAAATTCAAAATTCGCGATACTTTTTGAACATACCTCGTATTATACTATTTGTGCTTGTACAACGAACTCCCAAAATCCGATAGTATTACTTTTAGATTGTTTTTCCCTCGGCCTACTCCCTCCCCAAATTTGGTTTTCTCCGTGTACGTAATTGCGAGCGTGAGATATTCGACATTCAATCGATTAATCGTTGTACTAATATCGGGTGTGGAAAAATATTCATCATTTCCGGGAAGCGCGAGGACCTTCGTCCATTGCGAAAGTCAATAAATAATTTTCGTATAAATTCACGATAATTCGAGTATTCGACGAAATAAATTATTTTTGTGTAATATCGATGATTCATTCGATGTAAGGCAACCAATTACTCGAACGTCACGCGCTCTATTGTTCAAATTTAAAAAAAATCTTAATTTAGGTTTTCACGGTCTCCTCCCTTCTTCCAATTTTTCTTCAAAATTCGAATGAAATTCAAAATTGGAACACGGTATTTTCTTGTGAAATCCCATAAAATTACATTGGCAGTGCGTAAAAGTGAAAAAAATTAATTAAATAAAGTAGTACTGTAATTTAGTAAAATCATTTTTTTTTATTTCCACCGATTTCACTAGTCCACTAATCCTGTAACCTATATTTCACATAAAAAAAAAAAAGAGAGATATGTCTATATATTTAAGACTTGATCCGCGAAGTTGAATAATAGAGAATTGTTCACTCTCGAGTAATTGGTTGCGCGCGGGAGCGGTCGCTATCGATAATACTCTCTCATTGAGTAAATAAGGAACGAGGCTTAGTATTAAATTGATGTTCTAACGGTAGTTGGTCGGAGAACCTGTTAGGTTCACATGATGCACACAGGGGCAATGAATAGAAGGGGTTATTGTGAATGGGTGGCGCGAAGGGATAGGATCAATACGGACCAACCACCTTATAGCGAGCGAGAGTAACCGTTCGATGTAATAACGACTCTTTGGTAGCTGAGCTTTATATTTTTTTTCACTTAATCCTTTTTTTTTCCTCCTCTTCTTTTTTTTGTTGTTAATCAGAAAAAAATTAGTACGCTCGTTCGACTCTTAGGAGAATAAGGTTTAAAGATAAGAATTGTTCGAATGAAGAAAAATACAATAGGGATATTTTCGAGGAAACAATTATGAAGACCAACTTTTGTCATTCGTTATTGTTAAATAATTGCTATTATATTTAATTGTAATTATAAAATACTCATTGTTTTTTCACAATAATTAATCATTATTTCGCGATGAAAACATTCCGAATGATTTTCATTCGAACATTCCTCGACGATGAACAATTAATTTTCTCAAAAACTTACTTATGATCGTGTTTCCCACTGCTGTGAAGTAGATTATCAATTAGACCACCGAGAGCCGGATTTTTGCTTCGAAAGCCCGAACAATCGAGCTCAACGTGTTTATTAGTCTGATCAATGGATTTTTCATCGGTTCGATCCACGTTATTCTCATCGTCGGGAAGATTTTCGTTCACGATAGCCGAACGCTCGACGTCCGTACTGTCCTTTCGTCCTTGCTCGAGCTGACGATTTTCACGTCTATGATTATGGGAACTGTCGTGATGACGCTGATGATTTGGCGCACGATGATGATGATGATGATGGTGATGATGATGATGACGATGCAAGCTAACGCTTGTTTTTTGACCAAATGTACTGGCTATCAAATTTTCGCTCTCCCTCATTCGCTGTTGTATCTTAACGCGAAGCTTGTTGTTGTGCTCAAAAGCAACGTCCAAACTGTCCTCGTAACCGAGATTCTCCTGACGATTTGTATCCACGTCCGGACTAACGCTACGACTAGATCTCTCGCTAGCGGTGTTTCGTCCACGTTTTGGATAATCGTTCGCGCGATTTCCGCTGTACATTTCCTCGCCCAAAAGCTGTGCGAAAAAAGCCAAAAAAAAAACAGATTAAAATAAATCGACAAACATCGAAACGTTGTCGTTAGGGGGGCAATGTTTACGCGAATGGAGAGAAGATGAAATTGGTTTTTTTTACGTGCTTCAATCATTGGTATTGGACTTTTTGGTCATTCGCCATTTCGATCGTTTGATTTTTTGATGTTTTCCTTCTTCGACCGCCACCCCGATTCAAGAGACAAATTATGCAATTGATTTACGATTACCATCTGGAGAAAAGCCTACTAACCATTAAAATATCAATTGAAAAAATCATCAAATTGAAATTGTTTTCAGATAATTTGAATAAATTTTCTTCGATTAAAATCAAAGTACAAAAAAAATGTATGAATTTTACGATGAAATTCATTAATCGTATAAAAACAAACAAGTTTTCGAGCATTTATATTTTTGGCTATCAACCATTTTCAATGGAAAATTATAGGAACACTTCTTAAACGCAATTCCATCGCAGTGTCGTTTTGCATTTGTACAAGTATGTAGGATGGTGTAAAAGGGAATATCAAACAGTGGTGGAAACGCGGTCGAGTGTTTGGTAGGCGTTGGGATGGAGGGTTAATGTCGCAACAGACCGCAAAATCGATTGCACCAGACGACATATACACGTGCCTCTATGTTAGAGAATGAGAAAGACAAAGACAAAGACAAAGACAAAGACAGAGACAGAGAGACAGAGAGAGAGAGAGAGAGCTTGAATCTGCGAGTTTTAAAGCGTTCGGTAATTGAAACGTCTTCGGACCCTTCCGAGAGAATTCAGTACGTAACATATGTATTTCACAGTAATATGTTACGTACGAGGAGTACGATGGGGAGTATGATTATATCATTAATGGGATTGTTACGTTTAAATTATCATGATAATAATCAGACAATTATCATTCACGTATAGGATCACTTAGCCAGTAAACAAATGGCCACCTGTTAATCGGACGAATGATAATAATTTGTATAATCTACCGCTCTTGAGTCACAGTTTCAATTCGATCTCTGTTATTCTCACTTTCGATTTGTTTTACCTCACTCGTAGTTATTAAGGGCGAGGTAAGGGTTTTCACTTTCGAAAAATCGAATTTTTTTTGTCTTATCTTATTGTTTAACATTTCAAGAATATGTCCTTAAAATTTTAAACCGATCTAAGCAATATTCTCGAAGTTATTGTCTTATTAAGGGAGGGGTAAGGGTTTCAGCGTAAAAAAAAACACTTTTTATGCGATTTTTTTTCTCAAATTTGGATTGAGCAATTTTATTCGAACCTTTTGTACATTATTGAGCATACTTTTGACAATGTTGTGTAATTTTTTCGTGCAGAAATATTGAAGCATAACCCCGTAACAGAGCTTCCCCCTGAACGTCTTGGAAACAATTTTTTTCTTCACTTTTTTACTTCATAAACTTTAGACACGTTTTTCTCAAAACTACTTTTTCAAAGTCCGTGTTCACTGCCATTTAAAAACTACTTGACCGATTCATTTCAAACTTTGTACACATTTTCTACATATAAAATACCTCCCCCCAACGTTTAGTTAAATTTTTTTTTTTTACATTAAGGGTGTTTTCCACCCACAAAATGGCGGAATTTTTCGTAGGAAATAACAGTTCACACTTTGGATGGCCGCCAAAAATTTTTAGATGAAAAAAAAAATTATCAGAGAACGTTGGGGGAAGATTTGATTATAATTTGACTAAATTTTCATGGTTTTTCATTTTCAAATAATTTCCGGCCGAGTTATAGTGAACACGGCAAATTGTTTTTTTTTCCAAGACGTTCTGGGGGAAGCTCTGTTACCGGCTTCTACTTCAATATTTCTGCATGAAAAAATTACACAACATTGTCA
Source organism: Oxytorus armatus (assembly GCA_958009045.1). Classification (NCBI taxonomy): domain Eukaryota; kingdom Metazoa; phylum Arthropoda; class Insecta; order Hymenoptera; family Ichneumonidae; genus Oxytorus; species Oxytorus armatus. Next base: position 27,453,199 of record OY253747.1, read on the forward strand.
AAAGTATGCTCAATAATGTACAAAAGGTTCGAATACAATTGCTCAATCCATATTTGAGAAAAAAAATCGCAAAAAAAGTGTTTTTTTTTAACGCTGAAACCCTTACCCCTCCCTTAAGTGAACGCTCCGCTTTTCAATTGGACGAAATAAAAAAAACGTTAACCCGATTAAATCTAACAATATTATTGTGGAATGCGCAAATATTAAAAGCCCTAAAACGTTTTGTAATTCCATTATACTTTCAACGAGGTACGATTTAATTTTTTTTTTTCTTCATCTTCGCGATAAACATGAATTTATATCGTTGAAATGATGTTTATTCGATTAAAATGGAATTGAAGTTAAAAACATTTCGGGAATTTCGAATTTAAACAATTGCCAAATAGATTTCAATTTCAATATTTTTTTTTTTTTAATTACAAGCAAATTCGTTTCAATCAAGTAAAGCTGTTTTTTTGGTGGGCTCACGAACGGCGATGATTTGTACGAACTGTGTCACGCAAGCGCATTTAATTAAAGAGGATAGCGAGAAACGACAAACGGGAAATAAATAACGCACGACGCGAAACGGAACATTTATCTCATTTAAATGTAAAATACATTTGATGAATTTTCAAATTCGCCACTCGGAGGCTTTTGACGCTTTTGCGGGCTTTACAAAAAAATGAATTCGTATAAATACTGTTCAATTCGAGTAAAATGATGTTATGATGAAATAAACTTGTTTCTGTAATTAAATTGATATTTCATTAAAATAAATGTTATTATTTTCCACAAATTATGTTGAACTCGATAAAAATAGATTTAAACAAGCTAAATTCACATTTCTTTTCATTACGAGCCTCGTAATTTTTTTGACTTTACAAATTCATGAAAAAATGTTCTACCGACCTGATTTACGGATTCGAGTAGGCTCCCGAGGCTATTCTGACTCTCGACGTCCCTCCATCTGTCTCTGCTCGTTCTAAAGCCCTGTGCCTGATCCTCGACGCTCTCGTAAGTCTCGTTGTGATCGAGTTTGATCTTTTTCGCTCCTCTAAGCTCGTTCTCGGTGGTGGCTTTCAGTCTCGAGCAACACTCGACAAAGAGTTCTTCGTCGAAATTCAATACTTTGCCCTGACGTGACTTTTGACCCGGTGAATTAACGACATCGCGAGGAACATCGAGTGCGTTATCCTCGATCTCGTCGTTGGGTCCGATCGTCGATATTTCCGTTCGTTCCTCACGATTCGACGTGTTCGACGTTGGCGATCTTGTCGCGACTTTTTCATTGACAAATTCGCACGGAGAACGTTTATGATTATTTCTCGCGTTATCGTCGTTATCCTCGTCGTCATCGCTGTTCGACGAACCGTCGAGAGAACTTTCGGGCGTGTTACAGACGTAGAGTGGCGATAATCGTCCAAGCGCAATCTCGTCCTCGTTACCGTCATCCTCCTCGTCCTCGTCGTTTTCCTCGTCGGGCCGAACAACGTCCGACAAAATGTCAATAACATCATTAACGGAATTCATTTTTTCAGACGTCACATCGGGCGAGACTGAGTGCTCTCTCGCTGTCGTCTCTTTCAACGAAATTTTCGTACTTATTTCATTGTCCGACTCGTCAGATTCGTTCATATCTTCGTCGTCGGAACGTTTATTACTCTTACTCCTTAACAATTGTCTGTTTGTCCTTATTTCCGAATCCTCCTTAGCATCCTTGGAGAAGCGTGAATTTTTCGTCACAATCGATCCACCAAGCTCACTCAACGATTCACCGTCGTCGAACGGTATCGACGATTCGTCCTCGAAAGCACGCGAAATACGTTCTTCGGCTCTTTTTTTGCTCTGTCTACAGCGCGAAATTGTTTCAGGCTCGTTCGAAGGTGCGACAGTATTCGAGTCGCTCGTTATTTTTCGATCACCGTTCTTTCGTCTCGTTTGCTGCTGTCCACTCTTCGATCTCGATCTGGTCTCGTTGTTAAAACGATTTTTCTCCGTATATTCGGAAACGGAAGTGGCATCGCGACGATTCTTCGAACGTTCACGCTTTTTGCCACGTCCTCTATCGGGACTCTGCGATTCGGAGTGTGACGAACTTCGTGAAATGATTTTTAACGGTTTCTCCTCGTCCTTTCGCGATCTCTTTGATTCCAATGGTGCACTCGTCGCGGAGACGTTCTTGTCGATTTTTGCGGTTGACAAATCGACGCTCGTTCGCGTTTCATCGTGAGAATCACCCTCCGATCTTGAGACCCAATCGTCGAGAACCTCTTTCACCTTGTCAACCTTTTCACCACCAAATACCCGTCCAAACACGCATTTAACGATTTTACTCTTGTTCTGTGACTCTATCACGTCTTTTTTCTCATCGTACTCGCTCTCGCTCGTATCCTCGATCTTTGCCTTCGTCGAATTATTATTTTTTCGCTGTTTAGTTGTTTTAGATTTTTTAACGGTTTCCTTGGCCGAATTTTTGTTGCGCGATGATTTTTTCATCGTTCTCTCCTTCTTCACGCTGTTCGCCTCGTCGGACGTGACTTTTTGCTTGTTCTTCTTCGCTGGAATATCGATGGAATCGAGGAGCGGCGGATTAATTTCTTTGAGAGTCAATTTTTTGTTCGACTTCGCGAGCTTTTCCGAATTCTCGATCTGCCCGTTGTCGGTAACGAGTTCAGGATCGTTCAAAATTTTTCTTATATCATCCGACATATTTGTGTCCAGCGTATCCTCGTCACTGTCAAATTCAACGCTGCACGAATTGTCTTTTGTCGGATTTACTTGTGTTTTCAATTTTTCCGTTATATTCGAAAAATCGAGTACGGGTGAATTTTTTTGTTCGGGTTCCTTAAAATTGTTTGTTAAATTTGAGGAAATATCGTACAGCGGTTTATCCTCGATAATTTCCGATTTTTCATCCTTCGACACTTCCTTTTGTGAGATAAGCTCTTCGACGATCGTATTTTCCATCGAGTTTTCCACGTTCTTCGACGTAGCCTCGTCTTTTTCCTCTGATTCCGGTAGAAAAACTTCGCTCACTTTCAAAATAGGATCATCGATTTTGTCAACGTTTTTCTTACTTCTTCTCCTCGATCTTGACGATTTTTCGATTAGCAAATCTTTGATGAGCGTTGTTGAATCGAGCTTGACCTCGGTAGGTTCGGGAATTTCTTCCACCAATTTTTCTTCAACAATTTTCTCATCGTTCTCCCGGGTCGTCGATTTAATCGGCGAATTCGGTGGTTCGGGAATATTTAGCGCGGACGTTAAGTCGGCAAAAGATTTTTCCGTACAATTTTCCAAAAGGTTCGTGACAATGGCCTCGGCTAAAATTTCATTAGGCACCGGTGAATCAAGATCCAAATGTTCGTTAGCCAAATTTATCTTCACCTCTTGTTCGCGCGATTTTTTCACATTTTTCGTAATGTTAATTTTAACAATTGAATCTGGTGTGTCCGGTACTTTGGCGGATATATCGTTGACCGGTGTTGACGATGCTTCCGGTATAACGGGACTCACGTGATCGGTAAGAACGTACTCGTCGTGCGTCATATTTTCCGTAATTTTACAAATTTCCTCATCGAGCAGCTCGTCCTCGAGATCGTCCTCGAGCAATTTTTTCTCACCAAAACCACAATCTTCCGTTTGATTAGCCGGAGAAATTGATTTATCGGATTCTTGGTCCTGACTCGCGTCATTCGTCTCGAGCGAATCTTCCACCGGAGATTCTTGCAATTCTTCGCGCGTCGTCTCGTTCCTCGCGTCACTTTTCGTGTTATCGATATTTTCTGCATCACCGATACTCCCCTCAAGTGAATCTTTCGTCTCCTCGTTATTGACGCTCGTCTCCAGTGGATCTTGCGTCACTTCGTTAACAACGATTTTTTCAATATCGCCAGACTGTTCGCTCGTTAAAATAGTGGATTCCTCGGTGTCGTCGATCCTCACCGTATCCTCGCAATATTTAGTTACTTGAAGCAAATGTGATTTCGAGGAATTGTGCTTTTTCAACGAACTCTTGCGAGTAAAGCTCGCCGCGCAAACTTCGCAAAAAAATTTCGCCGCCTCCTTCGTAAATTTCTTCTTCTTCTCGACTATCAACATTTTACCGGACTTCGTGTGGACAACGGCGAATTTACGCTGTAATTTAACGTCCGACAACGCCGTTAATTCGTCGGTAACGGAAGTTTCCTTGGCTTTTCTCGTTAAACTACGTCTACGTTCGGTAGCACTGTCGCTCTCGACGCCATCTTCCTCCGTCAAACTCCTCGCGTCCGTTTCTTCCGTGCTCTCTTCATTGTCCTCGGCGAGATTTCTCTTTCTCGATGTTTTTTCAATCGCCGATTGTTCAATCTCGGTCGATTCGTTCGGTGCAATAGTATCGGAAGTTTTTGGTACTTCGTTACTTTCCAACGGTACCGAATTGATGGAAGCCTTTTCCTCGACAATGTCAATCGTGTTTTCCGGCTTCTTCTCCTCGTCGTCGTCCATCTCCCGTCTCGCCGACTCGGAATTTCCTTCCGTAAGCTCGGCGATCTCTGTGGGAAGAATATTTTTCGGCGAAGACGTGTTATCGATCGGTGATAAATTATCGAGAGATTTTTTTCGCGTACTTCTCTTTCTCGATGCGATAAATTCATTGACATCCGGAACTTTAAAGCTCTCCGTTGTTTCTCCGGATATCACGATTTTCGGCGTTATTGCCGAGTTTGACGTGGCAGAAACATCGTGAATCGAGCTGTTGCCGATTTCTTCAATTGCGAGAGGAACATTTTCGTCGGACTCTTCGTTGTCCGAGAGATTGAAATGTTCCTCGGCCAATGATCTTTTCTGCGCGGCACATTTTCGCGCCGGTCGAGATCTCGATTTTTCCACAACATTGGTCTGACTATCGGCAATTTTTGTTTCAACCTCGGCGTTTATATCGTCAATCTTCGAGTCAGCCTCGGCGCTCAAAATGATCAAATCTTCGGGAGACGATTGAACATCCAATGATTTTGGCGCCTCGAGATTCATTGATTCAATCACCAATGTCGAATTCTCAATGGTCTCATCGTTGCAACTTTTCTCGAGATTCGAATCGTCAGAAATTAACGACTTTTTTGAATTATTGCGTTTCGTTTTTTTCACCTCAGTGCCGTTAGATCGAAGCTTAATTTTATCCTCCGACTCCTCGTTAGTTACGGCTGTTGAATTCTTCATGGAAGACACATTTTCATCCTTATCGACTTCCACAATTTTTCTCTTACCCGAATGTACCTTTAGCTCGGACTTTTCATCGACTTTCGGACTTGCTTGTTTCGTTCTGTTGATCAATTTCATGATATCAGCGAGGCACATTTCGTCCTCGGACGAATCTTCCTCGATTAATTTCTCATCAACTGTTTTACGTTTATTTTTCCTTGGCGCTACCACATCGAGTGATCGTTTTTTTGACGTTCTCTTGGATTCCGATTGAACGTTTTCGCGATTCTGAATCGTGCATACTGCCGTTTCCGGAGTAGCTGAAAATTCTTCAACACAGGTCGGAAGAATTCCAGTGCCGAAAACTTGTTGTTCATTAGGTTGAGGTTGTTTTTCACTCTGATCGCTGATTTCGTTGACGTCAGTTTGCATCGAGCCGGGGCCATCATTCTTCGCAATCTCCTCGACGATTATTTTCGTTGGAACAACGATTTTTTCCTCATTCGATTTTGTCTCATTGGAAATACTGTTATTGACAGAATTTTCGCTATTAACGTTGTTTCTCGATGTCTCGGGTTGTTCGAAGATCGGGGAACTCACCTCGCTGAGAATATTGGTCAGTTCATCGGCAGCGCTGTCGAGCAAACATCCCACGTCACCCTCGAGCAGAGCATCTTTTTGTTTGGCAATTTTCGACACGATTTTTTCAAGAAACGAACCTTTGCCTTTGGGTTTTCGACGCGATAGATCGAGAATAATGTCGTTCGTTGGTTCGACCGTGGTTGATTGAACGGGATCAATCTTTTTCGCCGGTTGTGCCTTTGCAGTCGCCACTTCCGGTGGTTTGTGCGGTTGAACTTCCGGTTGTGGAACATTCGTTTCGGGATTTTCCGTGACATTCACGTTTTCCTTCGCTCTTTCGATATTTTCCATTTTTTCGGTCTTCCCCGTACTTTCAATTTCCGTTCGTTCTATTTCCTGAGTAACTTGACTATCCTCGGTGGCCGATGAACTACAGGCCGCGTCGGTACTCTCGTTCGGTTTCACGCTGTCCCGTACATTCGAGGCTTCACCCGCGGCAGCGTTGTTTCCGGTTATCTGACTGGCATTGCTCTGATTTCCGGTCTCCGATGACGAGTCGATCGACGTTTGAACGGTCAGTACAACGCTCTGCTGTATATCGAGCGGTATATTTACGCCTTCGGTCAAAATACCGATAACGTTGTTCAACGTACGCTTGCCCGTCCTATCGCGGCGCGAACAACGTGATTTTTTTGGACGTACGACTTTTAACTTTGAAACGTTTATCGGCGTCTCGGACGAATTTTCTTTTCCACTGTCGATATTCGAATTATTTGATTCTTGGTGAAGATGTTCGAAACTCAATGTTGCCACTTCTTGCGGAACTTTTGTTGACACCTCGTGAATCTTTTCGTCCGTATTTTTGTCAACAATTTCGTCGGTTACTTCGTGATTTTTCATAATTTCGATCGTTTCCTCGTCATTTTTATTCACGATCTCGTTGGAATCTTCGAGATTTTTCGTAATGACTTTTTTCATCGATTCTTCGAAATTTAAGTGCACGATCGTTGCGATCGATTCTTCAAGTTTCTCGTTAACAGGTTTGTTGGTCGTATCTTCGGAATTCGGGCTGACGATCGTTACAATTGATTCGTCGACATATTTATTGACAGCCACTTCGAACGCTTCCACGAAATTTTCATTATTAATCTTCTCCATCGATTCTTCGAGATCTTTGTTAGCGATCTTTTCGATCGATTCTTCGTGATTTTTATTGAAAATCTTTTCGATCGGTTCTTCAGGATGTTTATTGACTGTCGTTTCGGTTGTTTCTTCGGGATTTTTATCAACGATCGGTTCGATCGTATTTCCAAGATTTTTATTATTGGAAACTTTCATCGCTTCTTGAACATTTTTTAACCTTTCCTTTTCCTCGGATTTTTCATCTTCATCAATTTCGGGATTTAACTCGACATTTTCATTCTCAACACGCGATTTGATTCGACCTCGGCGCTTTGCAACGTTATTCTCAGTCTTTGTCGTGTCTCTCGTTTCATCCAGAAGAATTTCGTCGTTCGACGCTATGATTATCGTATCATCGTTACTTTTTTCCATCACTACTATCTCATTCTTTTTTTCATCGATGCTCTTCGTCTCTTTCTTATCGGCTTTTCTCGGTGATACTCTCAAAACAATTTTTTCCATTTCCACGAAAGATTCGTCGTTTTCGTCATCGGCAGTACTTTTCTTTTGCCCCTTGTTTCTCGGGCTATTAACCTTTGTTCTTTGTCGTGCATTAGCCTTCTTCGTTTTGTCACGAGTCTTTAGTCCAATCTGCGTCAATAAATCCTCGCCCGGGCCCAAAAGTCTCTTAACCTCCTCGTGTACTTCGCGTATTTTTGAAAAATCCTCGAGCGAACCAGCACGACGTTCCTGTCTCGTTCGTCTCGTCTCGATCGTCTTTGTCGGCTCAATTTTCTTCGCCAAATCTTGTAACTCCGATTTACCACTCTTTCTCGTTGTATCGTCGTTGTCCTTGATCTCCAGGAATTTAGAGTCTTTGGAGAACGAGCGTCTGGATGATTCTTCACTTTGATCCGTAAAACTCGAGGCCCTGCCCGGTGGACTATGATTTTTCGTTTTAATCTCGTTATTACACGAATCCTCGGCGAGCGTCGTTGACGCGTCGGCGTTATCTAAAATTTTCCGTTCGATCATTTTCTTTCTACGTCCACGCGTCGGACGTTGCTCGCAACTGATATTTTCGATAGAATTTTTTATTTGCGTCACGTCAATAACATTTTTCACAATAGCCTCGTCGAGATCGATTTCCGCATTGATCCGTTGATTCGTGGAATTTCCTTTTGGAATTAAATTTCTTTCCTCTTCGTCGATTTTTTCATTCTCCGACTCGACGACAAGTGTTTTTTCATTCTCCAAAGTCTTGTTTTTCATCAAACTTTTTCTTCCCGCTTTGCCGCCACGTGACGTCGTTGGTTGATCAATTTTATCCGTTTTAACGATCTCCGAATTATTTTTCTTCGTCAATTGTTTGCCCGTTAGATTGCTGTTACCTCGCAACGACACGAGACACGTCCACGGAGTTTTGTCGATTTCGGTGTTATTTTTTTTAATCAATTTTTTGCTCGTCAGCTTGCTCGTAACTTTGTCGACGCGTCGTTCGCTCATGAGACTCTTTCTCGTCGCAAGACGCAACGCATCTTTTCTTGAATTTCCGGCAATATTTTTTCTCGTCATAACGACTTTTTTCGTTTCTACCGTTTGGAAACTCGTCGATCTTGTGCCGCGGAGATCGGCTTTACGGGCAAATTTTCCATCGTGCGTTCTCAATTGACTTCGGGCTTTTAACGACGCGTGCAACGATACCACAGGATCAACGTGCTTTTTACGTCTCATTATTGCCGAATGACTCGGCGACGATGAATTTGACGACAATGATCTTACGTCAGTTTCACCGATCGCAACGTTTGAACCAATTTTATCAGCGCTTTTCGTTGTATTTTTGTTACCTCTTCGTTGTTGACCATTGGCACTGACGACACCGCGTCTGTTCGTTATAACGCGCGACTTAACGACAACAACGGTGTGCGGATTTTTCGATTTGACATTTCGCTTTTTACTAACAACGCGAACGCCACGAACGATTTTCGTCGAGCGATTGCTCGATTCAAGATTCTTTCGTACCTTTGACGTTTCACCGCGCGCTTTAGGACACTCAAATTTACGAGATTCCTTGAAAACACGACCCGAATCATCCTCGACATCGTCCTCTTCCTCCTCTTCTTCCTCCTCCTCCTCTTCCTCCTCTTCCTCCTCCTGATCGTTCTCGCTATCGTCTTCGGGATCCTCGTCGGCGTCACTTTTCTTCACGACACTCTCGATCGCCGCCGTTATATTGTCACCCCGGCAACGCTTTCGCTGAAACGATTTTGCGTTTTTCAGCAATTTGTTTCGCAACACCGCTTTTTGTGACAAACGCGAAGTCGTGGGATCCACCAAACGAGGCCTCGATCTTGTCTGCATCTGGGAAAACAAACATGTGCACATTTTTTACGCGTAATCGGGATAATTCTTTCTTCTTCTTTTTTTTTTTTGTAAATCCTGATCATAGTATATTGATGGGATTTCTTCACAAGTTATTCGACATTAAGCCTAGAACGATACTCGTGGGGTACAAATGTACCCCAAACGGCAATTGTAAAAAAAAAAAAAGAGGCTTTTGTTAATCGATATTTCTCGATTTATCTCCACTCAAGCGTACTTTTCATGAATTCAATTTCAATGATATCAAAATTAATACCATTCTCTCTTTGTGAAAAAAAAAAAACAATGAAATTCATGTATATTAAAGTTGTTTGAATGTACAAAAGATTGATCGACTCGAAAATGTTTGGTCAACGTTTGTATCTCAGAGATTAAATAATTTCTAAAAGACCCAAAGTATTTTTGACCATTCTGAGTATTTTGAGTATTTTTGAGTATTTCTTCTTCATACGTTTTTTTTTTTCCGAATCGAATTTTCTCGCGACAAAAAGTATATAAAAAAAATAAAAGAACGATACGAGAGAACCGTTACTAATCGTTTCGTACTTTTTCGTTGAAATTTTCACACTTATCGCATTCACGTTCATTTGTCATTGAATTTTTCATACAAATTTGTGTGATAAAATTAATTTTTGCTCGCGACAAAAAGCTCGAATGGAATTGGGATATGAATTGAAGAGAAAAGTAAATAAAAAATAAAAATAAAACGAGCACATAGAATCGAGATCCCGGGAGACTATCGGAGCAACCATCGAGTAAATAAACCCCCTTTGAAACAAGATATCGATTTTCCTTTTTTTTTTTTTTCTCGTTCTTCATCAAATCCCATCAACCATTGCGAATATATATCGTGTTGATTGAGCGAATAGGCGAGTGCGAGAGTGAGAAAGTGGTACAATATAAATTATGAATCGTCAAGGAAAAGTATACTATATATATATATAACGTGTAGACGCAAGGGAACTAACACAAAGTTAAATACGCGTATGTGCGAACGTTCCGTGTGTATGTGTGAGTGTGTGTGTGGCTGTATTCCAGAATCAATACTCTACTTATGCCTGGCGGAGAAACAGAAAGAGAGGAAGAGAAAGAGTAGCCACGGTACATATGTATATACTGCACTAGTGACACGTAACGACGTTTTATTCCCTTATCATTATCGAACTTTTCATCATCATCGAGTTTCGATCTTTTCGTACAACTTGTTATCTGACTTTTTTTTTGTCCGCATACACACATGATAGTCTGTTTAATATTCCCGTGTATATATTGGACACAACGCGACAAATTGACAAATCTCAAATCCTTAGATCTTTTGATCCTGTTTTTTTTTCCCCCCGCCAATAATCAAACGAGAAAACGATCCACAAAGTGTGCTCCGTTGCGAGAAACTTCAAAAATAATTGTGTGAATAAAAATATTCATAAGAACATGTGCGAAAACTCAATATTCACAATTGACGCGTAATTTCATCGTCGTAAGCGTTACGGAGATTATTCGCGGTTTTTTTTCTTTTTTTTTTTTTTTTACAAATATATTGCAAAAGACGATCAACTATCGTGGATTAAACTTTTGTCACTGATTGTGTGAAAAAAGAGTCATGGCCGTTTGGAAACATATGCTGATCAGCGAAATTGCGTGGATGTGAAGAAAAGAAAAAAAAGAAAGCAATGAAAAAAAATTTGCAACGAAATCGAAGGACATACGAGTAATTTTGATCTTTGAACTTTTATGGATTTGTCACGGAACGTCCCATATATAATACATATTTTGTACATTAATGTACATGTATATAAGTACATACATTTTTTTGTGTATATATATATATATATATATATATATATACTAGGGCGATTTTTTTTGTCGACTTTTTTTTTCAGTCCCCACCCGAAATTTTGTTGGATATGTCGAAAAAGAAATTCCCTGAAAGTTACAGCCCTTAATATTAATTCTAAGTACTTTCCCTTAGCGCGAGAAGATTTTCCATCTAAAATACACGTAAATCGAATTTTTTTTTTTTTTTTTTCAAATTTCTATAACTCAGCTGCATTTTATGCTATCATACTGTTCTTGGTTTCGATTTACTCAGAATAAAACAATCTAAAAAAGTGTCTTTTGCGGCGAGAGTGTAAATTGTACTGGTGAGTTGGTTTTATGCTATCATATTGTTCTTGGTTTCGATTTACTCAGAATAAAACAATCTAAAAAAGTGCCTTTTGCGGCGAAAGTGTAAATTGTACTGGTGAGTTGGTACGGGCCACTGAAGTTGATTTTTACCCAAAATTCTCGTTTTTTTGCTGTTATCTCCGAAACAATTAACTTTACGAAAAAAATGTAAATGAAAAATTTGTTGGAAATTTAATTTCCTACAAAAAAGGTCCTATCGACTCAATTGCTTAGATTAATATTTCTTGAGATATTGAACTTTTTTATTTTTTATTTTTTGTATTATTTAATATTTCATCTTTTATAAATTTTATGCTACTCATAAGTTAAAGTTCAATATCTCAAGAAATATTAATCTAAGCAATTGGGTCGATAGGACCTTTTTTGTAGGAAATTAAATTTCCAACAAATTTTTCATTTACATTTTTTTCGTAAAGTTAATTGTTTCGGAGATAACAGCAAAAAAACGAGAATTTTGGGTAAAAATCAACTTCAGTGGCCCGTACCAACTCACCAGTACAATTTACACTTTCGCCGCAAAAGGCATTTTTTTAGATTGTTTCATTCTGAGTAAATCGAAACCAAGAACAATATGATAGCATAAAATGCGGCTGAGTGATAGTGTTTTGGAAAAAAAAAAATTCGATTCACGTGTATTTTAGATGGAAAATTTTTTCACGCTAAGGGAAAGTACTTAGAATTAATATTAAGGGCTGTAACTTTCAGGGAATTTCTTTTTCGACATATCCAACAAAATTTCAGGTGAGGACTGAGAAAAAAAAATAATCGAAAAAAAAAAATCGCCCTAATATATACAGGGTGTCCCAAAACTAGCACGTCAGAGTGACACGGGCGTTAGATTGGCTCCGCACCTATCAGAATAAACAAATATGACCTTAATAAAAGTCTCATGGTTTTCGAGGAAAATCGTCTTCGTTGATTTCTCGAAAAAAATCGCCACCTAGTACTTCTTATTCCGCTACCATTGCTATAAAAGTCCCAATCGTAAGCAAATCAATGTCGAAATTCACACCAAATCCTAAACTGATCGGAAACACAAACGACAACAGCGAGATAACACGAATAGCGATTTTCCGAAAAATCAGAAAGGACGATATTTCGTGCAATCGCTATTCTCGTTATCTCGCTGTTTTCGTTTGTGTTTCTGACCACTTTAGGATTCGTTGTGAATTTGGACCTTGATTTGCTTACGATATAGACTTTCATGGCAATGGTAGCGGAATAACAAGTACCGATTTTCCGAGAAATAAAAAAAAAAGACGATTTTTCTCGAAAACGATGAGACTTTTACTGAGGTCATATTTGTTTTTTTTTTTGTAGGTCCAGAGCCAATCTAACCCCCGTGTCACTCTGACGTGCTAGTTTTGGGACGCCCTGTATATGTATATATAGTACATTTCGTAAATTTATGTATGCAGAAAGTGCCATTAGTGCCGTGTATATATACACGTATTGGCCATAGGCAGGATAGTATTTGGGTCAGGCAGTGGTCAGCCTGCAAAAGCCACGCTCGTTTCTGCTGCGCTGGTGCTCATGCAACGCATCGTTTCGAGCCAAAGAGCTTTGAGAATCACACACACACACACACCTCACACACGCACGCGTTCACACATACACACACACACACACACACGCCAACCGGTCTCCAACTCACTAGGCTCTGGTCGTTAGCGTTGCCAGATGAAAAGAGGCCTTTCTCGTGTTCACGATAATGCATGGTTAATCGAAGAGCCTCGCGACGTGGCCTTCGTTAGTTCCCGATGACTATTCGATTGCCCGATTGCAGATAATGATTTTATCGATAGAGTAATACGAGGCATCGAAATTCATTGATAAACAAATGTTTTTTTTTCCCTCTTTCTTTTTCTTTTTTTCCTTCCACGAAAGTATGGAAGGTTTGAGAAACAAAAAAAAAAGAAAAAAAGGAAAAGTACGAGCACGTTTGTCATTTCGGAGACTTACCTTGCGAAGTCTTCCTTGCGTTCGTACCGTTGTCTCTTGCATTACCCGTCTGCTTGCTCTCTTAGGTGGTAAATTTGCGAGCATCTTCTGTATACTCTCGCCTGTGAATTGTCGAAAAAAGACAACAAAAAAAAAACGAAAATTTATGACAAAACTCAGTCGTTGCATGAAGTTTTACGAAATTCACAATGTTTCAATAAAGTTTCCTTTGGATTAATGAAGTTTTTTTGCAGAGCGTGATATGAAATTTGTTAAGTTTTGCTGGCACTTGGCGAACTTTGCGAAATTCATGAAATTAATGAATTTGGACAAGTTCCTCCCGCCATATTTCGCGAAATTTTCGAAATGCATGAACTTTGGAAAGTTTTGTGAACTTCGACAACTTTAGGGAATTGATGTTGTTAACGAATTTTTCTGCAGTTTGAGAATTTCACGAAATTTGTAAAATTCCTGATCTTAGTGATCGTTCAACGAGCTCAATGAACTTCGGTAAAATTGATAAACTCCATTAATCGTATATAAAATTTCACGAAATAAATGTGATACGTGAAGTTTCTATAAAATCTATATAAAAGATTTCTCACGATCGCTCGGTCGAACTCTCGGACCCGATGAGTTTCTCTCTCTCGGTTGATTGACCCTCGGCGTCTGTGAATTTTGAATATTTCTCTTCATCCCGCGCTGCCTTCGTCGTCTGCTGCGACTACCGAACGGCCGCCATTTGCACTTTTTCTTTCCATTGCCAAAGAGTCCCAAAAGCCAGGCCTGATCGCCGCCGCACTCGAGCATGTGTCGATGTAGCTCCGCGAGACTGCCGCTAATTTTCGAACACTTTGTGCACACTTTTTCCGTGAGCACCGCATTTTTAGCTTTGCTCGTCGCGACACTGCGTCCCGGTAAAAAAAGATGCTTGTAAAGCTCGCGCTGATCGCCGGTAAACTCGAGATGCGAGCACCAAACGTTCGGATGCGAAGTCAGCTTGTGCTCCTCTAATTCGCGAAGCGTTAACTGAAACAAAAGATTGATTTATGTGAAAGTATGAATAAACGATTTCGACGATCGACGGCGCGAATTACATGGATTAAAATTAATTTTCATGGAATTCAATTGATGGTAATTGGATAGATTACATTATTGACGATTGTTTTGAAGTGATACAATGAAAATTAAGGGCGGGGTAGGGGTTTTCACTTTCGAAAAATCGAATTTTTTTTTGTCTTATCTTATTGTTTAACATTTCAAGAATATGTCCTCAAAATTTTGAACCGATCTAAGCAATATTCTTGAAGTTATTGTCTTATTAAGGGAGGGGTAAGGGTTTCAGCGTTAAAAAAAACACTTTTTTTGCGATTTTTTTTTCTTAAATATGGATTGAGCAATTTTATTCGAACCTTTTGTACATTATTGAGCATACTTTTGACAATGTTGTGTAATTTTTTCGTGCAGAAATATTGAAGCATAAGCCCGTAACAGAGCTTCCCCCAGAACGTCGTGAAAAACATTTTTTTCTTCACTTTTTTACTTCATAAACTTTAGACGCGTTTTTCTCAAAACTACTTTTTCAAAGCCCGTGTTCACTGCCATTTAAAAACTACTTGACCGATTCATTTCAAACTTTGTACACATTTTCTACATATAAAATACCTCCCCCCAACGTTTAGTAAAATTTTTTTTTTTTACATTAAGGGTGTTTCCCACCCACAAAATGGCGGAATTTTTCGTGGAAAATAACAGCTCACACTTTGGATGGCCGCCAAAAATTTTTAAATGAAAAAAAAAATTATCAGAGAACGTTGGGGGGAAGATTTGATTATAATTTGACTAAATTTTCATGGTTTTTCATTTTCAGATAATTTCCGGCCGAGTTATGGTGAACACCGCACAATTGTTTTTTTTTCCAAGACGTTCTGGGGGAAGCTCTGTTACGGGCTTATGCTTCAATATTTCTGCATGAAAAAATTACACAACATTGTCAAAAGTATGCTCAATAATGTACAAAAGGTTTGAGTAAAATTGCTCAATCCATATTTGAGAAAAAAAATCGCAAAAAAAGTGTTTTTTTAACGCTGAAACCCTTACCCCTCCCTTAAATAAACGGCTATTAGGCCGCAAATTAAATTTCAATTTCGAGAATAATTCATGATTTATTATTGCACGAGGCGCGTTAGATACGTCTCTATAGAAAATTAATATTTCAACATTTCCGCAAAAGGACAAAAGAGATTTTAGGGACCCTTGTCAAGGGACAGTCCACGAAGAGTCTGTAGAATTCACTCGGGATTACAAGCTATCATCCCCTTCCTTCCCAGCCCCAGTTCTCCTGTCTCTCATTAAAAGCCTTGAATCTTCGCCCGGCCATTTTCTACGCCCTTGGGATCTCGATGGAATAAAAGAAATTCCAAAGTTTCACGTAATCCCACTTCACTATTTTTGTTGGCATAATTTTTCGTGCGATATACTTCAATATTGGTATAGCTTTGGATCGTGAAAATTCACGATTAACGAAAATCTATCAGGAGCAATTTTCAAATTGCCAAATTAACACCGAAAAAATTCCAATTGACTCGAACAAAATTCTGTGTTACTCAATGAAATTATATTTGCCTGGAATAAAATTTTCTATGGGAATGAAGTTAAAAAAAAAAGAGTCCTCAATTAAAAAACTAACATTAACGAAATTCTATCAGTGTTTTTTGCTTTCGTCATAAATCTCACGAATAAATTTGCGAAAAAGATTTGCCCAATCAAATTGCCCAATTAACACCGAAAAAATTCCAATTGACTCGAACAAAATTCTGTATTACTCAATGAAATTATATTTGCCTCGAATAAAATTTTCCATTAGAATGAAGTTAAAAAAAAAAGAGTCCTCAATCAAAAAACTAAAATTAATGAAATTCTATCAGTGTTTTTTGCTTTCGTCATAAATCTCACGAATAAATTTGCGAAAAAGATTGTACACTCACGTGTTTAGAGCTGCATGCGCCGCATATGTAGACCCGTTGTCTCGACCATTCGCCGGTAAGTTCAGCGTAAACGATCTCCTCGTTTTTTCTCTCCTCGACGTTGCACTCGTTCCACTTTTTCAGTCTAAGATAATTGCCAAATACCGCGGTAAAGTCGGTGATGTTCTCGCTATTTCGACTCTTATCCGTGTCGTTAATTGTGAATTTTTCGTTATTACACTGACTCGCCGACGTTCTCGATTTCTCAACGATCGATTCTTCGACTTTTCGAATTCTCGAGTCATCGGTAAGATCACAATTTTCGCCAGAAACGGGACAATCGTTGATCAACGTTTCAATTTCCATCTGACAAATTTCCTTGCTCGTCGACGCCGTAATCGTCGTATTGTGCAATCTGTTTGTCGTCAGTCTCTCCTTGATAAGCTGTTGCTTCTTTCTAAGTGTCAATTGCGTCGATATATCGAATTTACTGAGATCCTTGATGGAGCACGACCATTGTTCCTTGCCGTCGTATTTTCGCGGAAAATTGTACTTCTCGAAGGAAACTCGACGAGGATGCGAACGTGACGTTTTACCAGGTTTTTGCGCGTACTCACTGGAATTTTCGTACTCATCGCTAACGTACTCTTTGCTGTAAACGGGTGTCGCTGCTGTCAGCGAAATATCGATCGGATTCGTCGTTTGTTCGTGAAAAGACTGTTGCTGCATGTGCTGAGGTGATTTAATCTCGTTTACGTGAAGACCAGATGGACCAGTGCCAATTTGTAACTTTCCATCGAGATGATGAAGCAAATTTTCCCTTATATTACAACTGACACTGCTGTAAAACGTACTGTCGAATTCTGGACTGCCGGGATTGCTGATGGCGTCTTTGTTCGTCAATTGACACAAAACCACCTTGTTCGTCATCTTATTTATCATAATTCCCGTACAACTTTCATTCTCACGCTTCTCCACTTTCTCCACGACCCTACGATCCTTCTCACCAGCGACATCTGTCTTCTCCATCACGCACTGACTCGCGTTCTCGCGCGTCGACAAAATCGCCGTTTCCTTGTGCGTCGCCGTTTCTTTCATTTTTTCACGGGTTTCAACGATTTTATCGCAACTCAAACCGTGAATATCGGTCATATGACTGACGAGGGTATCTCTGGACGAGTATCTCGTTGCGCATTGAACGCAAGCGTGATACTTGTCAGTGTGATTAACGATCATATGTTGAAACAAAGAATCAAGATTATCGGCACATTTGTCGGCGCAATATTGACAATTTTGCGTTGTTTTTCGTGAATTTCTCTCGGATCTACGTCCACCGCCTAATTGATGTACCCTTTCGGTGTGACGTTGACGCAACGATATCGAGAGAAACTTACGATCGCAATAGAGGCACAAGTGCCTGATCGTCGGTGACGTTGATTTGGCCGCTGTTTTCGATGTTTGTTGCGAGCTCGGTGTGGTTAAAAAAATTGTGTCACCGGGTGTTTGGCAATTTTGTAAAATTGACGCGACTTTCTCCAATGGTAAACTACACTGTATACTTGTGTTTGGCGATTCCGCGAGATTTTTCGAACTCTTCGAGTCATCAATGTTTGCCACAACGGTGGCGAATTTTTCCGTACATTTCGTCGGTGTTTCCTCGATCAATTGGCTTATATCGTTCAACAATTCGTTCAACAAATCTCTGCAGATCGTTCGTAACTCGTTACTCTCCGTGTCCTCCTCCACTCTCGCGTTTCTCGTCTCGGAATTTTCGTTCAACGGCGAGCTATCACAAGACACGATCTGCTGATCCAATCTTTCGAGTATTAACTTTCCCAATGATCGATTATTTTCCGAATATGACGATAAAATTGTTTCCTCGACGTCGATCGTCTCGACACTCTCCGTCACATTTTTCACGACGACATCACGAGTTTCCTCGTTCGTTTCGCTGGATTTTCCTTTGGCGTCGTTCGTCGACGAATTTTCAAATTCCGTCGATTCGCCAACACTGTTGCTCGAATCGCCGAGCCAACATTCGTCAATTTCCGACAATCTCTCGATCGCCGATTGTACCGAAAATTCATCCCGAGGTCTTGATGATTTTTCATCGGAAATTTCCGTATCGTTCGTTCGTTTTTCCGGCAAACATTTTCCACCATCGTCATCATCGAGGCCGCAATCTCGTTCGACAATTTCCAAAATATCGTCGTCTCTTGTCTCATCGTTTTTGGCAATTATATTCTTATCCAACGTTATCTCGTTCGTAATGACCTCCGGTGGCCCCGGCACCGCCGCTTCCAAACGACTCTCGTTCGGTTTCGAGGGTTCCGGACTGTACGCCCCCTTAACATCAGCGTCGTTATTCTTTTTCGCTGATTTTTCGAGCTTACCGGCGTCAATAGTGTTGTCCGCGTTGTTCAACGATTCACAATTGATTATCGAACGATCAACCTCGGTTTTAACATCGTCCTTCGACTCGGCGTCTTTTATAACGCCGTTCAGGACCGTCATAACGTATTTCTCGAGATTGGCAAGATTACGCTCGACGCTATTTCTCGCCTCGTCCTCCTCCCGATTGTCCACTTTCGAGTGGCTCGTTTCTTTCGTTCTACGTAAATCATTAACGCTGCTCGGTTGCGTTACGCTCGTTGTATTATCGGTCGGGACTTTTTTTCGTAAATTGTTTATCACGTTGCTAAGACGACTTCTCTTGTCCTGGGCTGTCTGAGCCGATCTGTAACCCGCAATTCCCTGCCTCTCCGGATAATTATGATTATGATTATTGTTGTTTTGATGATTAACGTGATAATTGTGGGACTGCTGTTGCTGCTGCTGCTGCTGCTGTTGGGGACGATCGTTGATCGTCGATTGACTAGTCCCAAGCTTATCGAGACCGTGTGTCGTAGCTACCATTGTTATTATCCTTCTTTCTGTGCTCGACGAAAGTCCTGATGTACGGATCGTATCGTTCAGGACTATTCTCACCGATCTCCCGTCCACTAGTACGTCCGCCGAAGCTGCTTCTGTAAATATAATAATAACAACGCTTTCGTTATTTGAACAGCGACAAAAAGTTAAGAGAAAAAAACAAACGGTTACGTAGATCGACCGGATATCATTTGCCAGACGGTGGATGGAGTGTTCAATTGAAAAATAATGTTTTTACATACTTTTGAAGATTAATCAATAGTGATCCGTACTACAGTATGTGTTATTGACGAATTCAGCAATAAAAAATGAATTATTTGCTTATGGATCGCCCTTGAGTTGTGCCAACTTTTGAAAAGTTACATTTTTATTTAGTTCTTTCATAAATAAACTGAAAATTACTGTCGGTACAATTATTGTTTTCAATGGCTCGTTTAATCCGTTAGCAAATGCACATATTCATCACAGTGATAACATTAATTTTTTCTTCGTATTGATTTTGTTTGTTTAAAATAAAATTATTTTACTTACAAAGATGAATCATCATTGAATCATTGACAAACATGAATGATCACAAAGATGAATGATCATGAATGATTACAAAGATGTATCATGAATCATTGTCTGCTAACGGAGAAATTCGATATAAAATGTATCTCAAGAATTCTCCGTGATTTTGTTATTATTGCTAATTTCCATTGGCTCCATTGCACGTTTTTACTAATTTTCATTGTGGGAATAAAAAAAGCTATATACTTTCATTAAAAATGACACATATATATATATATTAGGGCGATTTTTTTTTCTCAGTCTCCACCCGAAATTTTGTTGGATATGTCGAAAAAGAAATTCCCTGAAAGTTACAGCCCTTAATATTTATTCTAAGTACTTTCCCAAAGCGTGAGAAGATTTTCCATCTAAAATACACGTAAATTGATTTTTTTTTTTTTTTTTTTTCACATTTCTATAACTCATCCGCATTTTATGCTATCATATTGTTCTTGGTTTCGATTTACGCGGAATAAAACAATCTAAAAAAGTGCCTCTTGCGGCGAAAGTGTAAATTGTACTGGTGAGTTGGTACGGGTCACTGAAGTTGATTTTTACCCAAAATTCTCGTTTTTTTGCTGTTATCTCCGAAACAATTAACTTTACGAAAAAAATGTAAATGAAAAATTTTTCGGAAATTTAATTTCCTACAAAAAAGGTCCTATCGACCCAATTGCTTAGATTAATATTTCTTGAGATATTGAACTTTAACTTATGAGTAGTATAAAATTTATAAAATATGAAATATTAAATGATAAAAAAAATTAAAAAATAAAAAAAGTTCAATATCTCAAGAAATATTAATCTAAGCAATTGGGTCGATGGGACCTTTTTTATAGGAAATTAAATTTCCAACAAATTTTTCATTTACATTTTTTCCGTAAAGCTAATTGTTTCGGAGATAACAGCAAAAAAACGAGAATTTTGGGGAAAAATCAACTTCAGTGATTCGTACCAACTCACCAGTACAATTAACACTTTCGCCGCAAAAGGCACTATTTTAGATTGTTTTATTCTGAGTAAATCGAAACCAAGAACAATAAGATAGCATAAAATGCGGCTGAGTTATAGAAATTTGAAAAAAAAATATTCGATTTACGTGTATTTTAGATGGAAAATCTTCTCACGCTGAAGTACTTAGAATTAATATTAAGGGCTGTAACTTTCAGGCAATTTCTTTTTCGACATATCCAACAAAATTTTAGGTGGCGATTGAAAAAAAAAATAGTCGAAAAAAAAAATCGCCCTAATATATACACAGAAACGCTGTTGAATTTTCTATGATAAATTTCAATTCAGAGTTTTGGGATAAACCGAGGTGTGTGTGCACTTCCTCGTGTCTAAAAGGTTCTCTCGTATACGAGAGAACCGGAAGTGTCACTGGATAGACCCGGGCCGCGTTCAATGAGTCAAAACCAGCCAACGGGGATATTATGCGGGTTTCATTAGCGAGAGTTTCGTGTTCTCGTCGTATTTGTGCGGTTCGCGCTCGAGAATCGTGGTTCTCGTGATTCCAGGCTATTCATCTTATGACGTCACTTCGTAATAATAATGATAATATAATAAAATTGATAGTAGTAAAATTTATAATAATTCTCATAAATATTACAGACGTAAGAAAAAAAATTAACAACAATATTAATTTTGATACGCAGTGAAGAGTTTTTTTTTCTTTTTCTTCGACGAACTCACTGTTTCCTGTGTTAGTACTATTTGGAATTACACGAGCAGTGATGTTTCATGTTCACGCAAATCACGGATAAAATTCCTTCGTACCAACGGCGCTCGCTCTCGCGTTGGAAAAATCGTAAAATCTCGTTAACGTTGCGAAGTAAATTTTCCTCAAGTTCCGGGAATGCGAAACGTTGGTAATTGTGTTTCGTAAGGGAATTTTCAACGCTTCCGCCGTCGCGTAAGCCAGCAGAGGGAGCGTTGGGCGATAAATACATTTCTGGAATTTAAGTTTGCCCCCGAAGTGAATATAATCCCTCTTCGAATTCCAAAGCTCTCTTTTGGTTTCCGATACGCTCGTTGTATACAAATTCCATTGTCGAACGTCGGATATATCAGTTTTTTTTTTTATAACGGCTTTCATTTCGCGTTAATTGAAACTCACTCTTTATATTCCAGTTTCAAATTAATTTTTTGCGTATAAAATCAAGATGAAGTAAAACAATTTTGATTGCCTGAATGAAAATCTTGTTGGCATTTAAATTTCACTATTCTTTGAAGTAGATTCAAATTCAAGAAAGGCTCTCCGGGGGGGGGGGGGGGGGGGGGGGGGGGTTTAAACGGTTCAAAAAATCGATTTTTTTTTATTTCATAAATTGTTAGTAAAACTATTGAAAAATATGTTCCCAAAATTTTAAATGAAAATTCCGACTCGTTCTATTGTTATAAGCTATTAAAGTGAGTGGCTCTCCTTCAGGCCCCGAGCGCGCGATTTTTTCAAACGCGTTTTTCAGAAAACGACTTTTTTTTAACTTGCGTACACGCTAGTTTGAAAAGTTTTCAACCAATCGTTTTGAAAATTGGCAGTTACTTTCTTCATAGTATTGCGCTCTATATGAACCTAAAATCGGAATATTATCATTATTTAAAATAATTTTTTTTCTGCAAATAAAGTTGTAAAAAATGGCAAAACATCATGCTTTTTTGTTTTGACCCCTGTAAAAAATTCAATTTTCTATTTTTTTGATAGCATTTAGGTTCATATAGAAGAGAGACATATAATAAAAGTAAATTCCAACCTCGTTTGATTTCAGATGAAAATTGCGGCTTCCAGAATGTACGCAAAATGCTGAGTCTGATTGTGACCTGCAATATGGGGTCGCTAATATTTTATAGTATATACTCAAATGTATGTATAAAAATTTTATATTATATACTTAAATATATATATAAAATATTCTCAAAGTTTCAATCAATTATATTCATTTTTTATACTATAAAAAAACTCCTGAAAATCATTGAGAAAACGCTGTCCTAACCCTATTTCCCCCCATAATTCCTTGTAATTTTCCTAAGATTTAATTTTCGCACTTAATTAGTTAAAAAAAATATATCTTTCCACCCGTATTACCGCACATTATTACAGAAAGTGTACGTAAAAATTGGACCAATAAACGTTTGATTGATAAAATTGGGAAAAAAAAAATTAAAATTTAGTAATCATATTTTCATTCTCTGCGAAGTCGATATTTTGCAAAGAAAATAAATGTGGCTATTATTATGATTATTACGTTGGGAAATTGTGCAGGAAGCGTATGACCGAAGACGAAAGCTTGAAAATTACGATTTTATGTGTTGGCCCGAGATAGAAGACGTAGACATTTGTACGTAAACGTTTATTTTCGCAAATCCACCGAATCCCCGGGCGTTATGCCAGACGCTTGGGTAACGGTCGTTCCAGGGAAAACCGGAAGTACGAGAATAAGGAGGACTCCGTGATATCGCCATTTTTTTTCTCTCGTCTACTCTAAACAGACTATTTTTTTTTTACTTGTAGTCGTTCTTCTTTTTTTATCATCATAATTGCCCTCAGCATTGGTAACTTCAGGCTTATCGTAATTGCGATGCAGCTGTTCGCTCTCTGTTTCTCTCTCTTTTGTGGCGCCATCAGCAGCGAACACAGACGCGGCACTGGAAATTGCCACAGTTCGATTTAAGGGGTCATACGCAGTTGGAAATTTCAAGAAAATCGATTTTTTTTTATTGCATTTTCGGAATGTACTTATATTTGAGTATATTCTCTGAACATTTCAAATCGATCCGGCAAATATACTTGGAGATACATGCATATTTGTAACGATCCTCGGAGCGTTACAAAGTAGGCGGCCTAAACTTTGAACGCGTTTTTCTCAAAACGGTGTTTTCAGAGTTGGTGAGCATGATTTTGGAAAAACGGCTCAACCGATCGTTCTGGAATTTTCACACAACCTTCTCAGATATATTCTGCAGGTATTGATCGAAGGAATAAGATTTCCGATAATTCTTTCTATTTTTTTTAAACAATTCAACGAAAAAATTTTGATCGAAAATTGGAATTTGTTTCTTTTTGGAGCCGCCATTTTGTCAAAAATCAAAATTTCGACTTTTCCTCCGATCAATACCTAGATTTATCTATCCACTAAAAGAATCTTTTTGGTTTTTTTATTTTGGTTAATCCAAGCCGGAGATATCGTGCTCACCACCAGACACCTTTTTTTAGATGGCCTCCCGGCGATCGGCTATAACAGCTTTGAAAATCATTATTTTTACAAATAAAAAATATGAAAATAAAGTTAAAAGTTACCACAATACGTATATAAATTTTTACGTTAATAAATAAAAATGTCTTTCCAGGAAAAATTCTTGAAAAATCGCCTCTTTTCGGTCTCCCGACTGCGTATAACTCCTTAAAGACCACTTGCATATATTTTTCAACGAAATAATTCGAATTATTCTTAATTAATTGAAAAAATCGTAACACTTCATTCTGTTACGGCATTTTTCATTGAATTTAGTGATTTCAATTCAATTTAGGAGAAAATACAATTTCATACTTCTTAAACATTTTTCCTTGATTTCTTTAATAAGATATTTTATTTTTTGTCATTTATTAAAACCATTCGATTTCCGAGATATTTTTATCACCATAAAACATTCCATCTTATTTAAATACCATTAAATTTACGTAAAATTATGCGGCATCGAATGCTCGAAATTCCAATTTGCATTTGTGTGGTATTTAAGTGTGGGCAATAGACGGATATAAGGGTGGTCTTTAAGGCTTAATAATTATAAGCCATCACTTCGTCCCAATGTAATATTGAATTTTATTTATTTTTTTTCAATCTAAAAATATATTTTACAATAACGAAAGAATAATCATTCAGAAAAATTGTTTGTTTAAACGCGAGGAATAATCGATAATAGTGAAATTCTAGAAAAAGCACTATTTTACGTTCTATACTATAGCCGATTCAAATTCCTCTCGTAGATTCAATAACGCACAGTGTGTTGTAAGGATTTAATGAAAATATATAGTAACGCGAATGTCAGTTGAATTTTCTTAAAGCCGTAGTTTGGTCTAGAGCGAGATTTTTGACGTCATTTCTAATGTGCAATAACGTTTAAACCGTTGAAGTTGTCTTGATGAAAATTTACACGTGCATTTATTGATCCTCAGAGAATACTTGTACATAAAAAAAAAAAAATTATTTAAAATATTTTCATGTAGTTTTTCGCCTTGTTGCAACATGGTGCGCCGAAATCGGCGCCCACTCTGTACGATGTTGTATGCATCTGAAAAAAAAATATATATATCTATTCTTAATCTGTATGAGCATTCTGAGCACTGGTAGCAGAATTGGTGCTTAAAAAAAATGTTCGACAAAATGGCGGCCTGTTGAACTTTCATTAATGATATTTCATTATTCGACGAGTTATAAAATGTCGGCAAAATTATTGTTCGACTCAGTAAAAAATTTTTTTAAGTACCAATTCTGCTACCAGTGCTCGGAATACTCATACAGATTGAGAATATATATATATATTTTTTTCAGATGCACACAACATCGTCCAGAGTGGGCGCCGATTTTGGCGCACCATGTTGCAACAAGGGAAAAAAAACTACATGAAAATATTTAAAATAATTTTTTAATGTACAAGTATTCTCTATAGATCAATAAATGCACGTGTAAATTGTCATCAAGGCAACTTCAACGGTTTAAACGTTATTGCACATTAGAAATGACGTCAAAAATCTCGCTCTAGACCAGACTACGGTCTTAAAGACACGTTGGGAAGAGGCGTCTTAAAGAGTTAAGAGCGTCAGGGGGGAAAAAAAAAGAAGGTAAACGACAGTATAATACGAAAGAGGCCTCTTCCTATAAAGTCATTTTTATATCGTCGTGGACACTTTTTGCCATGGAGGCAAGAGCTTCCTCTATAGTGGCATCGAGACGGATCGATGCTCTCGGTAAGTCTCGAGCCACGACTAGTAACCTCATTACCGTTTCTCTCTTTATCGTTCTCTGTCGTCGATTCGCGCCTAGTTCTATGAACATCCTCTTGTACTTTATCTCTTCTCTTTATCTCTTCTCTTTCTCTCTTCTCTTTATCTCTTCTCTTTCTCTCTCTCTCTCTCTCTCTCTCTCTCTCTCTCTTTATCTATCTTTGTCTCTCTCTCTCTTTCACTCTCTCTTGATTCGTCTCTTCCAACTTGGAGCAGTCCCTTGATCATTCGCGACGCACACAAACACTTATATACAAAAACCCGATGCTGATGTCACGATGGTAAATTCCGTACGGCATGAATGACGAATGTCCTTGGTGTGGAGAACACGAGTGACAAGCGAGAAGGGTTAGAGACCGAGAAAAATGAAGAAAATTCGATAGAATATAAAATACGAGTGCAGAATGAGAGAATTGTCTCGTAATTCTTGGGAAATAAAGACGATAGACTACGATATATAAAAGGAACTTAGTTATTATAGTTCGAAGCTACAATTCCAAGATATTGGCATTTCAAAATGGCCGTAACTTTGGGCTCCACGTTTATTCATTCCGATATCTGAATTATTGTGGTGGTCGTAAGTGGGCGACTTTGAGATAAGCCCGAAAATTTCTTGGAATGATGTTATGAAATCTGTGTGGATCATTAAATATTGAAAATGATCTTTGTCAACGTTGAAATCGTTGATAAATGAGCAAGAAATCGCTTATCCTCGATATTACGATTCGCTGACGTTCGACTGTTATTCTTTTTCGTTTTTCCTTCTGGCTTCTTTCGCGATGTTCGTTTTCGGAAAGCGCGGGCTTTTCCTATTTTCACTCGTACTTCGCCATTTCTTTCGCATTCTTTTCCGACGATTTATTTTGTCGTTAATGGGGATGTCATTTCCAATATCGAGCGATCACACGCATTTTCATCGTTAAAATTCGTCGGTGAGTGTCTCCTCGACACTCACCAATGACTTATCCTAACGGAAAAGCCTTTCGAGGGGCGAAACATTTTGATAAACGTAACTGTACGTTCGGGAAATACCTGGATCTCGTTTGACGAGAATAATTATCGCAATAACACTAACGAGAGGTCTGAGGACACGATCAAACACTACCCTGGAACAAATTTCAATGAAATCGGCTAGAAATATTGTAACTATATCGCCGATAAACAATTTTACTTTTCGGTGATGTATACATCCTTCAATTATCCTATTGATAATCTCGGGGATGTTTCTTTTTAACGCCACAAGACGCACTTTCGATTGGCACGGAGTATTAAGGGTTTTTGGTAGCGGGCAATATCAATATGTTGGTTATTCGAAAAATCACGATTTTCAACGATTCACGAAATTCTTTCGCAATCGGCTAATTCCCAATGGATCGTAATGAAACTAGTCGCATTCGAAAGATTACATTTCCTACGAATGTACCTTTTTTTCAGTCTCCCGAAATTCATCCGACTTTCGCGAAACTCCGGGGCGGAAAAAAAACGAAAGAAAACACAATCTTCGTTCGCTTCAAATGACCACTACTTTATATGCATTGTAGAGTTTTGTGGATACGATGCGAAACGTTACGAAGAGCTCATTCGATCTACAGTGGGTCAAAAAAGTATTCATACACCTTGTTTTTTTGCGATAACTTTATAGACATAAGCGATACGCAAAGAGAGCCAATTTTATTTAATAGTACATCAGGTACAGAGATAAACTGCAAATGGAGAATTTTTTCCCAGGAATAATAGAAGAATTATGCAAAAAAAACGAAAATTTTCGGGCCAAAAAAGTATTCGTACACTTACGATCGAGCTGCTAAACCTCGATATTCACTCACGGACGGTCTGACCTCTGCGTACAGTGTAAACAAGGCTTCGTTTACACAATGGTTTTGACCTATTCAATGCGGTAGTAGATCTTCAAACTCTGAATAAACATGATGGCAAAGAAAAGCGAAATATCAATATCCATGCGAGATAGAGTGATTTTTCTTCGGAAACGCGGTGAAAGTTATCGAAAAATTAGTAAAGAGCTAAATCTAAGTTTCGCAACAGTGCAATATATAATAAAAAAAATACGAAAGAACAAACGGCTCAGAAAATAAGCCACGAACCGGTCGACCGAGAATAGTAACAGTACGAGAGCGTCGGAGTATCGTTACAGAGGCTACAAAAAAACCGTTCACAAGTGCTCGCAGTTAGCGAATGATGTCGCGTCAATATCGGGGAAGAGCGTGTGTCCCCAGACTATTCGAAACGTTTTGCATTCTGCCCAAATATACGGCAGAACTGCCCGCAAAAAAACCATTAATTAATAATATAAATCGAGAAAAACGTTTAGGTTTCGCAAAAACCTACGTAAAAAAATCTATAGAAATTTGGAAACGTGTCGTATTCTCGGATGAATCGAAGTTTAACATCTTCGGGTGCGATGGAAAAAAATTCGTCTAGCGGAAACCAAATACCGAGCTCCAGCAGAAAAATTTAATACCGACTGTAAAGCACGGCGGAGGAAGCGTCATGGTTTGGGGCTGTATGGGATATTATGGCGTTGGTAATCTGGCTTTTATAGATGGTACAATGAATGCCCAGAAGTATATCGACGTGTTGCGCAGCAATTTCAAAGCAAGTGTAGATAAAATGGACCTGAATGGAAATTTCTACTTCCAACAAGATAACGACCCGAAACATACTGCCATGAAAACGAGGGAATGGTTACTCTATAATGTCCGCAACCAATTCATTACACCACCATAATCTCCGGACATCAATTCTATTGAAAATTTATGGCACTTGGTGGATGTAGAAATTAGAAAAAGAAAAATAACAAACAAATCCGATTTCCAAAGAGTGCTTTTAGAAGAATGGACGAAAATAGCATAAGAAACAACGCAAAAGCTCGTAGAATCCATGCCTAAGAGACTCGAGGCGATAATTGAAGCAAAAGGGATGCGCACCAAATATTAGTTATAATTAACAACTATGATGATGTAGGTTTTCACTATAACCGTAAGTGTATAAATACTTTTTTTGCCCGAAAATTTTCGTTTTTTTCGCCGTAATTCTTCTATTATTCCTGGGAAAAAATTCTCCATTTGCAGTTTATCTCTGCACCTGATGTACTATTAAATAAAATTGGCTTTCTTTGCGTATCGCTTATGTCTATAAAGTTGTCGCAAAAAAACAAGGTGTATGAATACTTTTTTGACCCACTGTACGTTCCTCGATAAATTTCCAATAACAAAACGCGGCTCAACGTGTCAACACAAAACGATCGGGATCGAACGATGGCAATAAATTGCATCGTTCCGACGCTAAGTTTCACGGTCCATTCGATTTCACAAACATCTCCGATTTGCATGTGTACGAGCGAATAAAAAAAAAAGAAGAATTACGAGATATTGGATGAAATATTTTTGTATTTTTTTATTGTACCATAAAAAATGTATTAAAAACATTCTATTCTTTAAATCCACAATGAAAAAATTCCACATCTACAACGGAAAATACATCTTCATGAGAATTCCGCGAATATTTGTACCGGTCAAATATGATGAATGTATAATATGTCGAAAATTTAATTATAACGTTTCGCTCTCTGTGTGTCTGTGTGTAAAATATAATAATTGTCGAGGACGCGGATAGTCGTATTCCCCCGCGGCGATTAATAATTAACAGGCAGCAAATATGACGGGTTTTAAACATATGCACAATGTATATTGCAGAGGAATTTCGATGCAGGAGACACGGTGCACAAGCAGATCAAATAAAAACCTCAATGTGACATTTTGTTATCTGCGGAACGTGAATAAAATTACGTAACTCCGTCCGGTGTGAAATTTCAGAAGAAGAGTCAATATGCAAATGAGCAAAATGAATTTAGGTGATTTGTTGGATTTCAAGTTGTTATTATTATCGCCAGAAGAGCATTCTTAATTTGTATCCAATATTTACAACCGTTTGGTTTATGATTCTCTCATATCGCGCCTTCATCTAACAATTTAATACCGCAAAATGCAACGGGTTAAATAATTTTCCCGCGCTTTTTTATTCCACTCCATTTGTATACACTAGACTGTGTATATAAATATGTAACAGGCGGTGTATGTATTTTTTTTTATGCGAAGAGGACATTTATGGACAATTCGTTCGACGCCCTTTTATCCGGAAGTCCAGTGGAATTGTATTTTTGGGGGGGCGCCATGGTACCGGAGAGGGCAGCTCGCCAGTGCGCTCTCGCTCCACGTATAGAGCTGCTGCTGCTGCTTGGGAATCGATAAACGCCCCTACTGAAACGCCGAAGGGGTTGCTACCTCGTGCTTCGACTATATGACTCCATTTTATACATAACCATGTACATGTATATACGTCGAACCATGTGACACAAAGATCTATGTGTTTTCCACCTCTCTCTCTCTCTCTCTCTCTCTCTCTCTCTCTCTCCCTATTTTATATATATATGTATATAATGTATTAGTCATGTATGTATGCATGGATACCGATTACCGAGTTTCCGTCCACGTATATGCCAGAATCAGAGATTAGCATACGAAGAGCATCGGCGGAGAATGAGAAAAAAAAAAAATTAACCGAACGTACCGGAAGTTACAAAACGTAATTTTTTTATCGTTAAAAAATATTTAAAAAAAAATGATCTTTTCTATATTTCACCACAGTGGAATCTATATTTCCACTTTATTACGTATTACCGTCGATTAATTGATAGAATCATGTAAAAACGATGTATTTGTTGTTTTTCCCAAAATTTAGGACACTGACAAATACGCGCACTGCAAAATAACGGCTGTTTTCCCCTCTTTCAACACTGTGCCTCGCGTTCTACACACTTCCGCGTGTTATTTTTACGTGGCAACACGCGGAAATAATGGTGATAATAAGAAAAACGTGAGTACGATAGAAAGAACGGGAACAACAGCCAACGCTTTGTTTAACAATTTTCGTGTTAGTTCAACTACGCAAAAGTAAATACAATTTTTTTCTTGACAAACCGAAAGGCCGCTGGAGAAGTTAGGAAATTTACCTTTTATAGAACGGCGTTTGACGGTTTAATGATTTAAGCGCGTAGTCAAGTTGCGCCACCGCGTAACATGTTATTTAACTTTGCTTGACGTTTATAACCGAGAGATATGAGGTCGGAAGGCTCTCGGTACGAGAAGAAGAAAAAAAAAGAATGGGAAATTTACGGGGCGATAGAGCAAAGTGACCGAAGAGTACACGTCAAGGGTGGAATAAAGCAACACGGGCGTCCGTTGCAAGCTCTGGACCCTACAGTGGCAAACAAGTTACTCGCGACAAACACGTACACGTACAAACACACAACCACGCCAAGAGCTTTAGGAGCGCGGGCGTCCAATCTCAATGAAAACAACACGGGGCCTCTCTCTCTCTCTCTCTCTCTCTCTCTCTCTCTCTCTCTCTCTCTCTCTCTCTCTCTCTCTCTCTCTCTCTCTCTCTGTCTCTGGCAGTTCGAGAATATACACGAGAGGGGCTTTGGTGTCGTCGTCGTAACGCTCAGTCAGCCATTTTGAACGGAAACATGCCACGCAATCCTGGCAAACTTCTCGCGGTAAACAAACTTCCGTTTGCTCAATTGTTTTAGTATTTTTTGTGTCTTCTTTTTAACAAGAAAAACTCTTTGGGAAATAAAATTTTCTCTCTGTACATTACCCTATACATTATTTAAGGTTTCGTATTTTATAGAACAATTCTGTGCTATTTTTCTCAAGATTCTCGGGATTGACGGTAAAACGTAACGTTAAAGAGATTCCTAAAATAAATTCGATGACATGAAATTCAAATCGACGATGAAAAATAATAAAAAAATAAATCAAGCGATCTTGAAAACTCCTAAATACCGTTTTTCGTTCATATCGAATCCCTTCTTGGTCTTTAACGAGTTAAATCCACGCCGCCATTTTGAGTTTTAAAATATTTACTCTCAATTCGAAATCAGAAAGGTAAGAACCACTGACACTGATTTTCATGAAAATCCCACAATTCCTTTGTTATTCAGACGTTCATAATGCTCAGCCATCTTGAAATTCGAAATTTTTTACTTTAATTCCGAAATCCGGCATCACAAAAACC
The DNA here is from genome assembly GCA_958009045.1 of Oxytorus armatus. Lineage (NCBI taxonomy): Eukaryota > Metazoa > Arthropoda > Insecta > Hymenoptera > Ichneumonidae > Oxytorus > Oxytorus armatus. The sequence continues at coordinate 27,485,116 of OY253747.1, forward strand.
ACTGATTCCTAAAATTTTCATTAAAATCCGATTGTTTCTTTGCCAATCGGGCATATCGACGTCAATTTTTATTATCGTTCAGTTTCATTTCCCCGTTTAACAGTCGTTAAATTGTTTGTTAAATGAGACGCGAAGTTTCATGAAAATCAATTAACACTAAACGTACCGGCACATTAGGAGTCATTTGACCCGTTATGAAATAAACGTTGATTTTTAGAAAGAAATTCTTAAATGTTACAGGAAATAATTCGTAACTTTTGATTTCTGATAAAGTAACCAAACAAATTTACAGAAAGTCAGACGATGGAACGAAATACCAATGAATGTATGAATTTAACGTAGATTTTGAGAGGGGTCATTTGACGTCCGCTTGGTACGTTTAGTGTTAAGGGGGGAAATAGGGTTAGACGGTTCAAAAAATCGATTTTTTTTTAAATTTCATAAATTGTTAGTAAAACTATTGAAAAATATGTTCTCAAAATTTTTAATGAAAATTCCGACTCGTTCTATTGTTATAAGCCATTAAGGGAGGAAATAGGGTTAGGACGGCGTTTTCTCAATGATTTTCATAAATTTTTTTATAGGATAAAAAATTAATATAATTTATTGAAACTTTGAGCATATTTTATACATATATTTAAGTACATACTATAAAATATTAGCGACCCCATATTGCTTGTTTTTCTTGGTACTATTTTTTCAAACGCGTTTTTCTGAAAACGACTTTTTTTTAATTTGCGTACACGCTAGTTTTAAAAGTTTTCAACCAATCGTTTTGAAAATTGGCAGTTACTTTCTTCATAGTATTGCGCTCTGTATGAACCTAAAATCGGAATATTATCGTTATTTAAAATAATTTTTTTTTGCAAATAAAGTTGTAAAAAATGGCAAAAAATCATGCTTTTTTGTTTTGACCACTGTAAAAAATTCAATTTTCTATTTTTTTGATAGCATTTTGGTTCATATAGAAGAGAGACATATAATATAAGTAAATTCCAACCTCGTTTGATTTCAGATGAAAATTGCGGCTTCCGGAATGTACGCAAAATGCTGAGTCTGATTGTGACCGGCAATATGGGGTCGCTAATATTTTATAGTATATACTTAAATATATGTATAAAATATTCTCAAAGTTTCAATAAATTATATTCATTTTTTATACTATAAAAAAATTCATGAAAATCATTGAGAAAACGCTGTCCTAACCCTATTTCCCCCCTTAATGCTCGATCGTAGTTGCGACCAAAAAAAAACTGTCATTAATATTGTATTAATGTTTTCTCGAAGATGAAGGGTTGTGAAAAAAAAAGAACATGGCCGCCGCGTGTATTCACGAGTTGGAGTAATTAGAGTAATTTAGAAATCGATATGACTAGGTGTCAATTAGTCCTTTCGCGAATTCCATATAATTGACTGTCTTTTCCGGCGGAAAATAGAATTGAAAAGGAAGGGAAAAAAAAGGGGGACGTCGATCATTCGTCGAACATCGATGAAAAGCTTCGGAGGCAAAAATCACCTTCGGGAAAATATCGATGATGTATTTTTTACTTTTTTCCTCGTTACATATTCGATATCTACGTAATATATATATATATATATATATGGAGAGAGAAAGAGAGAGAGAGGGATATATGTATACAGATGTACCGGTATTTCAGCTTTTCACGGAGCGTTGTGTGGGTTACGCCCCTCTATGTTGGCGGATGGGAATCGATCGTTACGAGGGAAGCGCGCGATTCTACTCTCGTATGTATAGACCAGCAGCGCGCACCATTGGGTCTTCCACTGTATGTGCAACCCGAGCGCTCGGTTTCCTCTTTCCAATATAGTGTTCTATATATATATATATATACATGTATATATATATAAGTTATATGCATTGAGACACGTAGCTCGTGTCTTCCAACTGCATCATGAATACTCGTACGACCAGCTCTAGGCCATATAATACCAGTGAGCTGTGGCGATTACGTTCCGTAGTTATTCATCATCGAGGGAACATCTCGCGCTATCATTTTTCTTATCACGATTCTCCCGGAGCGTCTCGTGATACAGAAGTTTATGGAGATGCGAGATTTTTCTTTTTCCTCGGTTGTGTCGAGCCGTTGAAAAATCGTTCGAATTGTTCACACAGGGAAATAACTGTTTTTTTTCTTTCTATTAAACCAATATGTTAAGGGAGCGAGAGTAGATCCACGAATCTTTTTCAACCTGCTGTAATTAAATCGAATCGGCAAAATCTCGATTAAACGATTAGTTAGAAGTGTTTCTATACGGTCATCCAAACAAATATTCAGATCTTAAACTAAAAAATTCTAATATACATTTGTTTTTCAATGTAGAATTAATAATTATAAAATGTATACTACAATGTCGAATTTGCCGATCTGAATATATATTATTCTTTTACTTTACCAGAAAATTATTTTGAACAATCCCTCGTTTAGTCCCGTCGACCGCCACATTGTCGGTCAGAATTTTCGTGAAAATTAAGCAAGTCGTTCGGATTTTACACGATTGTTAAGTTTATTTCTATTTTCTTTTTACACAAATAAACGATCATCAAATCACTCTCTTGTCTATTAAGTTTGTAGAAAATCGATTGAGGATATGCAAATTTATGGAATTTATGGAAAAATCGGTACGGGTGTTTGTTAAAGCTTTACAATATTTGGGCTAACGTTACGAAAATGTCTACACGTTGCTATTGAATGATAGATATTTAATTTCAATAAAATCGATATAAGCGTTCTGGTATTTTTCAATTTTTCGATAAAATGCATTGAAAATCAAGGAAAACCTCGCACCATCGAAAAAAATGTTGCAAATTGAAGCTTGCATATTGTTTCCTCATTACTCTTGCTCGTCATACACGAAGTTTCATCTATAGAGAATTGGAAAATTGAAAAAACTCCATGCTCATAGAGGAAAATTTACGAATGCGCAAAAACGATAATAAAGCAATATATGCAAGTTTCAATATGTTCAATTTTTTTTTGGGATAATTTTTTAAAAAAACACGCAGTCTTTTACCGACTTTTTTTTGCGTCGAGCGTCCAGTTAGCCTAATTTTCAAATCTATGCCATGTGCCCTCAAAATAGACAATATAATTTTGTGCTTTTTTTTTTCTTCCGAGAATTGGGACACTCGTGAAGAAGCCTTAGAAAAAGAAAAATGAACGATGAGACGAAAAAGGGTTGTACGACCGTGAACGAGGAAGAGCGTCGTGTTAGAAACTTTGTGACGATAGACGAGAAAGATTTTTCGTCTTGGACACAATTCCGTGATTTATTCTCTCCCATTTTCTACAAATATTCGTGAATAGCGTACATTGGTGTGTGTTTGTGCAGGAAGAAACGGCTAGGCCGGAGAAAAGGAAGCCTCCGTGTTTCGTCTCATGCCCGTGAGCTCGTTGGAGGCAACCTTTGAAGAACAAAAAGAAGAAAAAAAACTGGTATGCCCGGTCCATCAGCATCCCGTGTCCCACACGTTCTCACCTCTCTTTACCGAGCACAAAACTATACGAAAGATTCACCGAGGACCGAGAGAAGAAAGGAGAGCCTCTCTACTCTTTTATATATATGCATATATATTCTTCTTTCTCGCATCCCTTTTACACATCACTTGTATACGAGGTCTGTTAAAAAAGTATCGCGAATTTTGAATTTCCACGGGCAACGTATATTAGGGTGGTTCTTAATTTGGTGATGTTGGAAATTCTTTGGTATTGTTCCTTGAAAGTAATCAACATATCCAGAGAAAAAATTGGGCGCAAGCGGAGCTTTGTCCAATAATTCTAACCCACCCCACCGAGCTGTCGAATTTTTATATGAAAAAATGCATGCATTCAAAATTTTGTTAAGAAAATTGTTTATTATTTCAAAACTATTCATGATAAAAAAATTTTATATTGTGTTTTTATAGGAAATTCAATGCTCTACAAAAAAGGTATCTTGTAAAATTCTTGTGAATCTAATATTTATCACGTTATTAGCAAAAAACTGTCATCAATTATTCCAAAAGTCCATCATTATGGCCAAAACAGGAGTTTGACGTCGAAAAACTGCAATGTATTCTTCATATGCAATTAGAAATATGAAGAGATACGTAGTGCACTCAATAACAGTATGTGAACGATATTTAAATTTTCAATTTTATCAATTTTATTATCATTCATGATAAATTTTTCTTCTTTGATCGATAAGGACATTGATTTTTTTATCAGTTCCAAATCGATGGCTTTTTTCGAAAGATTTAAAATCAACTCCTCATTTTTTGATATCGATGTGAGCGAGTGGATTTCTAATGAAAATGATTTACAAGGCTTGAAAATAGTTAAAGGAATTAAAGTGGTTAACGATGTTGCAGAAAGAGGAGTGAAACTTATTACAGAGTACAATGATCGTCTCACTTATGATGAAGATCAGAAACAATTCATTGTAGAAATAATTGAAGAATATTTAAAAAAATATCCTGATATTAACAAAGCAACTTTGCTCCAACCGATGTAATTCATTATTGTAAGTTGATTTTTAAAATATATGACATCATTCATAATAATTCACAATAAAATTGATAAAATTGAAAATTTGAATATTGTTTACATTTCATTGTTGAGTGCGCTACGTATTTCTTCATAAACTTATATACATACGAAAAATAAATTGCAGCTATTCGACGTCAAACTCCTGTTTTGACCATAATGATCGACTTTTGGAATAAATGATGACAGTTTTTTGCTAATTACGTGATAAATATTAGATTCACGAGAATTTCACAAGATACCTTTTTTGTAGAGCATTATATTTCCTACAAAAACGTTATATAAAATTCTTTTATCATAAATAGTTTTGAAATAATAAACAATTTTCTTAACAAAATTTTGAATGCATGCATTTTTTCATATAAAAATTCGACAGCTCGGTGGGGTTAGAATTATTGAACAAAGTTCCGCTTGCACCCAATTTTTTTTCTAGATATGTTGATTACTTTTGAGGAACAATACCAAAGAATTTCCAACATCACCAAATTAAGAACCACCCTAACGTATATTCGATTTTCGATTTTTTTTGTGGCGTTAGGTTGTTACTCGTGTCCCTCACTTATGCTGAAAAAATCGGCCATTTTGAATGTTTAGTTAATTGTTGACAGCTGTTTTGCTTAGACGTGTTTTGGCTTGTCTTCGATTTTTGCCTATTCCAAAAAAATGGATCAAAGAATCTGTATCAAATTTTGTGTGAAAAACAAAGTTAAGTGCGCGGACGCATTTCGAATGTTGACTGTGGCTAATGGTGAAGCTACCTTGGACCAGAGTAACGTTTATCGGTGGTACAAAATCTTCTCAGAGGGCGGAGAAGATGCGAACAACGAAATGCGTTCCGGACGCCCGAGCACATCAACAACAGACGAAAACATTGACGAAGCGAAGAAAATAATATTGGCCAATCGACGAATCACCGTTAGAGAAGTTGCTGAGGAACTAAACATATCGATTGGCTCGTGCTATTCGATTTTTACCAATGATTTGGACATGAGACGGGTCGCCGCGAAATTCGTCCCAAAATTGCTCAATTTCGAAGAAAAACAGTGTCGCGTTAACATTGCTAAGGAGCTGTTGGTCTCGGTCCGCGACGACCCAAATTTGCTCCGGAGGGTAATAACTGGTGACGAATCATGGGTTTATGGTTATGACGTGGAAACCAAAGCTCAATCATCGCAATGGAAGCTGCTTTTTTGGAATAGGCAAAAATCGAAGACAAGCCAAAACACGTCTAACCAAAACAGCTGTCAACAATTAACTAAACATTCAAAATGGCCGATTTTTTCAGCATAAGTGAGGGACACGAGTACCAACCTAACGCCACAAAAAAAACGAAAATCGAATATACGTAGACCGCGGAAATTCAAAATTCGCGATACTTTTTGAACAGACCTCGTATACACGAGTCTCCAGTTTTACCGTTTTGCTCACCACGACTCATTCCCTTTCGTTCCTCGTTTGCCGGTTTCGAATAAACTTCACATATCTCACAGACACTCGATATCATTTAAAACGGATCTTTCACCGCTTACTTTTTTCCTTTGCTTCACCCAACAACAATCAGGTGATGTAACGCTCGAGTCAATCTTTTTGACATCTTCTTTTTTTAACGTTACGGATTTTTGTGAAGACGAGAAAAAAAAACTGGCAAGTCAAATTTCATTCGCACTTTGAAATGTACTTGAATTTTTATGATTTTTGTTTTTGTTTGTGCTTTCTTTTCCTATCACACAGATGTTTTTAGCGCATCTAAATGTTTGTTGGCTGTTCGTTAAGTTTTCGTTCGAAGAAAGCAAGATTTTTACTTGAATCTATAATAATGTTCTCCCTAAACGTTAAGGTTGCATTAAAATTTTTCGTTGAACGATGAAAAGTTAAAAATGTCCCGAAGCTTTTAACCGCCGAGAGACGGTTTTCAGGTTTCATATTTTTCGACAACACTCTGTTGTTTCCGTCGAGCGCGAGTGTACCGAGAATTGCTCGTCTCGTGAAAAACGACAATGTAAACACAAGAAAATTGAGAATCCAGGAAAATTCCTGGCTTTACACAGAGGGAATAAAAAACAAACCTGGAACTTTTTCGATTTATTGCGTTTTCACATTGAATTTTTTTTATTTTTTCGATAAAAATTCGCTGCGATTGGGCAATCAACGGAAAAATTTCCGATCGAATAGCGACGAAAAGCGTGGTAAACGATGAACAAAATGTTGTTGCAGCTTTTTTTGCTCGCTTTATCAATGGGAGGAGTGTGTATGGAAAAATTCGCGAAAAACGCGATGGTTCAACTCTGTGAAAGATTGAAAAATATTTCGTGACTCAATGAACGAAGCGGCATTTTAAAGGTTGAACGGTTACGAAAAGAAGGAGCACAGAATGGGGTTCCAACATCATCGGGCAGCAACATTACAGCGATTTTAGTGGAGATTTTAGTTCTTTCTGGCCGAAATACAAAAAAAAATGTTGCATTTTCTAATTTTCTCTTAGGATGCTATATCGATGTATTTTGACTTGCTGATTACTAATTCAGTAGCCATTTCTTTAAGAAACTCGAAATTTTATTAAGTATCGTCCAAAAAGTGATTTGTTTCGATTATCGCGTTTTTCTCATTGATTTTTTGAGTTATCGACAAAAACTCGGTGTTATTCGCAATCAGCGGAAAATTTCCGGTCGAATACGGTATCGAAACATTGAAAAAAAAGAAAAAAAAATTGTTTGTAATTTTTTGCCCACATTTTCGGAAGCCTAAAAATCTCGAAATTTCAAATGGTCATAACTTGGCTCCCGTTTCATCGATTTTGGGTTTTGACGAGCGTTTTCAAAACGTCTCGAGTAGACTTAGAGAATGCATTTTGAATCATTCCGATATCTCAATTATTGTAGCCGTGAGAGCGGGTTGAAAATTGGCGAAAAAAATGAGAAGGAAAAATTTGCAAAAATCGATGGTCCGACTTTAAAAATCTGTGAAAAATCGAAAAATAATGATAGCACAATGATTCAAGCGCCATTTTAAAGGGTGTTCGATCACGAAAAGAATGAGCACAGAGTGGGGTTCCAACTCCATCGGGAAGCAACGTTACAGCGATTTTAGTGAAGCCACTTCCGTTTGGACGAAATGCAAAAAAATTTTGTATTTTTAAATTTTATTTCAGCACGCTATATCGATGTATTTTGACTCGCTGATTGCCAATTCAGTAGCCATTTCCTTGAGAAACTCAAAATTCCGTTGAAAATCGTTCAGAAAGTGATTTTTTGAATTTTCGCGTTTTTCCCACTGATTTTTTGGGTAGTCGACAAAATTTCAGTGTTATTCGAGATTCCGCGGAAACAGGGATTCCCTGACAAACTTCTGTACGAGAAGAATTCGAAAATTATGATTCTGAGTCCTGCATCAGGCTCGAAGAAGAATCAAGCATCGCCGAAATTTGTACACCTTCCTTTATATTATAAATATATAGAAGATATTACTCTACGAGTTGAGTACCAATAACGTAAGGATAGGGTAAGCAAGACTTATCGCTCTCTCTTACTCTTTCGTCTTTCTAATACTATCCCGAAGTTTGAGCTCGCCAAACCATTAGGGCCGCGCCACTCGAGTTACGAAACTAGCATATCGCTCCGTTCTGCGTCGGACACAGGTTCGCCCACGGCTATTTCTAGTTTCCAGCATATTCCCATCTTTTACATCTCCCATTCGTCCCTCCGTCTTCTCCATTCTTCGTTTGTCCTCAAACAAACCGTCTCGTCTCGCTTCAACGCGCTCCTCCATTTTTTTTTAATCCTCCGAGGCCCCTCTATTGTTATCGCCACGGGATTCACGGAATACAAAGGAGAATTACACGCGGCGAAGCTTTCAAGATGTGGTGAAGAGAAAGAGATAGATAGATAGAGAGAGAAAGATGGTCCTGTTTACGTCTAAGATCGAAGACTTTACCCCGCAAAATGGACTCGCAAACAATTGAAAGGACTTACGACAATGGTCACAAATATTTATATATATAGCCAGAAACAGAAGAAGGGTCTCATTGCCATTGCGTTGTTGAGCCTGCAAATACCAAATTTATTTTTACACGAATAAATTAACATTGTGCCCTTCCCAATAACACATATTACTACGAAGGCGTAGCCTATTCAATATGGCCGTTCATTCTCAGTCAGTCCAAATCAGCCAGCACTCGTGTAGCCACGGGGAACAATTAAACCCTCAATTATCATATATTTTTTGGGCGAAATGTAATGCTTTTAGTACGATCTGATAATGAGGATTATTACGATTGATGTTTGTCCGTAAACAGAATCAACTCCGACAATTAGATGGAAACGGAGTGCGTTAAGTCCACAAAGGATACGCCATGTTTAACCTCAAAATGAGAAAAAAATTGCCCGCCACACTACGGCTAAATAAATGAATTCGAACAATAAACTATTACTCATAACATCAATCTATCACACGACATAATATTATATTCATAAATTGTTAATTTTTCACCAATTATGCATCTTTAGTCGCTCCTCTCATTGTTCACAGACCACGAATAAAATGCTTTCTGATCTTTCGCCCGGGCTGAAAAATCTCATAACCCTCGGACCAAATATCGTTCATGTTCTCCTAATTTTCTTTTATCATATCGCTGCTGTAACGAAGCAATACATTTTTAATTATACACAGTAATCTTCGGGCACCGACTGGGAGAGAGTGGTTCAAAATTTGGCCGAAAGAGGTCACGTCGCTAAATGGTAATTCCTAATATGTTCTACGATAAAAAGACGCGACAAGAAATGAAATGACAACAAATTTTACACGTGTTTTTGCGCCATAGATACAATTTTATGGAAATTAAATTTGTCTCTTCAAATTTATTTTAATAAATTCATATTTTCTTGATGTACACATGTGATGATTGAAAAACAAACAAAAAAATATGTGTAACGAGCGTCAACGATAGTGGAATTTTTCATTTGCATAACACTTTACATTTCTAATCTTGTCACGAAATTTCGAAGTTTCCGTTTTATCGTTTCGTCTCTTCTGTAATCTTTCTTCCGTAAATAGCGCTCCTCAACTTCTCAAAAGAGAAAGCCCAAGCTCTTGCCGTTTCATTATTCTCCCCAAAGTGCTTCGAAGCTGGTGGCTTAAAAAAAAAAATCTAAACTTTTTCATACTACCCGTGTTTGTCATCGTTAACGATAGTTTTATTTGTTTTTTTCGTTTGTTTTCCTCTCTTCGAGACTTTAGCTCGTTGGTACGAAGTATCCGAGTAACGAGAAACAAGAGATATTGAAGTTTCTTCTTTGTGACAAAGTGTCTTCTTGGTTGTCGTTGTCACGAGATCGTAATGAAAGAAAAAAATCGCAATGAAACAAATCGTCATTTTGTTTAAGGTTTTGCAAAATACATATGTGAATGAAAAATTGTGAAAAGGAAAATTTTAAACAAAAAACAGCGTAACAATGATTTATAATGATTGTTGTGACAGAGCATTTAAAACGGATGATGTTAGATTTTTTTAAACTTCATGTACAAAAAAGATACAAAAAAGATTGTCGCAATGGAATTTGAGAAAATTCCCTTTGTTACGAAGTTAATGGAATGATATTTTTTTAAAAATATTCAAATTTCAGAATTTCGGAGTTACATTTCGTTCGAGTTGACACGTAATAGTCCGTGCATGTTATAAGTCGTTCATATCGACCAAACGTGTCGTATTGTAGCGAAAGTGCTCAGACGATTCACAAATTCGGGACCATATATCTTCGTATTTATCTTCTCATTGTCCCCGCTGCTAATCGTGAGTTCAATATTTCTTGCGTTGCCAATCACTGTCCCTGCTGACACACAACTCTCCTCTCATTTATTCATAAGGATAAAATTCATTCTAGACTTTGAATAGCGGCGAATGTAGAATGAAATAAATACTTTTTATTATTTAATGACCCGTTTTGTGCATGCGAGTGTCTGGCAATATGAAAACGTGTGCTCGCAGTTTGATAATTCGAAGTAAGAGCCCCGATACCTTATCGGTAATATATCTATATATACAGGGTGTCCCAAAACTAGCACGTCAGAGTGATACGGCGGTTTGATTAGCTCCGGACCTATCAGAATAAACAAATATGACCTCAGTGAAAGTCTCACGGTTTTAGAGAAAAATAGTCTTTTTGGCTTTTTCGGAAAATCAATACCTAGTAATCACTAGTTGATGTCATTAAGATCATCCATCTGAACTAGGAACTTGAAACCTTAGAATCTAAACTATTGAACTACATAGTAGCTGGTAGGATATATACCATTAGGGCGATTTTTTTTTACTATTTTTTTTTTTTTTCAGTCCTTACCCGAAATTTTGTTGGATATGTCGAAAAAGAAATTCCCTGAAAGTTACAGCCCTTAATATTAATTCTAAGTACTTTCCCTTAGCGTCAGAAGATTTTCCATCTAAAATACACGTAAATCGAATTTATTTTTTTTTTCACATTTCTATAACTCTGCCGCATTTTATGCTATCATATTGTTCTTGGTTTCGATTTACTCAGAATAAAACAATCTAAAAAAGTGCCTTTTGCGGCGAAAGTGTAAATTGTACTGGTGAGTTGGTACGGGTCACTGAAGTTGGTTTTTACCTAAAATTCTCGTCTTTTTGCTCGTATCTCCGAAACAATTAACTTTACGAAAAAAATGTAAATGAAAAATTTGTTGGAAATTTAATTTCCTACAAAAAAGGTCCTATCGACCCAATTGCTTAGATTAATATTTCTTAAGATATTGAACTTTAACTTATGAGTGGTATAAAATTTATAAAATATGAAATATTAAATAATAAAAAAAATTAAAAAAAATAAAATTCAATATCTCAAGAAATATTAATCTAAGCAATTGGGTCTATAGGACCTTTTTTGTAGGAAATTAAATTTCCAACAAATTTTTCGTTTACATTTTTTTCGTAAAGCTAATTGTTTCGGAGATAACAGCAAAAAAACGAGAGCGTTGGGTAAAAATCAACTTCAGTGACCCGTACGAACTCACCAGTACAATTTACACTTTCGCCGCAGAAGGCATTTTTTTTAGATTGTTTTGTTCTGAGTAAATCGAAACCAAGAACAATATGATAGCATAAAACGTGGCCGAGTTATAGAAATTTGAAAAAAATAAATAAAAATTCGATTTACGTGTATTTTAGATGGAAAATCTTCTCACGCTAAGGGAAAGTACTTAGAATTAATATTAAGGGCTGTAACTTTCAGGGAATTTCTTTTTCGACATATCCAACAAAATTTCGGGTGGGGACTGAAAAAAAAAATAGTCGAAAAAAAAAATCGCCCCAATATACCATACTTAATTCTGAGTTCAAGTACCTTCGCGAATATTATGTTTCTTCGCGTTATCTCAACAGTACGTTTCGTCTCTGAACCTAGAGTATTCGTTCAGAGACCGCTGCTATTCACCGGTCCCGAAAACTACTGGCTTCGTTAAGTACTTGTTATTCCGCTACCATTGCTATGAAAGTCCAAATCGTTAGCAAATTAATGTCAAAATTCACACCAAATCCTAAAGTGGTCGGAAACACAAACGATAGCGGCGAGATAACGAGAATAGCGATTTTCCGAGAAATAAAAAAAAAAGACAATTTTTCAGACAATCACTATTCTCGTTATCTCGCTGTTTCCGTTTGTGTTTCTGACCACTTTAGGAATTGGCATGAATTTGGACATTGATTTACTTACGATTTGGAATTTCATGGCAATCGTAGCGGAATAACAAGTACTAGGTAGCGATTTTCCGAAATATGAAAAAAGACGAGTTTTCTCGAAAACCATGAAACTTTTAATGAGGTCATATTTGTTTTTTTTTTTATAGATCCGGAGTCAATCTAACTCCGGTGTCACTCTGACGTGCTGGTTTTGGGACACCTTGTATATATGCGCGTGTGTGTGTGTGTACATACAAACAGGCCTTTTATGACTTTATCGCAAATGCCCGCCCGGCCCGATAGAAATAATCGCATCGAAGGGGACTTCTCTCCCTCTCTCTCTCGAACTTTTCAAAATTATACGATGTAACTTTTTTAGTATCCGCACGGTGAAGATGATCGGCTCACTATAGTGTCTAGTTTTGTGAACTCTATTGTAGATAAAATAATTTTTAATACGCGTAATTCCCGAGAACGGATAAAATGTATTTTTCCGAAATGAAATTTGTCGTTTCGGTCTCTAAATAAATAAATAAATAGATTTACCACATTTGAATAAACGTTAAATGAACAAATAATATAGTTTTAAGGCCGTAGTCTGGTCTAGAGCGAGATTTTTGACATCATTTCTAATGTGCAATAACGTTTAAACCGTTAAAGTTGTCTTGATGAAAATTTACACGTGCATTCATTGATCCTTAGAGAATACTTGTACATTCAAAAAAAAAATTATTTTAAATATTTTCATGTAGTTTTTTGCCTTGTTGCAACATGGTGCGCCGAAATCGGCGCCCACTCTTCACGATGTTGTATACATCTGAAAAGAAATATATATATATATATTCTCAATCTGTATGAGTATTCTGAGCACTGGTAGCAGAATTGGTACTTAAAAAAAATTTTTGACAAATTGGCGGCCTGTTGAACTTTCATTAATGATATTTTATACATTTTCGGGTATTCGACGAGTTATAAAATGTCGGCAAAATTATTGTTCGACTCAATAAAAAAAAATTTCAAGTACCAATTCTGCTACCAGTGCTCAGAATACTCATACAGATTGAGAATATATATATTTTTTTTTTCAGATGCACAAAAACCTACATGAAAATATTTAAAATAATTTTTTTTTTAATGTACAAGTATTCTCTAAGGATCAATAAATGCACGTGTAAATTTTCATCAAGACAAATTCAACGGTTTAAACGTTATTGCACATTAGAAATAACGTCAAAAATCTCGCTCTAGACCAGACTACGGCCTTAATCCAGCATCGAGAATGTAAAACGTATAAAATTGAAATCTTTGTAAAACTAACCGTGTCGATAAAACGAAAGAACTAAAAAAATCATTCCAAGGGGCCAAAACTCGATAATGACGAAGACCGACCAGGAAGTATATCTCGAGATAGAATCATCAGTCCTTCTGACACGAAACAGACGCGATAATCATAACTCGCTAATTACTCTCGGTGTTTGCACGCGATGCAGAACGCTAACGAACCGCGGAGTTGAGAATATAACGTTGGACGATCGCCGCAGCCGCCACGTTGCAAATAGAAAGAAAAAATATATATATATACATATATATATATGTGTGTACATCTCCTGGAGAATGAGAACTCGCGCGAACGTTTCATTACCTCAGAGGCGATGAATGTATAAATCCTCTTGAAAATTTGTCATGTCCTTTGCCTCGACGCATTATATATCTCGCGGTCGAGATTTGTGTCACTTCATATTTAATCCACGAGATTAACGGCTTGAGTTTGATTCCGATATCGAGATTTATTTTTACGTCTCGTTTGTGAGGAAAATGCGAAAAAATTTCATTGATCTTGGAATTTTATCAAATTATCGGCAATAATGGGCAAGTTTATTTTAAAAAATTATTCTTTTTTTTTTTTTTTTCATTTCAACATTTTAATGTCGCAAAATGCTGTATAAATTTAACGATAAACATTTTTTTTTTATTGCGTTCATCGTTCGAGAAGTAAAATTGTAAATTTAGGATGATAGAATTTTAAACGACCAAGAAAATTAATTAATTAAATTAATTTATCATATTTAACACTTCGTCTGTAAACCTGGATCGTTCGTGTCCGAGCAAAAATACCTTTGTACCGTTTGTACCTGCATTTGCATCGTACATAATTTATTGCCTGTTTTTATGTCCAAAACTTAAGCATTTAGCTTTAAACAAACGAAATCATTTTTTTCTTAAAGCCACGCTATTCACCTTTAATTTGCAATTTGAAAAATTACGCTATCTTCATTTTTCTCTGAGTTGCAATTTTTTTTTTGTAAATAAAAAATTTTTTTCCCAATTTCTTCATTTATTTAACAAAAAAATTTATGAAAAAATTTAGCTTTCGTGAATTTTATAATTGATACTTCAAAATGAATATTTCGAACGGTAGCATGGATTTTTTCAGAATTTTTTAGTGCATTAAGGGGGTGAAATAATGGCCGGACGCGAAAGACCCACGTTTAGAGACGAGAGGTGCGGAAAAAAACGTTTACAGACGAAGTGTCAAGGATCTAAAAGCAAAACATAACGAAACATCATATGATGCACGAAAATAATGAAGAATATGGATCCCGTTCGGTATTTGTCGTAATTGATCGATTTAAAAAAAATAAATTCCCTGTTACCATACATCAAATATTTTCTAGAAATATTTTTTATCATAAATTCCCTGTTACCATACATCAAATATTTTATAAAAATATTTTTTTAAATAAATTCCCTGTTGCCATACATCAAATATTTTCTAAAAATATTTTTTAAAATAAATTCCCTGTTACCATACATCAAATATTTTCTAAAAATATTTTTTTAAATAAATTCCCTGTTACCTTACATCAAGCTAATAAATTCTTTAATGCAGGACAGTTTTGTGATTTTATGTTTGAAAGTTTCTTCGAATGATTAAAAAATCTTATTGCTCATTTGTTTATTCGAAACGAAATATAAAATAGTTGCGATGAAGATGACAGAATTTGACGCAAAGGATGAAAAAAAAATCAAACAGGAAGACAAGTGTCAACATATGTATCCAACAACTTCGTTATGTTAAAAGTTTCAGTATTAGCATTTTTATACTAGCCCACCGAGAAATAGTAGTGACATTCAATGGCTCTCTCTCTATATATATATATATATAAGAACGATATATAAAAATGTACGACGAGAATTCGCTCGTTGACGTTGAGTGAACACGGACGAGACGAAGATTTTTCCCGATGTGACGCACACACGAGCATGACGATAGAACCCACCATGTCCCTTAGTTTGCCCCCGGTATACCAGGCAGAGAAAAAAAAAGAGAGAGAGAGAGAGAGGAGGCGTCGGTGGCGGACCCTACCCTGGATCGTGGCGTCCAGACGATCGACCCGGCGGCTCGACGACGCGACCCACCATACAGCAGCCCCAGCAGCACCGAGAGCGAATTTTCGCTGCTGCTAGGGCATATCGTTGTCGTCGACGATGTACTCTCGTTGCACATGAGGCATTTCAAGCCAAATTGCCAAAATTCTGTTATGGTCAATTATTCAGCTATACCGATTGTTAATCTCCTAACTTCTCATTATGTTGAAGAGCGGAACGAAAAAAAAACGACTCGATGCAAACTTTCAGATTTTCCTTTCGACAATTAATTCGATTATTGATGAAAGTGTTTTGTTAACAATGTCGAACGTGGGCACTACTGATCAGGCTCCATCAATAATCATCGTGGTCATCTTTGTCCCCACCACTCCTTAAACAAGATGTTGAAGTTTGCATCGTTGGAATGCAACGAAAATAGATTGTTTTATACCATTCATCCTCCTTAAGGTTGGGTTTTCGAAGACAAAAATCGTTAAAACGTTTTTTGGGGTCTTCTTTAAAGAGCTGGGCCTAAATGGGCAAAAAAAGCGAGGGCAGTAGTGAAAATTACAATTTAAAAAAAACTATTTTCGTTGCGTTCCAACGATGCAAACTTCAGCATCATCGTTAAACAGCCAATGACGAAATGATCTACAACCGATCAGTAACATAAACGCACTTTTGCATCCTTCTTTCTATCAGTTTACACGATTAGAGCGAGAGGATTCTCTTACGCGGATCAATACTGGGGAACATTTAGCTTATCGAATTTTTCTCACGTTTTATGCGTCAAATTCTCGGTTGAAAAACAACATTATTTGAGAAAATTATTAATTATCTCTACTAAACTATGATTTCTCACTGACTTTTCCTGACTAATGGTTTTTTTTGAATCACACTCCAGTCGATTGCTCCTGAAATGGCCCATGCATATTACACGTATAACGTTAACTAACGAAAGAGCGTAACTACCATCAACTTACGCATTAAATTCTGTGATTTACGCCCTTTTGTTTGACGGTCGTCGATATGTCCGATTTCTATATACATACAGGTTGCCCTCTAGCGTTACGAACATATACATGTATATAGCAATACCCTAACGAATCCCGAGCCCGTTGAATATCTCCTTTCGTTCGCGCTTGCACTCGCGTCGACGAGATTGTGCTGCCCTCGCGCTCCTCCGGACACGATCCAACGATGCACGAAAAGCAGGAAACGAGCGAGATATAATATGTTTATCGATAAAGAGTACTTTGTTAAATTTTGAAGAGAGATCTTTTTTTTTTTCACTTATTTTGAATTCGTATTTGATAGGTCGTTTTTTTCAAATTAGAAGTCATTTATTATGTAGAGACGTGGCAGCGTCTTGTTGCGAAGAACTAAAAAAAAAAACAGTTTTCAAGAACTACCGCTGCCTCGATGCACTAAGTTGGCATAATAATCGTGTTATTCTTACAAGAGCAAAAAATAGGAACTTTCGAGCGGTATAGGTGAGCGAAGAACGACGTGATAAAAAAGTACTTTAATATACGATTTTTTGCGTCAAGCTTCTGCCACGCTCTTCGGGGTGGCGCGCTCGTGTACTAACTCTAGCGCCACCTTCTCGGCGGCGTCCCTGAACTAAAGGGTCAACTTGGGAATGGTGATTAACTGGCCCAACAGCAATGAGTGTATATTAATTCAGCGACATCGCTGATGGGAACACGAGTGAGTGGCGAAAAACCGAACGGAAGGTTGAAAGATAAGCCTGTTAGATTAACCGAAAATTCACTGTTCCTCGCGGAGTTGGGAAAATGCTTTAAAATACAAAAGCCAAAGCTTATTAAGCTCGAAACGACCACTCGGGAAACAAACTCTTTCTCGCTCTCTCTCTCCCTTTTATACTCTCCGGGTAACGTTGAAGTTGAACGACCGACACGATTCTGTTAACTCTCAACACCGTAGTGGATTGACGAACTCCATTCGGGGCGGGGGGGATTTTACTTCTAGTCTCTCCCTCGTTGTACTCGTCGGATCGTTAACTTCTCCTGACATTGAATAGATGTGAAGTTTTAGTTGAATTTACGGTAATAAGCGGTTAAGCGTTTGAACATTTAATTTAACGTACGGTTGAAGGACAAAATTTAAGATTTTTTTCCAAAACTCTTCCCTCTCGTCGCGACAATATGCTCAAATCATATTTGTCTCAACCGCAAATAAAAAAAAAAACAATATTACAACATTAATAACGATGATACGGAGGGGAAAAAAAAAAATCTGTGAAACGACGGCGTTTCGTTCAATTAGGAACTTTTCAACGGTTTGAAAATTAGATTAATCGGATAATTGGCATGTGCTCTGACAAGAGACAGCGCGAAGTTGCGGCAACGTTTTACACTCTAACGCATACAAACACCGTCGCATCAGTTCCGAAACTCGATTTATTCCAACGAGTAATCCGATCGGATAATTCGATTTCCTCGCGCCCAGAATCCAGTTATTTCATATTTGCGCGCGATGAAACCGACAAGCGCGTGCGGTTCCCGTACACAATATAGACATACATGTGCACGATCTTTTGCGTTCGCAAAACCGCTGTTTCACATTGCGCGCGTTAACATTCCAACACCGCTCGTTCGGGCGTCAATAACGATTCCAATCGGCGCTGACAATATCGAGTATCAAATATATTCGTCATTCGCCACGTCTCGAATTTCCATTATAACTTTGTTTTTCAATCCGGGGGACCCTCTTGTGAATCCGTGTCACATTTCTTGACAACGATATCGCAACGTGTTGTCGAACATTCATTCACACCTTCGGACCGATTCATCAGGTGTATCTGACGTTCTTCACGAAAGTTTCCGATCGAGAATTAACATTCTCGATCTCGAAATAGTTTTAGGGATATTTTGTTTAATTCGCAACGATCCGACGACATGCCCGAGAGCCAAAAATGTTTTTCAGATTTTTTTATTTTACTTCCACAACAATCTTACTCCCGTGGCATTTCATTTCAAGAACTATTTGTACCTTTTAAAACTTTCTTTACTTCAGGATGGAAAATGTATCGAGATTTTCGCGAATTTTTCTTAAGGTAGTAGTCTGGTAACTTATGCCGATTTTCATGTCTTTTTTTGGAGGGCGTTTTTTTGTAGGAAAATAAAAATGAATCGTTTTGGATATTTAGGATGTTTTTATTTACATATTAAAGATACAAAAAAAAATTTTTTTGAACAAATTTAATAGTTTATTATTATTATTATTATTGATCGAAGTTGGCACCTCGAAAAAAAAGCGCGTGGGTGGCCCCGGTGATTTTGGCTCTTGATGTTATCTGAAATCAAAAATTCTTGATAATTCTTGATCTATAGACATGTCACTCTGGTCGGAACTACTGAAGTTAAATTTCATGGATAAATAACAAAATGGCGGACTGGAAAAAGAAACTTTTTTTTTCCAAAGTCCGCCATTTTGTTATTTATCCATGAAATTTAACTTTGATTTAACTTTTAATTTTATGGATAATTAACAAAATGGCGGACTGGAGAAAAAACTTTTTTTCCTAAAGTCCGCCATTTTGTTATTTATCAATTTAACTTCAGTAGTTCCGATGAGAATGACATGTCTATAGATTAAGAATTATCAAGAATCTTTTGATTCAGATAACATCAAGAGCCAAAATCACCGGGGCCACCCTCGCGCTTTTTTTTCGAGGTGCCAACTGCGATCAATAATAATAATAATAATAAACTATTAAATTTTTTCATAAATTTTTTTTTTGTATCTTTAATATGTAAATAAAAACATACTAAATATCCAAAACGATTCATTTTTATTTTCCTACAAAAAAAAGCCCTCCAAAAAAGACATTAAAATCGGCTTAAGTTACCAGACTACTACCTTAATGCATTTCGACGGAACGAACAAGGTTTTCAGGAACTTTATCGGTCACGATAAATTCCTCGCTGTCAGACTGATTTCCGTCGGATCGCCGACACTTTGCGCAAAACTTGAAGTTTAATATTGAGTTTACAAAGTTTCGGACTTCACTATTCCTCCAGAACTTGGCGTTTTCGAGATTTTTGTATTATTATTTGTTTTTGCTGCTTTTCGACAAAATCTTCGACATAGTTTTTCACAATTTTTCGAATTTCCAACGGCGTCATCGAATATTTGGGTAAAAAAGCTTCGATAAAAAGACAGAACAAGGGGCTGTTAATTTTTTTTTTTTTTTCTTTCCTTATCTGATTACGTGACCAATAACTGTATGTAATTCCACGATTCTCATCAACCGGTGTGACAACTTTCAAATCACCCTATAGACAACAAGCTCGAGGCTCGTACAATTCTTTCCATCTTCGTCATTTCTCTCTCTCTCTCTCTCTCTCTCTCGCTCTCTTATCGTTTTTTCTCGGTTGCCACGATACACTGTCAGGGCTCGGGTTCATGCTCATGTGCTTGTACGCGTTGCGTAATTCATCGTCTACACGTACGCATATAGCACATATATGTATATATATATGTATATGAGACTCGGTACTCGCCACGTTTATTTGATGGCTGCAATGTTTCGCGCAAAAGAACGAACACTTGTGTGCACATTAGAGTCAACAAAGCTATAAAACGAGGCCCCAAAGTTGGGCATCATTAGAATCAGAAATTTTTATTTTTTGTTTCACCCTCATTACCATGAACGTAGCAATTTTTTTGCAAATTTAATTTTTTCGAGCCACGAATATACATCGTAAAAATTGCCAGAATCAAATTTACGGACAACTTACTACTGTAATAAAACTGGAGAGTTTGTATGTTTGTTCGAACGCGCTAATCTCAGGAAATATCAATACGATTTGAAAAATTCTTTTTGCATTAGATAGCCCGTTTATTCGGGAAGGCTCTAAGCCGTATAACTTTATGCTATGACCCGGAAGAGCGACGGCGGTATCGGTTTATTTTTTAGTGATTGGTCCTTTTATTTTTCCACATAATTTCCGGTTGTTATTTATATGAAATGCACTTGTTTATGTCCTCATAATGCCTATGAAACAGATATATAATCCAAATTTTATGTGAATGGAAGCGCGGGGCACGACTAGTTTTTTATGTGATCAGAAATGTTTTGGAGCTAAAGTCAAGTGAATCGGGTATAATTTCGTAAAATCGTCTGAGCGCATCCTCAAAGTGAAATTCGCGAGATTTAGGGATGAGCTTGGATTAAAGAGTGGCCTACGTAATGTTGAAAAAATATATATATATATAATTACGAATTACCAGAAAAATATCTGAGATTGTAGCAACAAGCCACGAGGAACATTTAATTTCAAATATGAAATTTTTAGCATTGGTTCGAGTTTAATGAGTATCATTGCATTTCGTTTAAAATATCCTTTATGAACTCAGCGTTAAAAACAACAAAAAAAAACAAAATTGCGATACAATTTGTAAAATTGGTGTATTATTCATGATTTAGGAACAGCGGTTATTTGCTCAAGTGAAATAAAAAATTACGACATTAGTTGAATTTCTCTCTTAAATACAATTTAAACAGAACGTGCTCAGCGTTGAATTGTCTGCAACGAGAAAAAATACGCTGAACATTGAAAAATATACGAAAATGTATTATTCTCGGAATTTCGCGATAAACGATTCGTGAATTCTACGCAAAGTGTTTTTTGTAAATATAACAAATATTTTTTTACACTTCACGAACAAAATGTCTGAATTTTCATTCGATAAAATTTTAACAAACACAACAATTTTCTTGATACAACTAAATGATAATGTAAAATGTGAAAAATTTTATTTTAGCAATACAAATTGTTGAATTTCACTTTCATAATTTTTTACATAATTTATCATTTTTTTTAAACTGCAGAAAAAAATGCCTTCTGAGTAATAAATTGCCACAATCTCAACGATATTTATGTATATTTCAATTTCTTTTTTTTTTCATATTAATTCGTACATTATTTAGTCTAGATCCACCGGCAAAAAACATCATTCTCATAAACCATGTTTGAAAAAAAAAAAACCACAAACAAAACTGTACGAAACAGTTTTGTTTGTGTCGCAAAACCGTTTGAGGTAAGTGTGAGGGGTGGGGGGGTGACTAAAGACTCACCTCGGGGTGGGGCTGGCGGGGCCCTCTTCGGGGTGTCGTCCGCAGAAGGCGTCCGTTCCCTCATATTCAATATATCTCTCTCTGTCGCGTCGTGCCGGAACGGAGGTGTCAAAAACCCCCCGAAATTCCTTTCAGAACTCGCTGCCAAAGTGTCTAGCACGGGGGCACGTTTTTTCCACGTTTTGTCTGCGAAAAGCACAGAAAAAAAAAGAAAAAAAAAAAAAGAAAAGAAAAACAGAGAACGGCAACTCTGATGAGGAATTCACGTGAAACGTCGTCGTACGTTCTTAAACACTGACAATCAACAAATAAATCGTTGTCAAAGAGAATAATATACATTATGAACGAATAGCTATGAGAGAGGCAGCCATTTTCTTGCGCACGCTTTTCAGGCTAACGCTATGTAGCCGCAACGAGTTTCGTAAAGAGCGGAAAAAGAATTTTTTTTTTCTTTTTAAATTTCTCTACGATCTATAGATACAATGAATTAATTTACAAGCAATACTGTACAGTCCACTACGTGCAAACAGTCGTCCATTTTTGTTTTATCAACCCTTTGACCAATTAGTACCAAAGTGACGATTATATTTAACGTAAATTCGAGAAAAAAAACGTCCTTCGACAAGTTTTCAAAACGTAAATCAACGCGTAAATCACGTTCAACGAGACCGAAAGATATTTTACATCGTGTAGAGAAAACAAAAATTCATAATCATCAGTACACAAGAATGACCAAATTTCTGACAATCACTCACAGAGCGTTTTCGTATTTAAACATTTTTTTAAATTATAATTCGTAAAACTGAATTGAAAGAAATAATTTTAATTTACGAACAACGAATATTATTCGAATTTTTGATTAACAAATTCACGGAACACCCTTCGATCGACAAAAGTACTTCACGTTAATCATGAAGATTGGTTCAATGCAACAAATCTGATTTTCAATTTAAAAAAATTAAAATAAAAAAAAACTCGAAAGGCCTTGTAGTCTATCGGCAATAAAATGCGTTATGCTTTTCTGTAAAACGATCGTTATATATATATATTTGTTTTCTCAACGAATGTAATGATTCTTTGTTCCAAGCCGATTATATTAACCAGTTTGTGGTTGACGATTACATGGAAACAATTTTTGAAGACTCGATCATTCGATTTACATCACTGAATTTCTCATCTTAAACCTTCGTACATTGTTAGTCAAAGGGTGAAAAAGCCCGAGTATTAAGAACGAAATATACATTAATTTCGACAGAGAAAAATGTTTTTATCCTTTAGAGGATGAACAATAAGACGTTTTTAGCATTGGTTATTTTTTTATTTTCCATGCGCAAAAATTAGATAAAATATGTACATATCGGGGCGATTTTTTTTTTTTCGGTCCCCAACCGAAATTTTGTTGGATATGTCGAACAAGAAATTCCCTGAAAGTTACAGCCCTTAATATTAATTCTAAGTACTTTCCCAAAGCGTGAGAAGATTTTCCATCTAAAATACACGTAAATCGAATTTTTTTTTTTTTCAAATTTCTATTAACTCAGTCGCATTTTATGCTATCATATTGTTCTTGGTTTCGATTTACTCAGAATAAAACAATCTAAAAAAGTGCCTTTTGCGGCGAAAGTGTAAATTTTACTGGTGAGTTGGTACGGGTCACTGAAGTTGATTTTTACCCAAATTTCTCGTTTTTTTGCTGTTATCTCCGAAACAATTAACTTTACGAAAAATATGTTAATGAACGATTTGTTGGAAATTGAATTTCCTACAAAAAAGGTCCTATCGGCCCAATTGCTTAGATCAATATTTCTTGAGATATTGAACTTTTTTTATTTTTTATTTTTTATTATTATTTAATATTTCATATTTTATAAATTTTATACTACTCATAAGTTAAAGTTCAATATCTCAAGAAATATTAATCTAAGCAATTGGGTCGATAGGACCTTTTTTGTAGGAAATTAAATTTCCAACAAATTTTTCATTTACATTCTTTTCGTAAAGTTAATTGTTTCGGAGATAACAGCAAAAAAAACGAGAATTTTGGGTAAAAATCAACTTCAGTGACCCGTACCAACTCACCAGTACAATTTACACTTTCACCGCGAAAGGCACTTTTTTATATTGTTTTGTTCTGAGTAAGTCGAAACCAAGAACAATATGATAGCATAAAATGCGGCGGAGTTATCGAAGTTTGAAAAAAAAAAAAAAATCGATTTACGTGTATTTTAGATGGAAAATCTTCTCACGCAAAGGAAAAGTACTTAGAATTAATATTAAGGGCTGTAACTTTCAGGGAATTTCTTTTTCGACATATCCAACAAAATTTCGGGTGGGGACTGAAAAAAAAAAATAGTCGCAAAAAAAAAATCGCCCTAGTACATATGTAATACAAAGAGGTATAATCGTAAAAGTCAAGCTCGAGCGAGTTTAAACATGACAAAGCGTCTAATAAATTTTAGGTCCAAGGATGCTTCGTAAAATGCGCTATCATCGACAGTTTCTTCTTTCATTAAAATAACTCGCAAAGACCGAGGAGGAAGAGAATTAAAAATGGACGATAACAAATTGAACTTCGACGATCGACGTTGTCGTCGCCAGATACTTCGTGCTATTAAAATTTTTGTTTCGTAAATAAAATAGAACGGGCGATGAAAGCAGCAGGTGAACGTTGTTATGAGTTTATAACCGTAGATGTAACAATAATGTAGATAGAGAAAGAGAGGGAGAGATCGTTTTTATAATCCCAAGAGAGAAAGCGATGGGAAAGAGGCAGACGGAGACGCTTCCAAGTCCCCAAGGGCGCGCCATCGAACGACGGAAAGTGGAATAAGTGGTACAAGGGATTGCGGACACGTGTATCGTGCCAGGTCATTCATATTCTCTCTTTATCTCCCTCTCTCTCTCTCTCTCTCTTACAATACCGTCAAGATCGCGCAGGACGAATAATCCTGAAGGTCGTGACCTCGTTACAAGAAATTTATCATTGGAAGCATAACTATATATATAAACCGAGAACAATCACATGGAAATACTTTAATCAAAGTCCACGACGACGTAACGGAACGGCGTTACGTACTCGCTTTGTTTGTACGTGCTATACCAGAGATTCGTTTGCGGATTGTCAGTAAATCAATGTGATACATCGAAAGTTCCGCCGCGAGCTTTTATAGCTCGGTACGTGTCGTCGGATTAATAAAAATAACTTTTCACCTTCTCATATTTTATTATCAATGGGTTTCAATAATTATTATTATTTAGTTCGGCAGTAACCGCTGTTAGCTGCACATTGTCCCCTTCATTTTCTACGCACCTGCCAACAGCACTGTTAAAGTTTTAAAACGATAAATTACGAGACTATGAAAAGTATCATAAAGAAAAACGTTTTTTTTTTAAACTTCAAAAGTTCCCCAACTGCCTAACGAGTTTGATGATATCAGTACATAAATTGTATTCCAAGGATCCTTTAGCGTGTACAAAAGATAAAGACAAAAAGGCTGGTCCCGGTAATTTAACGTTAGACGAATTTCCGATCCGGAAGTTAATGATAATTCATGAGAATGTGACGCATTAAAACAACTTAAGGGGAGATATACACCTAGCATGGTCGAAAAAATCGATTTTTTTTTTGCATTTTCTTGAAGCTTGAGGTCTCAAGAATATCTAGTGAAAATTGCAAGTCAATATCTCGATAAATAATGAAGTTACAGCTGAGAGAGTGAACCGCCTCCGAGAGCGCGCCGGATTTCGTCTGTGAATAAATATTCTGGGAAAAGTGGATAACAGATGTAAAGGTTCTCGGAAAGCTCATCGATCCGGATCTTTTCGCAAAGATCGAAGTAAAAAGAAAAAACCGCCATAAACATCGGCATACTGCCGGAAAAGTAGAGCTTTCCGACGAGAATATCAGTTCCAGTGCCAAAAGATTCCATGTAAGTTGACAAATTTCATGATTTATTCATTCCCAAATTTTTAAACGCGTTTTTCTCAAAACCACGTTTTTCAAATAGGTACCCAAAATTTCTCGAAAACCAATGAACCGATTAGCTTGAATTTTTTTTGTGGTTATTGTATACATCACTATCTAGTACTTGTTATAGAATTTTTTTTTTTTCATTGCTTAGTTTTTGTTTTACAGGCAAAATTATAACTAACTTTTAGTCGAAAAATCGCTATGTTATGTTCAAACGTCCGCCATTTTGTCATAAATCGACAATTTCAAAATTGGCTATGACAAGTACTAGATTTTAGTATCTAATTGAATAAGCTTTTTGGTTATTTTGTTTCAGATGATTTTTGAACAAACGCCAGTGGGTACCGTTTACCCAGATTTTTTTACGGCGCTCCGAAGATTACACAACAACTTCGTCAATTTTTGATTTTTTTTAATAAAAAAAATTGAACATATTTCTGAATGTGTATACTTTTAGATAGAAAATCTCCCAATCCGAAATTTCAAATGGTTTTCCTTCAAAAAATTCTCAAAAATGATCTTTTTTTTTGCGGTTCCTAGGTTTATATCTCCCCTGAAAGCGTTTGTTTTCAAATCACAATTGCAATAACAGTTTATTTACATAAAATCATATTCCAAACAAATCACGCGCGACCGTCTTTCCTCGGGTCTCGTATCAGCTGAATGCATAAAGAGATTGGAGAGAGAGAGAAAGATGGAAAATTGAATGAAAAACAGGTGGTTGAGAAACACTGCCGCGACTTGGTATTTGCCCAACTAGCTCGTTCCGCGCTGCATCGCCGTTACTCGGCGTTTCAACCATAGTTCCCTTCGAACGAGAGACGTGAAAACGCTTCGCGACGCGGCGCGGTCCTCGCCTATTCGCTAACAGCGTCGCCGCAGGTTGAGAATCATGACTCTCCGCGGGGAAGGCCTCTTCGACGCGAGAGACCGAGCCACCGTACATAACGTCGAGCCCGACCGAGGGAACGGTTCGTGTACGCTCTACGGGGCTCGCGCGGTTCTTTCGGACCTCTCTCCCCCCCGGCTCTATAGTTGCCGAGGCTCATGAACAGCCCTGGCACGGTGCGGCGACGCCGGCATCAAGAGCCCCGGAGAGAACCGTAGGTGGGTGTGCTAAAAACCTCCCACCCAACCGTCACGATCCTTGTCTCCGTCTCTCGGGCTTTGCTCGTAACGTTTCTCTTCGTTTCACCGACCAACGCGGGTTTTCGCTATATATATATATATATATATATATATATATATATATATATATATATATATATATATATGGGCTATTCCACGTTAAATCGCTTGGACTGTGACCCACAGGCCTCTGAGATTTCGTCAATAAATTTGTCATAAAGCTTCTACAAACTTAAGGGAGGAAAAAGGGACAGCGTTTTCTCAATGATTTTCATGAATTTTTTTATAGTATAAAAAATGAATATAATTTATTAAAACTTTGAGAATATTTTATACATATATTTAAGTATATACTATAAAATTGGTATATACTATATACTATAAAATTTAAGTGTATACTAAAAAATAAAAAAGATTCAGCATTTTGCGTACATTCTGGAAGCCGCAATTTTCATCTGAAATCTTAGTTAGAATTTACTTTTATTATATGTCTCTCTTCTATATGAACTTAAATGCTATCAAAAAAAAAGAAAATTGAATTTTTTACAGGGGTCAAAACAAAAAAGCATGATTTTTTGCCATTTTTTTACAACTTTTTTGCAAAAAAAAATTATTTTAAATAATGATAATATTCCGATCTTAGGTTCATATAGAGCGCAATACTGTGAAGAAAGTAACTGCCAATTTTCAAAACGATTGGTTGAAAACTTTTCAAACTGGCGTGTACGCAAGTTGAAAAAAAAGTCGTTTTCAGAAAAACGCGTTTGAAACACGTAGCGCGCTCGGGGCCTGAAGGAGAGCTACTCACTTTAATGGCTTGTAACAATAGAACGAGTCGGAATTTTCATTTAAAATTTTGGAAACATATTTTTCAATAGCTTTACTAACAATTTATGAAATAAAAAAAAAATCGATTTTTTTAACCGTCCAACTCTATTTCCCCCCTTAAAAAGCACGCAATCATTTTTCTTAATTTTTTCAGATTTTTTCAGCTTTTTTAAAATTACTGCTAACCTTCTGTGTCGTGTACAATAATTTGCTTTTTTTTTATAATCATTACTGAATAGCGGTTAGCGGAAAAATTATTTAAAAAAAGTGCATGCCTTTTAGAGTCGTAACGGAGAGATGGAAAAATTGTGCATGAAATTCCAGAGTGTGGCGGTCGATTCAACGTGGAACACACCATATGTATCCTTCGGTCTCTTTCGTATCAACAACGCTGTCGAAACGACGGTACTGTTACCTCTCGGTCTTGCGGCTTTGCCCACGAGATATATAATCTCACTTCGGTTCCGGCGTTACCGTGTGCACAGGCATTTTTCTTTCTTACACGAAATTCATGATTTCGGAATTTTTTTTTTTTTCTTCATCACCAGCGGAAAAAAAGGCATGTCAATAGCCTTTTTTCCCGATGATAAACATGTAGGCGATGATTTTTTAGGATTATCCTCATTTTTAGGTTGTTGATCGCTCGAGAAATATATATTTTTTTTTTCACCGTTGGAATTATTTTTACCGGATAATTTGGATATTCACGAATTTTTTTGTTACGATTTTTTACGATGTTTAACGATTTTTCTTGTCTACACCTTTTTCATCCGATGACAAACACATGAACTGTGGTGTTTTTGGGGGTAAACTTCATTTTCATAATGTCGAGCGCAGCGAAAATTATTTTCACTTACGACACTTTTGTTTCCGAAAATGTACCGTTAATTTTTAAAGAGGTACTTATTGCAAGGACAAACGAAACTTGAGGATTTGGAATTTTTGCGTTTCCCCCGATAGAGCTTTAATCTCGAAGTGCGCGAAATTTGAAAAGGATTAGCCGTCCGGTTTTTGAGCTACATTCGAAAATAACGTAAATTGAACAATATCGATATAGTCGCGTTAAATTTGATGCAATATATTTCGATCTTTTCATTTTATTTTTTAATTTTTCCTCATTGACATACAGAATTATTGACCGATTCGCGATTGAGATTACTGGACTTTTCAATTTTTAACATTATTAAAACATCAAGCAACGCACTGCGTTAAAAATAAATAAATAAAAAACTTTATTAAAAACTGACAAAAAAAATATCGTCATTACAATTGAGTCGTACTTTCCCGAAGAATTTTCAAGTATTCTTTATCAACAACGCTTGTCTATTTATTTTTTTTACAATCGAAACGTACCATCGCGAACTTATCACTTTTGAAACGCTTTTACGATCGATGAAAACTCACGAGTCCTCAATTCAAATTGCTCGTGTGTCTTTTATAGCGTACAACGTACGATAAACGACGTTGCAGAAAAATATCCCGTTATTTTTCACGTTAGGATTATTTTTATCGGAATATTCGTACATCGACGAATTTTTTAATTTCAATTCTTTACGATGTTTAAACATTTTTCTTATCTACATACTTTTTATTCGATAACAAACAAATTATATTAACCGTAGATTTTTAGGGTTAGCGCGATTTTTATAATGCCGAGTGCAGCGAAAATCATTTTCACTTACGACACTTTTTTCCGAAATTGTACCGTTAATTTTTAAAGAGGTACTTATTGCAAAGACAAACGAACCTTGAGAATCTGGAATTTTTGTATTTCCCCGATAGAGCTGTAATCTCAAAGTGCGTGAAATTTGAAAAGAATTAGCCATCCGGATTTGAGCTACATCGATCTTTCGATCATTTCATTTTATTCTTTCATTATTCCTCATTGACATACAAGAATTATTGACGGATTTACGATTGAGATTACTGGACCTTTCAATTTTTAACAATATTAAAATATGGAGCAACGCACTGCGTTAAAAATAAATAAATAAAAAAACTTTATTAAAACTGATAAAAAAATATCGTCATTGAAATTGCGCCGTACTTTCTCAATGAATTTTCGAGTATTCTTTATCAACAACGTTTGTTTATTTTTTTTCACATCGATATGTACATTCATTCTTGTGAACTAATCACTTTTGAAACGCTGTTGCGATCAATGAAAACTCACTGGTCTTCAATTCAAGTGCTCGTTTGTCTGTTACAGCATACAATGTATGATAAACTACGTTGCAGATGAGCATTAAAAAAAAAAACATCTATATTTAATGCGTTTTATAGTTGTTGCACAGTGTTTGTCGCTGACTAAGTTTCGCGATAGATGTATATTTGTATACACAGAGGCAATTTGCTCGTGTATATAGTCAAGGGTCGTTATATAGTGTGTTTTCAAAGCGAGCATAATACGGCCGAGAAGGAGAGCGCGACGAGGCGCTTATATACATTAACGCCCGCGAAACGGCATTCGAGCACGTACGTTCCACGTATACGGACTCTCGCGGCAGCACCCGTAAATTCTCAAATACGTTGGCGTCGTGATATTTGCCCAGAGCTTCCACACTATTTTTTTTCTTGTTTAAAACTCTACGGTAAAGAGCCATTGGTCGACCGAACGTCGATGTGCTTATCGAAATTTTCCTCGCTGGAAAAACGCCTCGAGGTTACAAACGCCGCTGCGAAGACTCGATTTTCATAATTAACGGAGAACACCACTGTGACCCCCTGTTTTTTTTCACATTTTTCAAGAATTTTTTTTTGTGGGAAAAAAAAGGGATATTCGAAAAAATTTTTTGGGTTTTGTTCCCTGTTTATTAATGTATCAAAAAACATTTTTTTCACGCCGCATGGTGGCGCTGGGAAAGCTCTCGCGTCAGGTGGTGTCATCTCCGCGGCACGCAGCAGAACTCTCTTAAGGTAGTTCTAACACAAATGAAGAAGTAATGCAAATTTAATGAGTTTTTGGGAAAACCTAGAAAAAGTACTGAAGAATACTTGTGCGAAATTTGAGACTGTTTCACCGTACCGTTTTCAAGATATCGTTTATCAAAAATTGCAAAATTTGCAAACGAACGTATACCTATACCGTACGAAATGAGCACTTTCCGGATATTCAGTCACCAAAATGTACGAAGGAGTAATGAAAAATTCTTGAAATTTGGCACGAAAGTAGTTTAGTAGATGAAGAATAACATATAGTTTACAGTAAATTTTCGACCATACAGTAAAAAAGTATGGATTATTGAAAAAATATTGTTTTGAGGTTAGAAGAACTCGTGAGCATGACAACGTCGCTGCGCGACGTGGCTGCCCGCCTCACGCACCGCTCCTTCTATCCCCTCCTATTTCTTGTGTTAGAACTACCTTAAAGAAAATAGGCACGCCTTTGAAATTAACTTTAATTTCAAAGGCGTGCCTATTTTTTTTAAAACAATATTTTTCCAAATCCCTATGTACTTCTCTTCAAAATATCATATTATTAACGAAAACACTCGGTATTTTTTTTCAGATCGACGTTGAAGAGAGTTCTGCTGCGTGCCGCGGAGATGACAGCATCTGACGCGAGAGCTTCTCCAGCGCCACCATGCGGCGTGAAAAATGTGAAACAAATGTTTTTTTGATACATTAATGTAGGGGGGTGTGTGGTGATTCGGTGCTGGTTGTGGTACGAAAAGACGGATTTATCATAAGAGTAATGCACAGTATTTATTCATAACCAATTACAAAATTAATTAGTAAAGATTAGTTTGGCGCGGTGAACGAGTTTGTGACTTGACAGAGAGTCGGTCGAGTTGTTGTCGCGGCGCTTGTTCGTTAGGAACTCCCTCGTCAACAAGAGAATTCCTGATAGTCTGCTTGTTGACGGAGAGAAAATATCGAAGAGAGGGTAGGAAAGTTTTTACGAGAAACCAAAGGTTTAGAAAATGCAAGAGCGCGTGTGGGCCCTTTTGGTCGCCATAAGAGACTCCCCGTAAAACAGCCTCGTCTCGGGAGAGACTCGACTGGGACCCGTAAGTACTCGAGTTTTATGACAGGGAAAACTGAGACACGGTTGTTCTATTTTGTAGACGACGAAATGAAAGAAGTCAAAGAAGTAAACGCGTGAGAAAGAATCGAGTCCTTACAAAGGAATGACTGTATAGAAGAAAATGCATATTGGAAATGAAATAAAATGAAATAAAATAAATGCGTGTTTATATGCGACCAGAGAGTGGTGGCGACGCCGTCACCACAGTACCCCCTGGCCAGTGATTGAGCCAATCACGAAAAAACCGCCTTGAAGTCGATCGGGAAATCGAACTCGTAAGCCCGATCTTCTAGTATGCTGGAGCGTACGTCGTTGGGTTGCTGAGTGGGCGGAGCATTCGGTGTTGCGAGTGCCGATGCTACCGGATGTGACTGCTGCCGCTGAGACGATTGCTGATGCTGCTGTTGGGATAGTTGCTGATGCTGATGCTGCTCCTGTTGAGCGGCTTGCTGTTGCGCGTGTACCTGAGCATGTTGTTGATGCTGCTGAGTCGCCCGTTGCTGCTGTTGTTGAGCGTGAGAATGTTGCGCTTGCGGATGCTGCTGCGAACGTTGGGGACCTTGTTGCGCGTGTTGCTGAACCTGATGAGGATGTTGAACTCGTTGCGAATGCTGGGGACCTTGCTGAGGGTGCTGCGGACCCTGTTGAGAATGCTGAGGCCCTTGTTGCGAATGTTGAGATCCTGGTTGCGAATGTTGAGGACCTTGCTGAGGATGCTGAGGACCCTGTTGAGCATGTTGAGATCCTGGTTGCGAATGTTGAGGACCTTGCTGAGGATGCTGAGGATCCTGTTGAGCATGTTGAGATCCTGGTTGCGAATGTTGAGGACCTTGCTGAGGATGCTGAGGATGCTGAGGATCCTGTTGAGCATGTTGCTGCGCCTGATGCGTGTGCGAAGGACCCTGTCGAGAATGTGTCTGCGGTCCTTGTGGATGTTGTTGGGGTGGTCCTTGGGAGTGCCGTTGAACTTGTTGCGGGTGCTGCTGCATGTGTTTCAGCTTACGCGGACCACATTTCTGGATCGGAAGGCCAGAAGGGTGGTATACGAATAGCTACCCGGTCGACTGACCGTGCGGCAACCTGATCTGCGTTGGGCGCATCGCCGTCTGCCATTCTTAGAGCACTTGTTTGAACGGACGTCACGAAACTCACTGAACGCACAGCACGAATCACGCACAAGAAAAGTTAGCGGTCGATCACGATTCCGCGAGATCGCGTAGGTTGCGAATATTCACGGTTTTCGCGAGATCACGTCGGGTGCGAGTATTCACGGTTTTCGCGAGATCACGTCGGGGTCACCAATTTGTAGGGGGGTGTGTGGTGATTCGGTGCTGGTTGTGGTACGAAAAGACGGATTTATCATAAGAGTAATGCACAGTATTTATTCATAACCAATTACAAAATTAATTAGTAAAGATTAGTTTGGCGCGGTGAACGAGTTTGTGACTTGACAGAGAGTCGGTCGAGTTGTTGTCGCGGCGCTTGTTCGTTAGGAACTCCCTCGTCAACAAGAGAATTCCTGATAGTCTGCTTGTTGACGGAGAGAAAATATCGAAGAGAGGGTAGGAAAGTTTTTACGAGAAACCAAAGGTTTAGAAAATGCAAGAGCGCGTGTGGGCCCTTTTGGTCGCCATAAGAGACTCCCCGTAAAACAGCCTCGTCTCGGGAGAGACTCGACTGGGACCCGTAAGTACTCGAGTTTTATGACAGGGAAAACTGAGACACGGTTGTTCTATTTTGTAGACGACGAAATGAAAGAAGTCAAAGAAGTAAACGCGTGAGAAAGAATCGAGTCCTTACAAAGGAATGACTGTATAGAAGAAAATGCATATTGGAAATGAAATAAAATGAAATAAAATAAATGCGTGTTTATATGCGACCAGAGAGTGGTGGCGACGCCGTCACCACATTAATAAACAAGGATCAAAACCCAAAAAATTTTTTCGAATATCTCTTTTTTTTTCCACAAAAAAAAATTCTTGAAAAATGTGAAAAAAAACAGGGGGTCACAGTGGTGTTCTCCCTTAACGACCGAACAATCGAAAAAAATCAATAGAATCTTTCAGGTATCGGTTGGTTTAAAAATAAATAAACTTCGTTATCGATGGGATGCAAATTTCATGGAAATTAAGTTTAATAGGAAAATTCATAATCAACTCGTTCGAGGCTGTTACGGATCGGGGCGAAATATTGCTAAATTAGGAAAAAAAAAATGTTTTTACAGTATACCAACAACAAATTATTGGGCAAATAGGGTTAAGGAATTGTGCCACAGTTTGTGAATGTAACGTCTCGGTATATTCGTCGGAAAAGTACTCAGCAATTAATTAACCAAAAAATCTAGATCCGATAATTTTGTCTCTAGAATTCTTTGAATGGATATTCAACGTTTGTAGGAATAATCGATTTAACGAATGTAACGTGATTTTTAAGATTCCAAGACCGAGGTTGTCTTTCTGTCACAGGCCTCTGACTCCAAAACGGTTTGATCTATAAACCCGAAATTTGGCACGTGATTAGAGTGAAATGTTTTGACGATGGACCCCGAATTATTTTTCAAAGAAAAACAAAAATTCTAACAATTTAGGGGGCAGGGGCTAAACCGAGAAAAAAAAATACTGTTTCTCTCCTGGCAAGTGGGGTATCGTTCGAAAGAGCTTACTTTAAGGCTCGAAAAAATATTATTCAATATTTTTTACGATCAATATTTTCGACAATATCCATCATAACGTTGCTTCTTCCCTGTCTCCCGCCATTCCGAATCTATTGCGTGAAGAACATTCTGAAATAATTCTGATGTACGAAGACATCGAGGAACTTCGAAGGGAAACTATATCGCAAAAACCACGTCATTGGTTTTTGAGATACAGGAGATTTAATGAAAATATCTGTCCGCCTAGCAACGGTGTCAGCGGCGAACGATTTCACTATGGGTAAAAATAATATGAAATTCTTAGCGCATGGAGATGAACGCCAGTTCATGCTTGATCGATTTTTAAATTTTACACTCGCTATATTGGCATATATACATCATAATCATTTATTAGAACATCCGGAAGAGCTTTAAGAATGAAAATAGCCTTGACAATTTTCATTCTAATCGGAATTTCCTTGTTGTTCGAAAAAGAAGTGACCAATGGGTTTTCGGTAATTGTCCCTTTGAATGTGCCCGTTGCTAAAAGCACGGAGAGCATTTTATATAACCTCTGTACATTTTTCTACGCGGTCTGGCTGTACAGCTGCGAGGGGTTAGGGGACACAAAGCTGTGGGAGTTTTGGCAACGGGGGGGCTGGCTCTGCTAATGAACAATTTTTATACCTATATATACAGGGTGTCCCAAAACTAGCATGTCATAGTGACACGAGGATTATATCGGGTACGGACCTATCATAATAAACAAATACGACCTCAGTGAAAATCTAATGGTTTTCGAGAAAAATCGTCTTTTTTAATTTGTCAGAAAATAGCTACTTAGCACTTGTTATTCCGCTACCATGACTATAAATTACTTTGGGTTTATACATATTTTGTTCCTAAAATATGTGCCGTTTATATAATTAGGTTTGAAGGTAGACAATTTGAGTACATGTTGTAAAAATTAAATAAATCATTAAATATAATTTTTTGTTTATTTCTTTATACTCCCACAGAGGTACTTTTTTTTCTTCTTAGAACCAGTTTGCTTATCGACTTAGGTACCTACTTCGTTCGCTTTAGTGCCTTTCGTTCAAATCCAAATTAATTCATAGCAATGGTAGCGGAATAACAAGTACTAGGTAGCGATTTTCCGAAAAATCAAAAAACACGATGGTTTCTCGTAAACCATTAGACTTTTATTGAGATTATATTTGTTTATTCTGATAGGTCCGTAGCCAATCTAACTCCCGTGTCACTCTGACGTGCTAGTTTTGGAATACCCTGTATATACAGTGAGTTTACCTCCCTTGCTGCACACAACCCCTCGTTCTAGAGTAGTGCCAGCACCAATGGACAAAAACTTGATCGCTCACCCAGCGAACCCTCAGAGAACCCTTAAAAGACCAAAAGAGAGCGCGAGGGGCGAAAAGGAAAACCCGGAAAATCGGTATTTCGGCGTGAAAAACCACACCACTCGCGTTGGCCACCTCAATACTAGTTTTTCCATCTCTCTTTCTCCTCCTACAATTACAAAATTATTCTCGACATTTCTCGTCGTCGCAAAAGAGCAGCACAACTAAGTACTAATACGGGCACAGACGGTGGGTGCTTTTCCCCTACGTGATCGAATAATATATACAGGGCGTACCAGTCCAAATGGACTGAGCCACGAATTCCCCAATTTTCGGTAACAACACTTTTCCTCTTAAGCATTCATATATATTTCATAAATATTTACAAACATTTTTTTTTCATCACAATAACCGTAAAATCTTGAATTCTGCGAAAAAAAATGCAAATTTTCTTAATCGACGCTCCTAATCGTTGTGAGTTATGGATTTTTTTTTTATTGCTATATTTTCTCAAACGGCGCATTTCAGGACGAAAAACTTTGACGATGGTGGACGAAAAAAAAGTCTTGAATACTCCTTTAATCCTGAGGAAAATAATGAAAAATCAACGAAACTGAAAATAGTTAATTTGGTCGATTTTACGTGGAATGCCCTGTAGAGCCATCGTCGCATCGTGACACGAATTTCGTTTCCAACTAGTGAGCTTTTGGATCGACGAGACGCGATTTGTAATGCCAAACAGTTGTATCGAGATATAAAATGGAAAATTATTTATGAAAGACGTGTACGGAGTACGTGCCATTGATTGGAATTTCTTGATAACAGAAATTTCAGTTTATTGTCACTTTTTCGTAATATCGATAAATCTTTTTGTAAATTCGAACAACGAAAAATCATATTTTGGGGATTAATCGTCGCGAGATTACAATCTCGAGACAATTTTTCATTTATTTATCCGTTCATTTGATGAAACGGTGTCGATCGGTTGAGAACCACTGACAAAACTCGGTATGAGCCAGTCGTCTGTGTCATTGGCATCATTAAATTCATACTAATAATCACTTGTCTCTCTTCCTCCATCTTTCTCTCTCTCTCTCTCTCTCTCTCTGACTGTCCTCGTAATGCACATTGAATCGTGTATAATGAAAGGTAGACGCCGTTATTACAGTGTAATATATCGAGCGGGGTTTTGTCCATTCGTTCATAATCAAATATACACGTATCGAAAGGGACAGCTATTTATACATATATATTTTTGTTTCGCATCAACGTGACAAGATATTTCTGTCCACAATTTCCAGGAATACTGTAAAGAAGCTTAATTTCGTATCAACGAATAATTGAATGACGATTTATTTGATTCTGGCTTTTACAGAACACGTTAAATTGACCCCATTGAATTTAGATGTTACACAGAAGAGCGAATCGAGTATTCCATGGGATTAAATTTTGCTTAATCAGTCTCTACGTAACATCAAATTAAAAAGTACGTCCCACGCGCAATTGATGTGAAAATTGAAAAAAAGAAAAAAGAAAAGAGTTATATACGCGTATCGACTACGAACCCACGAATTAATTACACTTTATGAACGCAATTTAATCCAGAACGAAATACCGTAGTAACTCGTGATTAAAAGGGAAAATTGTGAAATTTTAGCGTAAATTAAATCAGGAAAAAAAATTGATACAACAGTCGGAATGAACCTCGCGCGAATTCTATAATTTGTACGAAAAAGGAAAATTAAATGTTAACCGATAGTACAGTGGAAGCGTTCGTGTGCGCGGCGTTGGCGATTTCTCACGTTAAACAGTATTGTTCGCGCGCAATACTCGGTTCGGTGACCGTTTAACCGTGACTTTAATTGCAGACTGACTATTGGAGCGGATGGCAATTTTTTCGAATTTTTAAATACAACGGAAACTCGATAAAATAGAGTCGCTCGTACAGGCTAGGGTTTTTTGCGGTTTCCCTGTGCCCTTGTGACAAAAATACGACACGGTAGTCCATTCGGACAATATTACTGCGGGCGACACTCTGGCCGAGGAGTTTCGAGAAATGGAACAATCGGAAACAAAAGGGCGGACGCAAAAATTTGTAAAAGTATACGATGGAAACACTTACGATAAATCGATAAATAGATAATTTAATTATCGCTCGTATACCAATAATTTGAGCAAACTTTATTTAACTATTAAACGCAGATACGTGTACGTTTATTCGTTCAACATAATTACCGCGATCCGGCTTAGTAAAATAAGTTCTACATTTTCTAGTAATTTCAACAAATTGCATTAATTGTCAATTATCGAGGATGAAAGCGATCCCGCGCAGAAAATCAATTACATCAACTGTCCGCGAGGTAAAGGGTTTTATTCCTTTTTTCTTCCAACAAATTATCGATAATATTGGTCCAGTAACGAGGAGGGTCTCATTTTGTTAATTTGGTTTTTTAATAGTCATTTTTCAATCAGCATCGAGCAAACAAACGGCTGTAATTCTCAACCAATAAAGACTTAAAAAAAAACGTTGAACATTATTGTTGAAGCTTGTTGTCGATAAGCACTCGTCATTGCCGGACGAATATTGTGAATTATTGTTTGGGGAAAAATAGATAAATAAATAAAATAAATAAAAAATGAATAAAAATACATGCTGTAAATTGACAAAAAGTACTCGATTTTTTTTTTTTTTTTTGACGAATCCATCGCTAGAAATATTATGCCGTTACCGACGTATACGAGATTGTCTCATCGGTTTTTCATTACTGGCAATTAACGCGCGACAATTTTTAGAAATGATTGTCAACATTTTATATCGATTTTATTGTCAAAATTTTATTTGATTTTTTTCAATCTCGGCGTATCGATGCTTCGGCCATGGATCATCAGTTCTCGGCCATTGCCGAGCTACCGAACGTCACGTACAATTTTCTGTCGGAGAGACTGGTCGGTCGCTCTTTCCAACGAGACACACACATATATATATATTAATATATGGTGAACGTATGCGTATATATATTGATATAACTTTATTCATCCTGTGGTCTGTGTGCATTTTAGTGCAGCACTGTGTATATTCCAGTGACCGCAAGCGTCTATTAGTAGTCATATATACAACTTTATATATAAGCACGAACATAAATGTAGTAATATACAAAAGTTTGTGTGTACATATGTATATATATCCGTGGGAGCTGACACCTTGATCTCGTCGAATAGGATTTGCTCTGCGATATTCCTGACCGTCGACAGTTAAATTTTTCACGACGCAAATAGAACTAAATACAAAATGTCCAACAGTTCGCTAATAGCTTGTGATAGTGTTTTACAGACATTTTTCATGAATTACGAGAGAAAAATTAATTAATCACATACTGCGGTTGATTAACATTTTTTTCAACCGTAATTCCATTTCGATTTTTATTTTTAATGTAGATTTTAGTTTTTTTTTCTCATTCCAACGTACACCCTTTCGGGTTTTTATGCATGACCATTCCCAATTCGATTTTTTTCCATTTTTCCCCCTGTCCACACTTCGTTAAGCTAAACTTAACTTCCACTCGCAATTCCGTTTAGACTTTTATTTTTAATGTAGATTTTAGTTTTTTTTCTCTCATTCCCACGTAGACCCTTTCCGGTTTTTATGCATGACCCTACCCAATTCTATTTTTTCCATTTTTTCCCCTGTCCGCACTTCGCTAAGCTAAACCTAACTTCAATTCGCATTTCCATCCATCGTATTTCCTCATATGGGCACGGGGAAACGGCGGAAAACCGTTGTCGATTCTATTTTTTAATATAAATAATTCAATTTTACTGTTAATTTGATATTTTACAATTACGTCCACTTGAAACACGCCAGTAACTCGGCTAACGTTGTCGTAACTTCTACGAGGGTGCAGTTCGAGAAAAAAAAATCTTGGAGGCGAGTGAGTCACGCGGTAAAATCGACACCTTCGCGACTTGTCGAAGGTATAAAAAAAAATGGTAAAATTAAACAAATTGCTTTAACGAACTTTTGTCGATCGATCGACAGTGGGAGAGATGATCCGTTACCGCAGCGTGCGGTTTCTCAGCATTGAAAAAATATTTGTAACGATTTATTATCAAATAGGTGTGCATTTGTTCCAATTTCCGGCAATGTTCAATTTCGTTTGATTTTTTACGAAAAATAATTCGTACCGGTTGGTGTAACGTTTAATGTTTAATGTTTGTAACGTGTAATGTTTTTCGTCGCTCGTTTTGTTCGACGAAATATGCACCACTGACAAAACATTTTATATCAGTTTCTTTGATTGAAAATTATGTTGATTTTACTGGAGGATCTTGAAATGTTTGTTCAAAAAATATTTCAATTTTTAAGTAACGACCGTCATCAATTTGGAAATTGCCGTGTCTCCGTGATTTTTTTTTTGTTTTTCTGCAAATAATTCAATCTTAACGCCTTTGCACATTAAGAACTCCGTTAAGTGTTGATGACCAGATTGTCTTTTTTTTAATAAAATAATTGATCTCTTAAAAATGCACTTCAATAACAAGGAAAAAAAGACAGCACAACATTTCTATACATCGAATAATTTCATTTTTTTCTATCACCCCTCGACAATCAAGTAAGAACGTTTCCCAGTCGGAGAGACATTTCGTTCGTCGTGGCATCCCTTATTAGGTAACGCAACGCTTCGGGGCACGTCTGGTATTTTACGTCTCCCGTAACGGATGTACGACCATGATTCTCTCGTTCTGGCCTCACCCGTCTATCCCCGTGTAATCATTTTTTTTTTCATCCTATACACATCACGTATCAGCGTTTATATCATATTGATAAGAAATAACAAATTCTTCGGACCTTCAATGGAAAAATAGAAAGAAAAAAAAAACGTTACGATCGATCAGACGCTTTTAGCAAGTTGTACAGTGGTCGACGATGAAACATCGCGATTCTCGGTATGTTAAACAAAAAAAGAAGTAATAAAAAAATAGACGGTAGTGACCGTCGACGGGACGGAACGAGTGGACGATTCCCCACCCATCCGCCAACCGAACGACGTACATATATATAGAGTGTGTGTGTATAGTACAACGACGAGGTAAAGCGTCGCGGCGCCGGGATTACGTCGGGGCGTTGCACTTTGATAATAGTATATTCTCACCTTTATCATAACGTATTATGTATGTATGTATAGATAACTAAGTTTACAAGATTTTTTGATACTGACAACTTTTGGCAATAACATAACTTAACAATTTTGACAATATCTTTTGTAGGTTGGCCAGAGCCTTGATTCTGGCAATTTTTCGATATTATTAGTATTATTATAGACTTGAACCTCGATTCTGGCAACTTTTCAATATTATTAGTGTTGTTACGAACTTGAACCTCGATTCTAGCAACTTTTCGATATTATTAGTATTATTATAGACTTGAACCTCGATTCTGGCAACTTTTCAATATTATTGATGTTGTTATGAACTTGAACCTCGATTCTAGCAACTTTTCGGTATTATTAGTATTGTTATTAATTTGAACCTCGATTCTGGCAACTTTTCGGTATTATTAGTATCGTGATAAATTTGAACCTCGATTCTGGCAACTTTTCGGTATTATTAGTATTGTTACGAACTTGAACCTCGATTCTGGCAGCTTTTCGATATTATTAGTATTGTTAGAGACATGAATCGCGATTCTGGCAACTTTTCGGTATTATTAGTATCGTTATAAATTTGAACCTCGATTCTGGCAACTTTTCGGTATTATTAGTATTGTTATAGATCTGAACCACGCTTCTGGAAACTTTTCGTTTCTATTAGTGTTCATACAGAGTTGAACCTCAATTTTGGAAACTTTTCGGTATTATTACTATACATATGGAATTTAGCAACTTTTTCTTACATTTTCATAAACACATCTATATAAGTCCACGAGGGAATAAAAGCGAGAGATAAAAGACACCTGTATTGTCTTGTACCATATGCGACGAAACTCTTTTACTCCGCCAATTCTGGCTCAGTTCACGGGAAAACATTGACAAGAGTCGACAAAAACAAGAAGAAAAGAAAACGATATCGTAGGTTTTTTTTTTCTACGAAAAATCAGAAGACACCGCTGTGCGTGTGTGTATGTGTGAGTTCATTTTTACTTCTCCACATATAGAAGGGTAGTAACACGAAGATATATTTTTTTCGTGCAAATGTGTTTTTTTTCAACTCTTTTGTTCTAGAATCCGACCATCTATATATACCCCTTGTATTCATACATTTCCTTTTATTTTTCTCACTTATTGTTTTTTTTTGCCCTCATGTTTCACCGGAAAGGGGATGTTTCGTGGGGATGGTTCGCCCTTTTAGTCTCTCTCCCTTTATACACTCGTCCCCTCTGAACAGAGAGTACGAATTTTTTTTTTCCTTCTCCCGGTTTTTCTCAACTCCAGTACGGACTTGTATGTAACGAGAACAGGGCTCTTACCCTCACTCTCTTTCTCTCTTTCCCTCGTGTAATCTGTCGACCGGACAGACCCGGCCGCTCGGGTCAGAAAGCTCGATGCAAAACTTTTCTTTGTCCAGCGGCGTCGAGCTACAGCGATCGTTCCTATATTCGGAATTATCATTTAGCGGCCTGACCTCTATCGGCGAAATTTCAAACCACTCTCTCCCAGTCGATGCCCGATTATTACTGTGCGAATCTGTCGCGTTTTAATCGTAATTAAAAATGTACTGCTTCATTACAGCAACGATATAATAAATAAAAATCGTGAGAACATGGACGACGTTCGGTCCGAGGATTATGAGATTTTCAGCCCGCGCGTAATACCAAAAATCGTTCAGATAATTGGTGAAAAATGAACAATTTATAAATATAACATTATGTCGTGTGATCAATTGATGTTATAGGTAATAGTTTATTGTTCGAAGTAATTTATTTAGCCGTAAAGTGGCGAAGACTTTTTTTCGGATTTTGCGGTTAAAAATGGCGCGTTATATAGGTTCACCGTATTCTTGTGACGATAATGCGCTGCGTCTGTATTCAATTGTCGCAACTGCTACTGTCAACGCACAAACATCAACGATAATAATACCGATTATCGGATCAGTACCAAAAACATTACATTTCGGCGGAAAATATACGATAATCGAGGGTTTACTACTGTTTCCCGCGCTAACGAGTACTAGCTGGCTCGAGCTGACTGGGAATGAGCGGCCATATTGAATAAGCCACACGCCTCCGTGGTAATTCTCAATATACGAGGGCTGTTAAAAAAGTATCGCGAATTTTGTGTTTTTTCAAAAAGTATTTATCTATTCATTAATATTTATTTTGTCCCCTTCAAAGTAATTCCCCTCGGACATAATACATTTATGCTAACGTTTTTCCCCAATCCTCGAAGCACTTAAAAAAATCATTTTTTGTGATCTTGTTTAGCTCCCCCTTCGATACCGTCTTCATTGCTTCAATCGTGGCGTAGCGTCGTCCTTTCATGGGCCTCTTCAGTTTTGGGAACAGGAAAAAGTCACAGGGGGCCAGGTCTGTGGAATACGGTGGCTGAGGCATCATTAG
Organism: Oxytorus armatus; assembly: GCA_958009045.1. Taxonomy (NCBI): domain Eukaryota; kingdom Metazoa; phylum Arthropoda; class Insecta; order Hymenoptera; family Ichneumonidae; genus Oxytorus; species Oxytorus armatus. Next base: position 27,528,314 of record OY253747.1, read on the forward strand.
AGTGTTGTTTTTGGCCAAAAATTCGCGCACAAGCAACGATGTGTGAGCAGGGGCGTTATCATGGTGCAAAAGCCAATTTTTGTTCTTCCACAAATCCGGACGTTTATGACGGATTGCTTCGCGCAAATTGCGCATAACTTGCGGGTAATATTCTTTATTGACTGTACGACCCTGAGGCAAGAACTCATGATGCACCACGCCCCTGCAATCGAAGAAAACTGAGCAAAACCTTCACATTCGACCGAATTTGGCGCGCTTTTTTCGGTCTTGGCTCATGCGGCAGCTTCCATTGCGATGATTGAGCTTTGGTTTCCGCGTCATAACCATAAACCCATGATTCGTCACCAATTATTACCCTCTGGAGCAAATTTGGGTCGTCGCGGACCGAGTCCAACAGTTCCTTAGCAATGTTAACGCGACACTGTTTTCGTTCGAAATTGAGCAATTTTGGCACGAATTTCGCGGCGACCCGTCTCATGCCCAAATCATTGGTAAAAATCGAATAGCACGAGCCAAACGATATGTTTAGTTCCTCGGCAACTTCTCTAACGGTGATTCGACGATTGGCCAATATCATTTTTTTCATTTCATCAATGTTTTCGTCTGTTGTTGATGTGCTCGGGGGTCCGGAACGCATTTCGTTGTTCGCATCTTCTCGGCCCTCTGAGAACATTTTGTACCACCGATAAACGTTGCTTTGGTCCAAGGTAGCTTCACCATACGCCACAGTCAACATTCGAAATGCGTCCGCGCACTTAATTTTGTTTTTCACACAAAATTTGATACAGATTCTTTGATCCATTTTTTGGAATAGGCAAAAATCGATGACAGACCAAAAAACGTCTAACCAAAACAGCTGTCAACAATTAACTAAACATTCAAAATGGCCGATTTTTTTAGCATAAGTGAGGGACATGAGTACCAACCTAACGCGGCAAAAAATTCGAAAATCGAATGTACGTAGCCCGCGGAAATTCAAAATTCGCGATACTTTTTTAACCGACCTCGTACGATGAATGTTTTATTTTTATTTATTTTTAACTTAACTCCAGAACATATGGACTATTCACATATATACCTAAACGTACCCCTAAAAAGGGGTACTGCTTAACTCCAAACTGCTTAACCTACGAACTCGAAAGGGTTGTTAAGTTTCAGGCATTCTAATAAATGAGTATCTTGGATCGAATTGAATGTCGTGAACATAGATCAATTAATTTTATCCATTTGTTGGAAAAACGCCCGTATGTTGAATGAAAAATTTCGTAAAAATTGATAAACCTATCGCTCGCGATATTTTCTATGGGATAAAAACGAAAATATCGTTCTGCAGGCTGTTTTTAGTAACGTTTTGCGAACTCTGCGAGATTCTTCTCGGTTTTCGAACAGAGTACGAGCAAGAGCATATTCGAGACAGAAACCAAGGCTGCCGAAAATATAACCGCTCGCCGAGCTGTGACGCTCTCATTCGTGGCGTTGGGTATGCCTTTACCTGCTTCTCTCTCTTTCTCTCTCTCGGAAAGATTTCAACGATTCTGAGCCAGCGAAAACGCTGAAATCCCGGAGCCTCGAGAAGAATTATCGTAATTGTTTGTGTTGCAACTATTAAAATCTCGTAAATTCTTTCAATTTCTTGACATTTTTCACGTTTTACAATTGCAATGATTTCCGACATCACTATTGATCGGACAATAATGAAATTATTTTATTTCAATCATTTCTCGAATACACTTTAATCGACGGCACGCAAATATCGGAAATACATAATGTAGAAGTTTGAATCGTAGGAACGCAACGCAAATAGGTTTTTCAATTATCATTTTCAGTATTGCTCTTGCTTCTCGTGCCCAATTTAAACCCAAGTTCTTGAAGGAGAGCCCAATAAAACGTCTTAACGATTTTTGTCATCGATAATCCAATCTTAAAGGTGGATTAATGGTGTAAAAAATCTATTTTCGTTGCGTTTCAACGATACAAACTTCAACATTATAGAAGTACTGCATTTTGGTAATATTGCAAAGAAAAATGTTCAAGTTCAAGAGAATTCACGATGTTAATTATTGCAAATAGTGCGTTTCGACAATGATAAAGCATGGGCCATCGCGATTTTATACCATCGTTGCACAGCTGCAAAAGAGTTCCAAGAAACCATTGCCAATCGTTATTATCTCTCATTCTCATTCTCGCACGTTAAATAAACGACAAGAGCACCGGCCTTTTTTCGGTTACTATGCTCGATCGCTCGCGGGAACATTCGTGTCGTTGGTCGCCAACGCCCGATTCTCCCTCGTTCTTTCGTCAAACATGAGAAATATGTTTGGCCAGGTGCATCGCGAAAACTCTTGGTACGAGACATACGGAGAAGATCGATATTGTGTGGCGAAAAATAAGAGGATCGAACGCGAAACAAAAAAATAGTCGGATTGTTCTTGTCGCGTTTGTTCGTGCCATTGTTTCTCATTTTGAGGATTGAAAAATCTCTCGCGCAATTGAGAATTTCGTGAAATTAATACGCTGTTTAAAATTGCAACCGTAGAGTGTAACTCGCGGGAATTTCGGCCCTGTTTACGGTCGTACCACAGAATCGATTTTCTCACAAAACTTTACAGACTCTTGCATTGACATTCCGTGATAAAAGATGTATGTCAATGAAAATTCAATTTGACAATAATTCTCGACAACGTAGTGACTATCATCGACCGAGAAAAAAAAAAGGAACTTATCCAATTGCAATGAAACTCGTGATCCTTAGGTTTTTCAGTAGTTGGCCGTTTTAGAATTTAAATAGTAAATAGAAAAAAGTTTGTAATTTAAAATGGCGACGTCATTATCGCCAATCAATAAGATCAATAAGAAAGTGGTTTAAATTTTGACAAAAAAGAAAATGGTACTTGAAGGTTTTTGAGGTCCTGAATTTCGAGACCGCAACGTAAAGATTAACGGGTTTCAAAATGGTGGAAGAAAGTGAGGTTTATCGTTCGCAGAATCACTGACATACATACGAGGTCTGTTAAAAAAGTATCGTGAATTTTGAATTTCCGCGGGCTACGTATATTCGATTATCGATTTTTTTGTGGCGTTAGGTCGGTACTCGTGTCCCTCACTTATGCTGAAAAAATCGGCCATTTTGAATGTTTAGTTAATTGTTGACAGCTTTTTTGGTTAGACGTGTTTTAGCTTGTTTTCGATTTTTGCCTATTCCAAAAAATGGATCAAAGAATCTGTATCAAATTTTGTGTTAAAAACAAAATTAAGTGCGCGGACGCATTTCGAATGTTGACTGTGGCATATGGTGGAAGCTACCTTGGACCAAAGCAACGTTTATCGGTGGTACAAAATGTTCTCAGAGGGCCGAGAAGATGCGAACAACGAAATGCGTTCCGGACGCCCGAGCACATCAACAACAGACGAAAACATTGATGAAATGAAGAAAATAATATTGGCCAATCGTTGAATCACCGTCAGAGAAGTCGCTGAGGAACTAAACATATCGATTGGCTCGTGCTATTCGATGTTTACCAATGATTTGGGCATGAGACGAGTCGCCGCGAAATTCGTGCCAAAATTGCTCAATTTCGAAGAAAAACAGTGTCGCGTTAACATTGCTAAGGAGCTATTGGACTCGGTCCGCGACGACCCAAATTTGCTCCGGAGGGTCATAACTCGTGACGAATCATGGGTTTATGGTTATGACGTGGAAACCAAAGCTCAATCATCGCAATGGAAGCTGCTTTTTTGGAACAGGCAAAAATCGAAGACAAGCCAAAACACGTCTAACCAAAACAGCTGTCAACAATTAATTGAACATTCAAAATGGCCGATTTTTTCAGCATAAGTGAGGGACATGAGTACCAACCTAACGCGACAAAAAAAAATCGGAAATCGAATATACGTAGCCCGCGGAAATTAAAAATTCGCGATACTTTTTGAACAGACCTCGTATTTACATCGAATATACGGGCTATTACACGTGAGGTGGAACGATTTTTGGTCGAGGAAAGTTCTAACGGGATAATTGGCGAGTGGTGGTGTTTAAAAAAAAAAAGAAAAAAAAAGTGACAATCCTTTAAATCAACATTCGAGAAGCCTTTCTTAATTTCTTTTTTTTTTTCTTTACCGCGAACGTAATTTCCTCAATAACGATAACAGGCATTTCATTGAACTTTAACGATCCACAACGAACAGTACACAGCTATATAATATATAATTTCATAATGCTCGTAAGAAAAGGCATGCAACTAGTCGATGAGACTAGACGTCTAGCGTACACACATATATATATATATATACAGGGTGTTTCAAAACTAGCACATCAGAGTGACACGGGTGTTAGATTGGCTCCGGACCTATCGGAATAAACAAATATAATCTCACTAAAAGTCTCATCGTTTTCGAGAAAAATCATGATGTTGAAGTTTGCATCGTTGGAATGCAACGAAATTAGATTTTATACATCATTAAATCCCCTTAAGATTGGATTATCGATGACAAAAATCGTTGAAACGTTTTATTGGGGTCTTCTTCAAGGATCTGGACCTAAATGGGCACGAGAAGCAAGAGCAATACTGAAAATGAAAATTTAAAAACTTATTTGCGTTGCGTTCCAACGATGCAAACTTCAACATCATGAAAAATCGTATTTTTTTATTTCTCGGAAAGTCGCTACCTAAGTACTTTTTATTCCGTTACCATTGCTATGTAAGTCCAAATCGTAAGCAAATCAAAGTTCAAATTCACACCAAATCCTTAAGGGGGGGGGGGCGGGTAGGGTTTTTAAATTATTTTTTTTGCATTTTTTTTCTGAATGAACAATATGTCGAGAATATTGTGTATAAATTTTAAGTCAATCGGAGTAAAACTAACGGAGTTACAGCGTTTCAAACGACCGGCCGTGATACCTGATTTTCACGTATAAAAAATTTAAAATCGATTTTCCCGAAAACGTCATTTTTGAAGTTTGTGAACATTAGAACTCAAAATCTACTGAACCGATCCTTTTGAAAATTTAAACATTACTTCTTCACATAAATCAACAGGTAATCAGGAGTTTTTTTTTTGAATTTTTTAATAACAAATTAAGCGCGATTTTTCGAGCTAAAATTGCGTTTTTCACTTCCAAGTGCTGCAAAAAATAGACAAAAAAAAAACTCTTCCTGATTACCTCGAGAAATACATCACCTTTAAAATGCATATCAATTTTTTTGTTTGAGATTATCCGGTAACGAGTTATAATGTTCACCGCAAAACCACTTTTTTTCAAGGCGCCTCTGGAGATTCAACGTCACCGGCTTATTTATCAATATTTTTCATTGAAAATTTTTTCTGAGATACTTCAATAGTTGTACAATAATATGTAATTCTATTTAATAAAATTATATTACTCATGTCGCCGCAAAAAAATCATAAAAATATGCTTTTTTTTCGCCTTTAAAACCCTACCCCCCTGTTAAGTGGTCAGAAACCCAAACAAAAACAGCGAGATAACAAGAATAGCGATTTTCCGTAAAAATCAAGTTCTCTAGTATGAAAATCACTATTCTTGTTGTCTCACTGTTTTCGTTTGTGTTTGTAACCATTTGGTGTAAATTTGAACTTTGATTTACTTACGATTTGAACTTTTGTAGCAATGGTATCGAAATAACAAGTACCAGGTAGGAATTTTACGAAAGATAAAAAAAAAAGACGATTTTTCTCGAAAACCACGCAACTTTTACTGAGGTCATATTTGTTTATTCTGATAGGCTGGTAGTCAATCTAATATAATGTTGAAGTTTGCATCGTTGGAATGCAACGAAAATGGATTTTATACACCATTAATTCCCCTTAAGATTGGATTATCGATGAAAAAAATTGTTAAAATGTTTTATTGGGCTCTCTTTCAAGGACCTGGGCCTACATACGCACGGGAAGGAAGAGGAATACTGAAAATGAAAATTTAAAAACCTATTTGCGTTGAGTTCCAACGATGCAAACTTCAACATCATAATCTAAAATCCCCGTGTCACTCTGACGTGCTAGTTTTGGGACACCCTGTATACGCAAATTAGATATATTTAAAGAAAATTATTATTAATGGCAAAGCCAACGATGTACAGCCGAGCTAATATACACATAGATTGTACAAATTATATACATACGGAAATTCATTCGTATGATTTACATATATATTAATCGTAAATATTATATATAATTAATTCGATTATTATTATGAAATTCGGCAATTTTTTAAACCGCCCGACATTGCGCATTCCCGAGTACACTGGAAAGTTAAAAAATTTTCATACTCGACACTCCCAAATCTACCGCTGATGTTAACTTAAAACGAGATTCGGTCGATGACCCGTTCGAAATATATCTACACTCTACATTGAATATAATTTTCTCGAGATATAACCACAACTTGTTTTTTTTTTTTTTTTTACAAGCCGGGAGAAAGGGGAGAAGAGAAATGCGTAAAATCTTGCAATTGAACAACGCAGTAAACATACGATGCTCTTGTGATTATTCGTGATTTCATTACGGGACGATTCATACCGCGAACGTAATGAGCTCTTTGTTTCAACTCCATTATTATTTAAGGGCCAAATGCGTAGATTCGTGTTTTTTTTCTTTTTTTTTGTTATTCCTACATTCCGCAGACTTTTATTTTCGCACCGAATGTAAAGGATCATTTTAGAATCAAATTGTACGGTAATTCAAAATGGCGAACTCAATGTGGCTGACCAAGAAACAAATTTCGGGCGATTTCCGTGAAAATTTTAGTTCCCCAACGTTTACCGGGTAACTGACTTTGAATTCAATGGAGATATTTGAAAATTTATGATGGCAGAGTATGTACGGTAGACTCGGAAGCAACAAAATTATACGATTCTCATGGAAATTTGTAGCAGAGGGTTTTTTTTTTCAGATCAGCAATTCCGATTTAACTGTCTAAATTTTTATGTGATTTTGAAGTTTCCATCGTTGGAACGCAACGCAAATAGGTTTGTTAAATTTTCATTTGCAGTATTGCTCTTGCTTCTCGTGCCCATTTAGGCCCAGGTCCTTGAAGAAGACCCCAATAAAACGTTTTAACGATTTTTGTCATCGATAATCCAATCTTAAGGTGATTTAATGATGTACTAAATCTAATTTCGTTGCATTCCAACGACGCAAACTTCAACGTCATATTTTTATACTCAAGATGGCGGACACTGTACAGCCGAATAGGAGGAGCAAACATTTGCTATTTTCCATGGAAATCGGTATTACGGTGTTTCGCGTAAGGGATTTTGTATTTAAGCGTAAAAATTCGAATAACTGTAATCGTTTCGATCGAGTTACTATCTCCATGTCCATTATGGACTTATCCATCATTGAATTCGATATCTTCGCTACGATTTCCGTAAGTTTTCGTAAATATTTCAATCTTTATCCGCGGGCTTACTGAAAAAAATCAAAATACACGAATATGACGGTAGATTTTCCGCATCTACGCATTAAAAAATCGAGCAATTTCCTTTACGTACAATTCGTAAACGGTAATTCAGTTGAAATCTGCATCGCGGTTCAATCCGCACATCCTAAATCGATCGGCGACATTAATAAACAAGAAAAAAAAAAGCGACTTTTATCTGAAATTATTAGTCTTAATTACCGAATCTTCTTAATTAAAATCAGAAGAAAGGAGGTCGTTGGAGAGCGCAAAGTTTTTCGAGCGTCGAGAAAAGAAATGTTCGATCGACTTGCTTATTTTTGTTTCTCTTTTCTTTCGTTTTTTTTTCTTCTTTATTTCTTCTTTACCTTTTTCATTCCAACTTACGGTTAGAAGTGTCCCTTCCGGTACGGGGGAATGCGCATTGACTCGAGCGGTATGTCACACACAGGGGCTTCTTCTCTTGTGGCGTTGTTACATTACTCCCTATCTCTTTCTCTATCCCGCCGATGTTCCTCCATCGGCAAAGCCGCTGTTCCCCGGTCTTCAATTTCATCGTTGGCAACGAAAAATCTCTAACAAGCACAATTTATCGCCCCTGTGTGCTTTTCATTCGGATTTTACAATGCGAAAAGCCGAAAAAGTGAAAAAAAAAATACATCTAAGTAATAATTTGCTGGCTTTTTTTTCTAAACTTACGGCATCTCGACAGCTTTCACGATGAATTATGCTGATATTTCCTCTAGCAAGCGAGCCAGACGTATCTAGAGACTTTGTATCGTCGCAATGTTTCCCGATGGCGACGGCGAAACGGCCAAAATCGCAAACGACAATATTCACAAAATTTTCATTCACCAAAATCCCGAAACTACTATCACTCATCACTGCTCACCAAAATGAAAAAAAACAAACAAAAAAAGCCGAGACTCCATTAAACAAAAAGAAAACGAATCGAAATTTGTCCTTTGAGAATTATCGGAAAGAAAAAAACAGAAAAAACGTTTTTATCGAAAATACTGATTTAAAAAAGGGTTTTTTCTTTCCTGTTTGTTTATTTCTTTGTAGAAACTAAATACGTCGAGTTTGTGACTCTAGTTTGATAACCGTTTCTTGGCCTTCGATGATCGCGCCCTCATTTCTATAACTTCGTTTTTTTTTTTCTTCATTCAACCATTTCTTCGCTTATCGTTTTCGCTCGTTGTTGTTTTTATTTCACGTCTTCCTTAGACGCGCAATCCCTTGGGAAAATTTTTCATAAATCACAAATAACACGGGAGAATTAATCGTGAAATATAATTCTGGCGAGAATTGTTCCAGTCTCTCTGTGGGTCTCGAACCAGCCGCAAGGAAGAAAACGCCAACGAGCGAGAGAGAGAGAGAGAGAGAGCGCGCGCGAAGTAGAAGAGAAGTTCCCCGACGCCCACGGAGAGCGATCGTAGAAATTCCGTTTTTTTTATTCTTCTCACCTTTGACAAAGTGTCCACCGAACACGCAACACTCACGCCGCGCACTTTCTGCGAGCGCGAATGATAAAGATTTTCCTTCCCGAAACAGGAATAAAAATCACTGTTTAACGGAGGTTTTTTTTTTCTTCCCGTGCTCCGTACGATGGAAAACCTCGAGAGCAAACACTCGCGAACGCGAAAGACTCACGGCTGCTCGCCCCGAGCTCTCGTAGGATCCGAGAGTTGATAACACAAAAGACCCGAGGGATCCGCGGAGAGGCAAACGAGATTTCGAACGTGCGCTTGTGAGAAAAGTAGAACAGAGACTTGTATATATATATATATGTATATATATATATATATATATATATGCTTTTGTATATGTATTATTTTTTTGTTTGTTGGGTTTTTTTTTTGTGTGTATAATTTAGAAAGTAACGAGCGTCCCAAAAGTTGTCCCTTTTGTCGGACCACGCGATTTTAGTTCCGTTGTTACACGCACTATACACACTTCTTGTGGCTCTATACTGGCTGCTTTTGATTATACCGTCTCTCTCGTTCCGTAGTGGCTCGATGCAGCCGAGTTTAGAGACTGAGAGGCCCCGTAGACGAATAAACGATCCGCCCGTGCCCTCTTTCAACCTCGTCAGGCTTCCAACTGATATTCCCCCCCGGCATCGTTACGCGTGCATGGACATTTTTTTTTCTCCCTAGACAACCCTCAGCCGACCCCATCGGTTTCTCGGAAAAAGATTTTCCAAAATCTTTACGCAGCGCCACGGGACATTTGTGCACTTTGTGTTCAGGGTTATGATGAGTGTTTGGCCGGTAAGGCAGGTTTGAAATTCGCGCGAAGATTCTGTTGGTATTTCAGATAACCTTGAGCTTGATTTTTTAAGGAAGTACGGGAGAGGTATGAAAACAAGTACGGCGAACCAATTTTCCGTTTGTTTGCATAGAGGCACTTCATTATTAGATGTCATTACACGCGCAATACTTCATTCACTCACTGTCGCTTTATTCTTAACGCGGCTTATAAAAATGCATCTTGTTGAAAATTGTCATAAAGTACTCGATTTCTTTTACGTATCTATCGGTACAAATATTTTTCTCTTACTGACGTATACAACAATGTAATCCATTATTTGTTACTGTAAATCAGTTCACGACTATTTCTAGAAACAATTTACAAAACTTAGCACTGAGTTGACTAGTGTAGCGCTCGGTATAACTACGTTGAAAAAAAATTTCTTCGAACGGGTGAAAATTGTAGCTAACTTCACGAAGTTGCACAATTCTCGATTTTAGAACGTTTATTTTGGTACCACCATTGGCTTTGGTTCGTCAGTAACTTCACGCATATCGACGTACCCAAAAATATACCGTGTGCGAGCGAGAACGAGCCACGTCAAAGTTACATTTTATTCACAATGGTAAGATACAAAACAAAATACCGTATTTATATTGCAGATATAAAAAATATAATTGTTTCGGTGAATTCGTGATGAACCGCGTAATATCGATCGAAACAAAAGTCGAATGGAACTTTCGGTGCCGGCACCATTCAAGAGCTATAACCTCCATGGAACTTCCACGTTCATACGTATCCAATGTATTCAACTTTGCGGACTTTTAATTATTGCCTCTCTTGTAGATCGAAATCGAGTCTATGTCGAGGTACGTCTCGCCGATAAATCCGGCGATATTTCCAATACTGGCTGTAGTACTGTTGGGCATAGGCATATTCTTTACCGCGTGGTTCTTCGTTTACGAAGTCACCAGCACCAAGTTCACCAGAGACATATACAAGGAATTGTTGGTCTCGTTGGTCGCTGCGATATTTTCAGGCTTTGGTGTTTTGTTTCTCATGCTATGGGTGGGCATATACGTCTAGGTGAGTTTAACTCGCGATCGAGGCACTTGGTTTGCCGTAACGGACACAAGCCTCGTTTGAATAAAAAACTGTTCGAAACACTTGTTGCAAAAAAATAACGATGAATAATTCTGAGAAACATAGATTAGTAATCGTCAGTAAAGAATTATTCGAAATTGTTGTTGACCTTCTTAACTTGATAAGAGAAAAAAACAGATTGGAAATCTTGATCTTGCGTTTATTGAAAATGCTTTGACGATCGTGTAACGTTTTTTTTCCGATATTTTTTGCATGTAGCCCCTTTAATTACATAGATCTTGTAATTTTTGTTTTCACTACAATTATTTCAAATTATTTCGTTGCACAATTGTTTTGAATGATTTTTCGTTCGGATGACGTTTCCTGCCGTAACGAAAAAATCGTTCAACAAGGATCTGTAGTGTTTTAAAATTTTTTTGTTGCAGTTTAAGTATATACAAGATTTCACGAGATACTGCTTTTTCTTCACAAGGGCTTCGGCGATGGACGCTCAGTCATTCCTGTATAAAATGCGACATGATTAATAAACCGACACAATTCTTACTTCGATAAACAACGATAATACATGTTTTATTTATTTATTTATTTTTGCCTCTCTTCGGCGTGTGCATAGAACGCATCGTCTTGTCGTTTTGAATCGGACTTAACAACGAATACAGCGCTTATATTTATACTTATTACAATAGTTATCGCGTGTTTCACTTTTGTTCTTCTGCTATATACGTATCGGATTTTTGTTTCTTGCATTTCGATAATAAAATAATATATTGATAATTGCGGACACTTTGTAAGTGTGACAGACCGTTAAGCAACGTCATCACGCGTTATATTTAGGGAATAATTCATCCGGCTAGGCCGGCTTTCTGTCGGCAGCGCAGCATCAGGGCTCTGAGCATGAATTGCCGTCGGGATAGTTGCCTAACTTGCTTCAAGAATACATCCAAATCTATTATACTGCCTCGTAAACCCTCGGCGAGATAGTATATCGCGTCCTCTGTTGCAGCTTCCTCCGCGAACGCGGTTAACATTCTGCGAATAATTCAGAAAGAGAGATATTAAAAATAGGGCAAGTGACAGTCTTTCCATTTCGTTTACAATTGCAGCGCCTCCATTGCTATTTCTTCGATAACGACCGGTAATCGTATAAAAAACGTACAAAAAAAATCGATGTTACTCAACTGTTTGTACAGAGGCGCGATCGTCGTAACAGCCTCGTCAACGTCGATCGACTGATTGTCCGATAATTTAGCAATTTCTTTCTCGAGTTCCGTCTCCTTGTCCTGCAGTATATTTATATTTTTCTCCAATTCGGCCTTTTCCTTCTTGAGTTTGGTGAAGAGATCGGTAAGGCGAGACGAGCCGTTCGTAAGTTCCGTCTGCGTTCGGCGTAGGGTCTCGAGTTCGGCTTGCAACTGTGAAAATTGATCGCACAAGCGTCGACGAAGTTTGTCACCGACGGCCGAGAGAAGCGATGCTCTTATGTGCTCCTCGGTTATCGTGTCGGAATTTCCGGTGTTTACCGAGCCCGGTAACATCGATGGTGATTGCTGATAAGGATTGTCGCTCTGTTAAAAAAATTACACTTTAGCTATTTAGAATGGGAATTTCGGTGAATCGTTGGATCTGTTGCGTCACAAAATACTCACTGGTAAACTGGCAGGATTGAATGGAGTTGGAAATGAGCCGGGATAACTTTGATTTGGATAGGGTGTAGGCATCCCAGGATAACCACCGTAACCGAGACCCGATGCTCCGGCTGAAGGGTAAGGTGGATTTGCAGTCGGATACGGAGATGTCGTGGGATAAGGCGGAAACCCACTACCAGCCGTTCCAGACGCTCCTCCGTTGCTCGGTACTGGCATAAAAGCTGTACATACGTATCCAATATTTTGGAAAATATTTAATATCACATTCTTCTTTGACTAAGAGTAAACTAGTTACCGGAGTGAAAAAAGATAAACTCACGTTGAACGGGATAAGGTGTTGCGGACTTTTGAGTATTTTTCCATCTTTTCGCAAAGACTGGCGGATGCTCTCCAAACATAACGCTCATTACCTGTATAAGACTCAACATATCCGAGGAATGCTGAAATAAATTTTCTATGATTAGTATTAATCCTAATTCGCTGAAATTTTTTTTTTATCGTAAATTCCATATTCTTTTACTTTTCAAAACTCTATATTTTATCTTTGGTTACTACTGAAATAACATTCACTTACCGGAACCCAGTCGTGCAAATAAGGCAGATATATCTTGCCGTTGTGATCGACAAACATGCTGACTTTAATGCTCATATCCGCCGTTGGCCTTACATAGCACATAGGCGCATTGTTGGGATGGGTGTCCATCAACCAGATGCAAACTGGAATATTGTACGTGCTACCTTTGTAGGTAATTGGTATGGTGCCCTGTAGATTGATTAGTTCCTTGCAGGAACCATCGTTGAAGACTGTAAAATTATGAATTATCCAATGATGAAATCAATATGATATTAAACTTTTTGTTTTTTCAGATTTAGTTTACCGAATGGTTCCATGATGAATTGCAAACTTCGATAGGTTTGCAATACATTGCAAACTTCTTTGCGCGTTATATCCGGATTTTGATACTGAAATTTAGCATCATTTTTGTGTTAGAAGAATTCTCTCTAAGAATTTTATAAAATTGCATGAACCATAAAATATTAAAAAATTATAAGAAAATTGTGACGTATACATATAACAATGTGCAGAAGTAGGGTGTAGTTTCTGAGTAATTGACAGGGCGGGGATTACAAAGAGAGTTAAACTAACATGATGATGTATGAAACAAAAAATACGATAACGTGCGATGACAATCGAGTACTTTGAAGTTCTTACTTTTGTCAATAACTGCCTTAACTTCGCCGTCTCGACAGAATTCATCTTAACCATATAACCTCAAAGTTTAACTGCTCTAGGAAGAAAAAAATAACAATTAACTTGACCTTCGGAAAATCGAACGGCGAGAAAGCAGATTTTATATTTGTTTTTCAATTTCACTCGTTGCACCAATCTCTCTCTCTACTTCCGAACCTAACTCGGAGACGTCACGTACGAAAAATCTCCTATCGCAAAGTCTAAATGACGAAATGACGTTTCTCCTGGTTTCTCCCTTGTATTCGTGAAGTATCACAAAAAAAAAAATCACAAAAGAGCGATTATAATGCGATTCAGCACGCACACACACAAACGACAGTTTAGTCCGTAGAGTGTTCGGTCGGTATATGAGGATCGAGAGTTGACGAAATAAACCGTTAGATGGCACTACTTGTACGAAAGAGGAGGTGCAACAGGAATTTCTTCAGAATGTTTTATCGGATGTACGGGGAATTTCGTGGGTGAATCTCAAGGTATTTAAGGGGGGAAAGAGGGTTAGACGGTTCAAAAAATCGATTTTTTTCTTATTTCATAAATTGTTAGTAAAACTATTGGAAAATATGTTCCCAAAATTTTAAATGAAAATTCCGACTCGTTCTATTGTTATAAGCCAGTAAGGGGGGAAGCAGGATTAGGACAGCGTTTTCTCAATAATTTTTATGAATTTTTTTATAGTATAAAAAATGAATATAATTAATTAAAACTTTGCGAATATTTTATACATATATTTAAGTATATACTATCAAATTTTTATACATATATTTAAGTATATACTATAAAATATTAGCGACCCCATATTGCTTGTTTTTCTTGGTACTACTTTTTCAAACGCGTTTTTCTGAAAACGACTTTTTTGAACTTGCGTACACGCTAGTTTGAAAAGTTTTCAACCAATCGTTTTGAAAATTGTCAGTTACTTTCTTCATAGTATTGCGCTCTATATGAACCTAAAATCGGAATATTGTCATTATTTAAAATAATTTTTTTTTTGCAAATAAAGTTGTAAAAAATGGCAAAAAATCATGCTTTTTTTTGTTGTGACCGCTGTAAAAAATTCAATTTTCTATTTTTTTTGATAGCATCTAGGTTCATATAGAAGAGAGACATATAATAAAAGTAAATTCCAACCTCGTTTGATTTCAGATGAAAATTGCGGCTTCCAGAATGTACGCAAAATGCTGAGTCTGATTGTGACCTGCAATATGGGGTCGCTAATATTTTATAGTATATACTTAAATATATGCATAAAAAATGTATAGTATATACTTAACTATATGTATAAAATATTCTCAAAGTTTCAATAAATTATATTCATTTTTTATACTATAAAAAAATTCATGAAAATCATTGAGAAAACGGTGTCCCTATTTCCCCCCTCAAAACAGTTTTAGGATAATTAAAAAAGTTTTTAGTCAAACGTTGAAAAAAAAATGTGGGATTTACATTTCTTGAATGTTATTAAACGCTAAAAATCATAGTTCCAATACGTCCATGCACATAAATATATAAAAATTCGTGGATATTATAAATCCCACAAACAGGCTCATCGAAAAGTCTTCCCTTCTTCCGGGACAAGTTTAGAGTCGAAATATAAAGAATTATGGAAGGGAATTTAATTTTTCTACACTATTAATAAAAATATGTTGTTAATTGTCGGACAAAGAAATACGATTTTCCAGCATGAGAAATGTTTTTTTTTTTTAATTACAAACAATAACAAGAGATGATAATATATAAGAGAAGAAATTGCCAAAATTTTCTATCCAAACATTCCAGATTCCTTCGATGCCTGAAGCCCATCCAAGGAATCATTGCAACTCAGAAGTGTCTAACGATAAATGAAAAAATGTCATATTCTTGATATATGTTTTTTTTAAATATTCACGACGAAGTAACTGGAAGACGTAGAAGAAAAGGGTCATAGACACCGGATAAACACCACATTTACGATGTTTTAAATAAACGTGTGTACATTGCAAGTGCGCACGCGATAATATCCTAATAAATCATGATTCACACTTGTATCAATGACACAACTTTCATTCCAGAGTTATATGTAGACATTAAATTTCTGTACGACGTGATACGTATGCCGAAATTTAATCAATTGATCAATAATTGATCGTATCGAATGCGACGTACTGCGTATCTGGCGCCGATATATAGCTAACGACGTTACGTTAATATCTGCGTCGTTGGTAAGAGCTCATCTTTATACATAAATTTCGCCCGTAAAACACGAGAAACGACGTATATCTAGTCTCGTCGATTTCTAAAATATGGCTCAAACGATTTTTATAACGATGTTCAATCCCGTTGATATTTCATGGATTCCTGTTCCGGAGAGCATGACAAGTGAAAAGTCGCGTGCGAGAAAAGAGAGGAGGAAAACGCTTGCGTGGGAGGAAAAGCTCTCAGAATTCTAAACAGATTTATATTCTATATAAGTATTTATATATGAAAGTCTCTCATGCATGAAATCAAATTTTCGTCCCTTTGGGAAAAACATATTAAAAAAAAAAAATACGGTCTAGTGATTATGAAGAAAAAAAAAAGAAAAAAGAATTACATCAAATGTCAACTAGCTGACACATTTGGTAAAAATAAAATATCATTTTTCAGAAAATATTGTGCTGTCAGATTCTCTTAATGAGTATACGATAATTATGGGTGAGATCATTTGTATTTTCTAATTTCATTTGAACACTTGAATTTCAACTTTTGTCATCTACCAATTTTCACGCTTAAACGTCACCAGAGATTTCATCTACGAATTAATTTAATTTCAAAATTCGACAAAGAGTTTTGAGACTGGAATTTCTCAAATTCATTTCGAAGATTCGATCTTACGCTGACGTATAATAATAAATTGTATTTTCGTCTATCTCTGAATGTTGCGACGCAGTTCGTCCAGATCAAATTTATATGTGTCCGTCGCAGGGTATCTTTACGTAACGGTACGAAACAAATAATATGAAACTCCCTATTGTAAACAGAGACGACACGTAGTAGGCCGATCACAACAAGCTTCGAAGAGTCTGTGCGGCGGGTGTACTCTCATTATTCGTGAAATCGATCGTTTCGTTGAATTGATTTTATTGCTGTACAGGGTGATCTCACTGAAAAGCGAGACAACATGTTGATTTCCATTTTTATAAAATCTAGGTCGTCACAAATATAATCTAAATATAATTATCGTACTGTACATCTTTCAAACGGAAATATGTATATAAAAAAAATTATTTTCTTTCTTATGAATGAATTGAATGGAAAAAAAAATGTCAGTCCAATTGTAGGTAACGGCACTAAAACGTTATTAACAAAAATCACACATTTCCATTGATTATGTAAATAATAAGAAAAAAAGGCCTAAACAAATGTTCGGATGTGAATAAATCGACAGCAGTGGACGCGTGGTCGTTGCTCGACCTCGGCGATCTTTCCCATGTTAAGCAGTATTGTCCGCGGGTAGTATTGGGATGGGTGACCGCTTAGCCGTTCGCCGGCTTGCTCGCCGACTATTGACCGGTGGGCAGGCAATTTTTCTGAGATTCTGTTCGTAATACAATTGAAACTAAGTGAAAATAAAAGCCCACGTTCGAACACACAATAATAATCCGTTCAGATGTGAATTACAAAAAATTCCAAGGGAAGATGCATTTTCATCAATATAAAGTAAATATTTGAAATAAAAATTCCATTTCTCTTACAATCCTTTACACAATGCTTTGAATATTTTTTTTTTTACACAAACACAAAAGTATTTCGAACAATATCTCATTTGGGATTTTTTATACGATCTTTTTTCGCTTAATATAAAAAATTAAACATTGTTTTTCCGAGTATTTCACGAAACCCACCCTTTAGTACGTAAATGTGTCCTTTCTACTGGGACCTTTTCATTCCACCGGTGATGTTTGTATACGAACTCAAAAATGGCGTATATGCATATCAGATATTATTTGCGGCAAATATGGAGCAAAGGAGACCCACTTCCGATTGACTTGCCTTTAATATATGTTGTCTAGGGACCCTTTCTGAACAACTTTTTCCTCTGACACAATTGGGGGTCGTTATTTATTAAAAAGTTATTAACAAATACAGTTAATAATTCATATAGCTATTTTCCTTATAGCAGCCAGTCCCAATCATCTTGTCCTTCACGTGAGTTGTTAAGAATACCCCCCTGAGTAACATACCAAAAGTTTTATCCGTCCTCTTTGTTTGTTAAAAAGTTATTAACAAAAGAAAATTCATAAATAGAATATGAAATACTTGCGTGGTGGCCAGTACACGTATGACCGGAGGGGCTGCGGCCCCCCTGGCCCCGCCGCATACCGGCCCATAGACAAACCCAAAACAACCCCAGTAACCTAAAGAAACAAACAGACAAACCCAACAAACAAACAAACCCAAAACAAACCCAAAACCCAAACGAACAAACCCAACAAACAAATCCAAAACGAACCCAAACCAAAAAACCCAAACCCAATAAACAAACAAATCCAAAACAAACAAAAAACCCAAATAACCTAAACAAACCAAAAACAACCGAAATAATCCAAACAATCAACCCAAGTAAACAACCTAACCTAACAACCTAAACGAATAAACCCAACAAACCCAACAAATTCCAAATAAACCCAAACCAACAACCCAAATTAAAAACCCAAACCAAAAACCCAAACCAAAAACCCAAACCAAAAACCCAAACTAAAAACCCAAACCCAGCGTATCGACAGTTTCTTCGACATTATGAGTACCATGTATCCGCTTCATAATATAAATAATGTATAAAATAAATAATTGTTTGTTTATATGTTTGTTTGCGTTGTTTTTGGGCTGTTTTTGGTTTGCTTTTGGGTTGTTTTTGGTTTGCTTTTGGGTTGTTTTTGGTTTGTCTTTGGGCTGGTGAGTGGAGGATTGCAGGCCCCCCCCCACCCCCTCTCATGCGTGTGCTGTTCACCTTACACTAGAACAAGTAGTTCATGTTTGATTTATGAAACTTTTTTTGTTAATAACTTTTTAACAAACAATGAGCGACGGATAAAACTTTTTGTATGCTACTCAGGGGTGTATTCGTAACAACAAATGTGAAGGACAAGATGATTAGGACTGGCTGGTATAAGGAAAATAGCTATATGAATTATTAACTTTATTTGTTAATAACTTTTTAATAAATAACGACCCTCAATTGTGTCAGAGGGAAAAGTTGTTCAGAAAGGGTCCCTACGCAACATATATTAAAGGCAAGTCAATCGGAAGTGGGTCCCCTTTGCTCCATATTTACCCTATTTGGTTTTCCGGCTCGCTCAACACGGTGATAACTGTTTGATTATTGTACGAATCATTAAGGGGCTATGGCCACGATAGTGGCTATAAAATCATGTGCACATTCAACAATTTATCTTTGTATGAAAAAGTGATTCATTTATAAAACTAATGACACATCCATTTTGGATAAATATCAAACTGATAAAAATATTTTTTTTTGTTATACAAAATGGCCGACTACTGCTATTTGCTTTTGGTATCTTTTTTTGTTTGAGGCGCTCCGCGGCGTGACATGTGGCATCCACAATTTTTTTACCTAGAATGAAAAAAAAAAATTCTCATTAATCTACATCAGAATACCTAGAGAACTTGCCATTTTATGAGCAATTTTATACGAAATTTTTCACTGGAAAGTCACCTTTTAAGTTCAAATGCCTACAATATTCGAATAAAACAATATTGTTCAAATTCCATACGTACGTCCCTAGGTATTCTGATGTAGATTAACGAGATTTTTTTTTTTCCCTAGATCAAAAATTGTGGATGCCACATGTCACGCCGCGGAGCGCCTCAAAAAAAAAAAAATACCGAAAGCAAATAGCAGTAGTAAAAAAAACAAAGAAAAATATTTTTCATTAGCTTGATGTTTATACTAAATAGATGTGTAATTAGTTTTATAAATAAATCATTTTTTTCGTACAAAAAAAAATTGTTAAAGGTGCACATGATTTTAGATCCGCTACCGTGGCCAAACTCCCTTAAGGAAAAGGAAGAGAAGATCACATTTTTGTGGCCTTTTCCTCCGGACAGTACCCTGGAGGTTTCACAATTAGGTCTTCGGAAATTTTCGTTGTTTTCTCTCTCTTCATTCATTATCTCTTTCCCCTACCGTATTGAACTAGTTCCCAAACTCTCCCGCTGCTAGACTGCAACCAATACAAAACGATCGTCATTCAATTTGTCACGCGGAAGCAATTATTTCTACAAATTGGATGGCATATGACGCGCAACATCTTTATACGTCATTCTAGACCAGAGAGAGAGAGAAAAAACAATAAATGATTTCACAATATATAATAAAAGAAAATTGCGCTTATTCAACACCGATCGAGTGACTGATCGTTAAAAATAATTGTTCAACTTAAAAATGATTTTTTTATTCATTTTTAACCGTCATCGATGCATAATTTTCCACATCCCTTTTTTATTCCATGAAAATCATTTTTCCAATTTCAATAAATAAATGTTTAATAACAAAAATTAATCAGTTTTTTCTTTTCTTGCCAATACATCTTTGGTAAAGTGCGAAAAAAATGATTTTTAACCGAGAAACAAATGGAAAGAAGGTGGGAAAAAAATTCTCGAATAACGATCAAATAGATTGTCGTGAAAAAATGCAAAAATAGACACGTGACACGTATTGCTGTCACTATGACAAAATATCGAAAATTCGAAGGAAACAAAAAAAAAACAAATGTATGAAAAAAATTGATAAAGTCTCACGGGATTATCGCGATTTCAATGCCTCGTAGATCTATATAGACACGCCGGAAAGCTGCTCTATTTCGTTCAGTCGCACGTTATTGCGTAAAACGAGCGGCAAAACTGTGTGCTGTTGGGCTTTAGCACAAAAGCTTTTCGGCGCTATCGCTGTTTCTTCAGCTGAGAGTGCCACGAGAATTAAAGAGCGCCGGGATATCGGAGGAAGTAAGATCGGTGCATTTTCCATCCCCTTCGTAAACAATTCATCGATTATTTGTATATATTTCATCTCTATTCGCCATCTCCACATATCCACACACGATATCTACTTGGACGTGGTAATTGCTGTTGAGATATTTATTCGCTGATAAGAATCAATTTCGGCCAATGTACAGCGTTTAATTGACGACGATATTAAAACCACCGGGAAGTCTCGGTTCTCGGTAGCCGGTCAATTAACGCTCGTCCACCGATATATTACTGGAAATATATAGAATTGAGAAAATTAGAAAGAAGAAGAAGAAAGAAAAAGACGAAATAGTTTATCTCGTTCAATTAGAAATACATATTTCATCGATCGTCCGTCGTTACGGCCATCACAAAAAGTCTTTGTAACTCTTTTCCTTCGTCTCGAAGGATATGGCCAGCTCGAGAAAAATATCGACGTCTCGTACACAAAGCTCGACGTCACATCTCTTTTCGCTGAAATATGCCGTGCCCGAAGATCCGAACACCTGTTTTAAGGGGGGAAATAGGGTTAGGACTGCGAGGGCAATAGGGTTAGGAGGCTCAATGATTTTCATGATTTTTTTATAGCATAAAAAATGAATATAATTTATTGAAACTTTGAGAATATTTTATACATATATTTAAGTATATACTATAAAATTTTTGAAGAATGTTCTTGAAAAACACCGCAGATATTAGCGAGCC
Organism: Oxytorus armatus; assembly: GCA_958009045.1. NCBI lineage: Eukaryota > Metazoa > Arthropoda > Insecta > Hymenoptera > Ichneumonidae > Oxytorus > Oxytorus armatus. The sequence continues at coordinate 27,549,672 of OY253747.1, forward strand.
CATATTGCAGGTCATAATCAGACTCAGCATTTTGCGTACATTCCGGAAGCCGCAATTTTCATCTGAAATCAAACGAGGTTGGAATTTACTTTTATTATATGTCTCTCTTCTATATGAACCTAAATGCTATCAAAAAAATAGAAAATTGAATTTTTTACAGGGGTCAAAACAAAAAAGCATGATTTTTTGCCATTTTTTACAATTTTATTTGCAAAAAAAAAATATTTTAAATAATGATAATATTCCCATTTTAGGTTCATATGGAGCGCAATACTATGGAGAAAGTAACTGCCAATTTTTAAAACGATTGGTTGAAAACTTTTCAAACTAGTGTGCACGTAAGTTAAAAAAAAGTCGTTTTCAGAAAAACGCGTTTGAAAAAATAGTGACCGCTCGGTTGTACACGTGGCGCGCTCGGGGCCCGAAGGAGAGTTACTCACTTTAATGAGTTATAATAATAGAACGAGTTGGAATTTTCATTTAAAATTTTAGGAACATATTTTTCAATAGTTTTACTAACAATTTATGAAATTAAAAAAAAATCGATTTTTCGAACCGTCTAACCCTATTTCCTCCCTTAAGAATGGGAAAAGAATGAGAAAATTGAGGAAAAGTTATTTAAAGTAATTTCTCTATCTTGAAATGTTCTCGAAAACCGCTTGAACATTAAGCGTGGGGTAAGATATTTAAACTTTTTTTTGCTTTTTTTTAATTTTTTTTTATGAATGCATAACATCTCAAGAATATTGTGTCAAAATTTCAAGTCGATCGGAGCAAAGTTAACGGAGTTATGAGGATTTGAGCGTCCGTTGCTCCAGACCGGTTTCAAGCGTTTTTCTGAAACTTGTTAAAACTTTAAAGCGTTTTTCTGAAACTTGTCATTTTTTTTAAGTGTACGCTGTAACTCAAAATCTAATGCACCGATTCTTTTGAAATTTTCTATACTATTTTTACACATAAATCACCAGGTAACTTTGCTAAGGTTTTTTTTTATAAATATTTTTTATTTTACAATAACAAATTTGCCGATTTTTTAGTGAAAATCGCATTTTTGACTTTCAAGTGCTACCAAAAATGAAAAAAATCAAAAAAAAAAAAACTCGACAGCGTTACCTCGAGAAACATCTCACCTAATAAACGCATTTGGATTTTTTTGTTTAGGATGATCCAGTGACGAGTTATAGCGTACACCGTAAAACAACTCTTTTTCGAGGCGCCTGCCGAGATTTGCTTGTTTATCAATATTTTGTAATGAAAATTTAGGAAAATATTTTTCAGATGTTGTATTATTACATGGAAAGTAAATGAATAAACTAGCATTATCTGTATCGTCTAAAGAAATTCTTGAAAATATGCTTTTTTTTCACCGAATTAACCTTAACCCTCCCCGTTAATGATCCGTTAATCATAAATAACCCAAGAAACTCGGCTCCTTTTACATTTATCCTCTTTTATAATGCACTAGCTGACCCGACAGACGTTGTCCTGTCTGAGCTATGAATATTCAATTCGAACTGGAATAAATAATAATAGAAAAAAAATTATTTCAAAAACATAGTGTTTATTGTAACTGAAAATAAAAAATTGACTCCCTTAGTGTTTCTGTACAACCATGTATACCACGTGTTAGTCTATCAAAACTTACCAAAAATCGATATTAAATTAAACTTTTAATATCAGGCGTAATTGCGGTGAACTAACTGCGATGAACAAACACTTCTCAAAAAACTCACTCAACAAACTCAAAACTGGATAAACGTTCAGATCGAATGGACTGTGCACTAAGAAATGAATAAATGAATTTTTTGATCGATAGATGCCGACCGATGCATCTATTAAATCACATTTGCTTCGCGCGAACTGTCAAACGCGCGAAGGTTAAATAGTCGTTAAGTTTTCTGAGATTTTCCAATTTTCTGCGCAATTTTCCTAATTTTTCTTTCCGTAAGAACCTTCTACACAGTATTAGAAAACTTATAAAAAAAAGATGAATGAAATCGGTAAAGTCGTTCTCAAGTTATGGCGTGACCAAGGGAAATAGGGATTCATTTTTATATATAGTGGGTCAAAAAAGTATTCATACACCTTGTTTTTTTGCGATAACTTTATAGACATAAGCGATACGCAAAGAAAGCCAATTTTATTTAATAGTACATCAGGTACAGAGATAAACTGCAAATGGACAATTTTTTCCCAGGAATAATAGAAGAATTATGCAAAAAAAAACGAATATTTTCGGGCCAAAAAAGTATTCGCACACTTACGATTGAGCTGCTAAACCTCGATATTCACTCACGGACGGTCTGACCTCTGCGTACAATGTAAACAAGTCTTCGTTTACACAATGGTTTTGACCTATTCCATGCGGTAGTAGATCTTCAAGCTCTGAACAGACATGATGGCAATGAAAAGCGAAATATCAATATCCATGCGAGATAGAGTGATTTTTCTTCGGAAACGCGGTGAAAGTTATCGAAAAATTAGTAAAGAACTAAATCTAAGTTTCGCAACAGTGCAATATATAATAAAAAAAAGTACGAAAGAACAAACAGCACAGAAAATAAGCCACGAACCGGTCGACCGAGAATACTAACGGTACGAGAGCGTCGGAGTATCGTTACAGAGGCTACAAAAAAAACCGTTCACAAGTGCTCGCAGTTTAGCGAATGATGTCGCGTCAACATCGGGGAAGAGCGTGTGTCCCCGGACTATTCGAAAAGTTTTTCATTCTGCCCAAATATACGGCAGAACTGCCCGCAAAAAACCATTAATTAATAATATAAATCGAGAAAAACGTTTAGGTTTCGCAAAAACCTACGTAAAAAAATCTACAGAATTTTGGAAACTCGTCGTATTCTCGGACGAATCGAAGTTTAACATCTTCGGGTCCGATGGAAAAAAATTCGTCTGGCGGAAACCAAATACCGAGCTCCAGCAGAAAAATGTAATACCGACTGTAAAGCACGGCGGAGGAAGCGTCATGGTTTGGGACTGTATGGGATACTATGGCGTTGGTAATCTGGCTTTTATAGATGGTACAATGAATGCCCAGAAGTATATCGACGTGTTGCGCAGCAATTTCAAAGCAAGTGTAGATAAAATGGGCCTGGATGGAAATTTCTACTTCCAACACGATAACGACCCGAAACTTACTGCCATGAAAACGAGGGAATGGTTACTCTATAATGTCCGCAAACAATTCATTACACCACCACAATCTCCGGACGTGAATCCCATTGAAAATTTATGGCACTTGGTGGATGTAGAAATTAGAAAAAGAAAAATAACAAACAAATCCGATCTCCAAAGAGTGCTTTTAGAAGAATGAACGAAAATAGCAAAAAAGAAACAACGCAAAAGCTAGTAGAATCCATGCCTGAGAGACTCGAGGCGACAATTGAAGCAAAAGGGATGCACACCAAATATTAGTTATAATCAACAACTATGATGATGTAGGTTTTCACTATAATCGTAAGTGTATGAATACTTTTTTTGCCCGAAAATTTTCGTTTTTTTCGCATAATTCTTCTATTATTCCTGGGAAAAAATTCTCCATTTGCAGTTTATCTCTGCACCTGATGTACTATTAAATAAAATTGGCTTTTTTTGCGTATCGCTTATGTCTATAAAGTTATCGCAAAAAAAACAAGGTGTACGAATACTTTTTTGACCCACTGTATATAGATTACCGAGATATATTGCATACCATTGGTATGCACCTAATGGCAAATACGTCAATTCTTAACGTTTTATTAATTCTTCATCTCGATTATTCGTCCGTATAATATTCTATCCCAGAAACCTCTTCCGTTAAAATACCCACTCCGCTAAATCTCACCATACTTTTTGCGTTTTTGTCCCCTTCCGTCTTTCTTCATTTCTTCTTTTTTCCTCTCAATCTTTGCGTCTACGAGCGCGAGACTCCCAAAAGTCCCTTTGCACATCCGAGTTCTTCGTGGAATTTCCACATCGTCTTCTTCCGTCCGGTGCTGTTTCGCCTTGTGACGACAAGTTCTTCAAGCGCATAAATATATATGTGTGCGCGTGTGCGCCACACGTATATGTTTGCATGCCGATCATTAACCTTTTTTGTTGTTGTTCGTCGTATTTCTCTTCCCCCGTCGTCGCGTCTTCGTCGCACGAGAGTTTACGAACGCGTGAGACGAACGAAGGAGACGGTGGAGACGCTTCCTTTCTCTCGTGATCACCTAGCCTTTCGTCCGAATGCAATTATCATTCCGTCTATATATTGGCCGATATATTAGTGAAGAAGAAGAACCGATAAAACGGGGCTCTTCCGCGAAATTCGTCTTGAAAAAAATCGTCGGCCACCGGCAGTGCTCCGTTTTTTTTTTTTTTTTAATCATATATCGTCAGCCAGAGTTCAATTGAGTAGCGCGCGCCCTCTCGAAATTAATTCTTCATCCGGTATCGCACATACCGAATGTGCATGAGTAATGGCCGCGAAGAGATCTTTGTAGGCGGTACCGCCACTGGGGAAGCGTGCGGAATATTTACCCACGCCTTAGAGCGGTTCCTCTAGCCCCTCTAGAAGAGAAAAAAAAACATGTCACTGACTTGTAATTGGCGTGATGTCGCGAAAACTGTATCGCATTCTCTTATATATATATTCGTCAGTTGATATCTTCGCCTATCGCGAGAACCGGACTATCGTTTTGCAATGGGGCAACAAAGACCGGAACTCTGTTTGCGAGCATGCATATGGAGAACGCGTGGCAACCTTCAATTTTTTTTCTCCTCCGTTGGTTCATAGTACACACATCCTAGACAGTTGATAAAACGTAATCTATCGCATGTTTAATTGGTCCGAGATTTATATGCGAAACTCAAAATATTCCGAACTTTTAATAGCAAAATTCTGAGTATACCAGTGGAATTTTTTTCTAACTTCTTTCTTCCGCTGCTATTTGTTCGTACGGGGCTAATCGATATTGATGAAAACTCGATTGTTCGACGTTGTAATTACTCTTAACGATAGTAACCTTATTCACAAATGTGTTCGCTCGTCGTTCTATATCCGATATGTACCTTTGTAGAAACGAGACTCGACAGTTATGATTCTCAAAATACTTTATCGAATTTGAAAGCTCGCTGAACGGAACAACGGATATTTAGGCGAGGATTTCGTTTGCAATCGATTGAAACGACGCCGGATATGTACGCATTACGTTAATCAATGTGAAACAGTTTTTTTCACCGGAAAGTACCAAGGAAAGACGGCAATGTATAGAATTATCCTTTTTCTTTCATTCAATTTCAAAGAATTACAGTAGAAGTGATAAATCTGTTGGCGAATAACATAGTAGAGCTTTAGCATTTGATGGAATATTACCGCGATGTGAAGTCCATGAACCCCATGACCTTGTCGGGATTAGAAGAGATATGGGTTAGTCGACGGAAAAATATAAGCCACGTGCTCATTCCGATTGTACAGTAAAGAAAAAAAAAGAAAAAAATCTGCAACTATGTTATTCTTCATCAGAATTGACTCTTGTACTGTAATTCTTTGAAATATATATATATATATATATATATGTATATGTATATATTATATACTAGCTGTGCCCGGTAATTTCACGCTAAATCTGGATTATATATCTGTTTCATACGCATTATGAGTACATAACCAAGCGCATTTCATTAACTATAAATACCATCCGGAAATTATATGGAAAAATAAAAGGACCAATGACTAAAAAATAAACTGACGCCACCACCGCTCTTTAGGGTTATAGCATGAAGTTATACGGCTTATAGCCTTCCCGATTAAACAGGATATCTAATGGAAAAAGAATTTTTCAAACCGGATTAGGATTTCCTGAGATTAGCGCGTTCGAACAAACATACAAACTCTCCGGCATTATTATATTAGTAAGATAACGCCAAATTAACCAGAGATGTGATGAGCTGATTTTTTAATTTTTTTTATTATACTATTTTCACGATAATAGTGTTGCGTAAGGCTCGGGTGTTACGCGCCCTCGCATCAACCAGATCCAAGCAAATCCAAACTCTTTTGTTTGGAATGGTTTGGATTTTTTTTAAATTTAGGACGGAGTCAGCTTTATCATACGGGAGCGAAGGGCTGTCCCGTACGATGAAGCTGACCCCCTCGACTCTTCTACACGACGGCGACGGCGGCGAAATATTTTCATATATATAACAGTTGTTTTGCTCGATCAAATCCGCGCATTCACGTCTCTTCTTCCGGCCCATTCGTTCGGCGCAATACACTTTCTCCCTTCGTCGAATCCTGAATACGACGGTTGATTATCAAAAGTTCGCTAATGCTAATTTCCATCGACTCAAATTATCGCAGTGGGATATTCCAGCCATTTGGTACACACGCGCCCTCCTCATACCGACGCCGATAACGACGTGATCTATCCCCGTTATTTATGTATCTCTTATTTGATGAAAAAAAAAATAGAATAAGAAAAAAACAGACACTCTTTACATTATATATATGCAATTGATACGTGGTCAGTGTCGCAAAGCTGAGCGATATTAAATTTGAATAACATTAAATAATGTACGAAGACGTTATCGCGTATGATTACGAAAATTGTTCTATGTACTGCGACCACTTGTACAATGATATATAATCCAAAGACAGAACCTTAACGTAATTTATATTAACATTCTATCGTCGATTGACATCAAAGAACGCGATTTTTTTTATTTTTCGAATATATTCATTGTTTTCATAGCAAGGCAGGAGAAAACTTGGTGTATTTTTTTCGTACACGTGTCTCCGATATTTGACAAATATCCGATACGCGAATCTTCATCCCTCCGCCTGTTGCCCCTTCGTCGTCGAAAAGATACATAACGCGAAAAGTGCCACGTTTATGAGAAAAGCGACGGCATATCGGTAACTTACCATTTCTCAGTCAATCAGTTAGAAAATCATAAAACTGTTGTTGGTAACAATTAGTAAGTTACTAAAGAAGAACTGCCTTTCGCTGCTCACGAAATGGTACCTTGAAGGTGAAGTTTCATGACAAGCGAACCACCAATCGTAATATTAAATTCTACAATGAAATGGAATTGTGAAATCCTACTATTCTTCCTTTCCTTTTCCTCTAGCGTTTTTCTCCCGCGTAGAATACACTCCACGTAACGTTTCGCGTCAAAGGATTTTTTCTTATATCCTCGAAGTGAAAGGATCAAGGGGAAAAGGAAAAAAAATATTGAGAAGGGAGGAAGAGGCGAAAAGGAAGGTCGAAGAGGTTGCATCATCAGGAAATCGACCTTCGGTCCATCGACATCTCTCTAAATTATATAAATACGAGGTCTGTTCAAAAAGTATCTGCGAATTTTGAATTTCCGCGGGCTACGTATATTGGATTTTCGATTTTTTTGTGGCGTTAGGTTGGTACTCATGTCCCCCACTTATGCTGAAAAAATCGGCCATTTTGAATGTTTAGTTAATTGTTGACGGCTGTTTTCGTTAGACGTGTTTTGGCTTGTCTTCGATTTTTGCCTATTCCAAAAAATGGATCGAAGAATCTGTATCAAACTTTGTGTGAAAAACAAAATTAAGTGCGCGGACGCATTTCGAATGTTGACTGTGGCATATGGTGGAAGCTACCTTGGACCAAAGCAACGTTTATCGGTGGTACAAAATGTTCTCGGAGGGCCGAGAAGATGCGAACAACGAAATGCGTTCCGGACGCCCGAGCACATCAACAACAGACGAAAACATTGATGAAGCGAAGATAATAATATTGGCCAATCGTCGAATCACCGTCAGAGAAGTCGCTGAGGAACTAAACATATCGATTGGCTCGTGCTATTCGATGTTTACCAATGGTTTGGGCATGAGACGGGTCGCCGCGAAATTCGTGCCAAAATTGCTCAATTTCGAAGAAAAACAGTGTCGCGTTAACATTGCTAAGGAGCTGTTGGACTCGGTCCGCGACGACCCAAATTTGCTCCGGAGGGTCATAACTGGTGACGAATCATGGGTTTGTGGTTATGACGTGGAAACCAAAGCTCAATCATCGCAATGGAAGCTGCTTTTTTTGGAATAGGCAAAAATCGAAGACAAGCCAAAACACGTCTAACCGAAACAGCTGTCAACGATTAGCTAAACATTCAAAATGGCCGATTTTTTCAGCATATGTGAGGGAGACGAGTAACAACCTAACGTCACAAAAAAATCGAAAATCGAATATACGTAGCCCGCGAAAATTCAAAATTCACGATACTTTTTCAACGGACGTCGTATATCGCCGGCGTCACCCGTTGTTTGCAACAGTTGTGGAGGTCAGCTTCACCAAACGCGGCGACCCTAACATTTTCGGCGGGATCAGCTACAAAGGGGCAGAATACACAGACGGTTGGCATATATATAGGTATACCGCATTGTCTGTACGCGATGACGTACCGTGCCCGAAGACATGATTCCGTAGATCATCCGAAAGCGTTAACGCAGGATTCTACTTTGAGACTTTGATAGAATCGAATTTTTTTTTTTACATTTTTCGAATGTAAATATATTCAAGAATATTCTCTTAAAATGGTAAATCGATTCAAGCAGTCTAACTGTACTTTTCCGCCCCGCAAACCTAACTACCTGACCGCGCTAATTCGACGCGCTCAAACTTTGAAACTTTGTAGTTTATCTCGAAACTACTTTTTTACACCGCGTGTTGCTAAAATTTCCGAAACTACCGAACCGATTATTATGAAATTTTAACCACATATTCTGGACACCTATAGCAACCGGCTGAACTAGAATTATTTAAAAATGTTCATTTTTACTATTTTTTTTTTTTTTGCACCGCAGGATTCTACATTGAGACTTTAAAAGAATCGAATTTTTTTTTTTACATTTTTCGAATGTAAATATATTCAAGAATATTCTCTTAAAATGTTAAATCGATTTAAGCAGTCTAACTGTACTTTTTCGCCCCGCAAACCTAACTACCTGACCGCGCTAATTCGACGCGCTCAAACTTTGTAGTTTATCTCGAAACTACTTTTTTACACCGGGTGTTGCTAAAATTTCCGAAACTACTGAACCGATTGGTATGAAATTTTAACCACATATTCTGGACACCTACAGCAACCGGCTGAACTAGAATTATTTAAAAATGTTGATTTTTACTATTTTTTTTTTTTTTTTGTTTGCAAAAAGAAGTGAAAAAACATGCAATTTTTTTTCTTCCTTTTTTTTGCCGCCATTTTGTTATTTTTGCATGTATATTAAAAATTCTAGTTCAGTCGGTTGCTAGTGATATATTGAATCTAAAAAATGTTCTGCGTTAAATTGTCCATTTTTGAAATTTCAACACCGGCGCAGACTCATCTACTAATCGAGGCGTTGTATTCAAATGGTGTTTTTGTATGTTAAAAATGCACAAAATATATAATAAAAATTTTAAAATGTATTTCAAATTTTTTATTAAGTCTAGCAAGCCCTACATCAATATCTTTATTCATAATCTCATTGGAAATTTATAAAAAATGTTTTTTTTTTTTTCGAGCGCCCGAAGTGGAATCCTGCGTTAATTCTCGCGGCACATTTTCTTCAGCCCTTTTTCTCTCGTCATCTTGGACCATTTAGATGATAGGTAGACGAGAACTTGCCGATGAGTATGACGCAATGGGATGTTGACACTCTGAAAAATACACTTGTCCGAACGCACGCACGCTCGACGAATTCATGTGAACAGAAATGAGAACTTATTGTTCCCATTCACGCATTCGTCGGCGGTTCATGAACCACAAAAGAAAATCTTCCGAGAATAAGATACTCACATATTTCCCGATAGAGATCTCTTCTCGGACGAGGAGAAAAACATAAACATCCCGGTGACAACAAACTCGCGCGTCATTGCGACGAACTAGTGCGTACCTTGTCTGGGTCATAGGTGGTCAAGGATTGAAAAAAAAATTTGTTTATTTCATTTTCGTAATGTACCTATATCTAAGTATATACACAGAAAATTTCATATCAATCCGACAAACATCCACGAAGTTACACGCATATTTATGAAGACGTCTCGGAAACGTCTGAGCATGATTTTGAAAGTTTGAATGAGTTTTTCTAAAAACTGCGTTTTTAAAGTAGCAAGATTCCTCGGAAACGGTTGAACCAATCAGTCTCAAATTTTTACACAAGCTTTATAAATATATTTTTTAGTGATTAACCGAAGATTTTTTTCTCGCCGATAAATACTTTCTAGTTTATAAACAATTTAAGACCAACATTTTTATCGAAAATCGAAATTTTTTTTTGGAGAAGACGCTATTCTGTTAAAAATTAATATTTTGCTTGTTCCTTCGATTAAATGCTAGATAATACCTTATATTAACGAAATCTTTTTTGTTTTTTTTTCATTTTGAACGATTCAATCCAGAGATATCGTGGTCACCGCAAGACGCCTTTTTTTTTAGAGTTGCTCCCGGAGATCGGTTTATAGCAGCTTTAAAAATCATTATTTTTACAAATAAAAAATATGAAAATAAAGTTAAAAGTTACCACAATGTGTATATAAATTTTTACGTTAATACATTAAAATGTCTTACCAGGAAAAATTTTCGAATAATCGCTTTTTTACGGTCTCCTGACTGCGTACAACTCCTTAATCTTTTGTTACTCTGTAATAGTTCATTTTATCGAAATTATCGAACAAAACTGACTCGTCGCTTCCAATATAACGAAGGAAAATTTTCGCGGTCAATTTGCTCGCATAATTTCGGGGGATTATCGAACTAAAGAAGCTGCGCGTCTACGCAGGATCCTTCTGGACATTCCACTGTTCCTCGTCTTTCTTCCTCTCCACGCAGTTCTTCGTAAAATCTCTCTGTCTCTTGTGACGCAAGTGTCGATGAGTCATGACTCGAGCTCCGGGAAGTCTCGATTGATGAATGAAAGAGCTCTAAGCGCATTGTGAAAAAAAAAAATCATATTGAATATCCGAAACGTGAGATTGTTCAAAATGATTTTTCGGTCGTGTAAAAAAAATCATTCGGATCGGTATGTAGAAAAATTCTAAGAGAAATTTTATTTTTTCAATATTGATCATATTTTTTTTTAAACGCATCATCTCCTACAATTTTTTGTTAATTGTTGGTTTTATTTATTTTTTCAAATGCATCTTCTCCGACAATTTGTTTTAATTTTTTTATTCTTTTCAGATCCAGATTTTAGTTTATTTTTGTAAATTTCAACGTATATACCCTTGCAAATTTTTTACGTATGACCCTTCCCAATTTTTCCCTTATGTCATTTTCCACCCACACTACGCTAAGCTAACTTAACTTCCGTAGCATTCGCAGCTGCTTTTTAGCTGCACAGACGGCATTTCATTTTTATCGAGTTTGAGATGCGTTACAATGAGAAAAGCTCAGAAAAACTGTTTGCCGCTGAGTAAGGGATGTGGCCACGGTAGAATTTTCAAAAAATACATGTTTTCTTTTTTTTGCTTAAACTTTCCATTTTATGAGCAGTTTTATACGAAATTTTTCACTGGAAATTCACCTTTTAAGTTCAATTGCCTACAATATTCGAATAAAACAATATCTTTCAAAATCCATACTTGCTGCTCTAGGTATTCTGATGTGGATTAACGAGAATTTTTTTTTTTTCTTCTGGGTCAAAAATTGTGGATGCCAAATGTCACGCCCGAAAAAGAAGATAACAAAAGCAAATAGCAGTAGTCGGCCATTTTGTGTAACAAAAAAAAAAAAAAAAAATATGTTCTGATAGCTTGATATTTATACTAAATAGATGTGTAATTAGTTTTACAAATAAATCATTTTTTCATAGAAAAAAGAAATTGTTAAATGTGCATATGATTTTATACCCGCTACCGTGATCATACCCCTTAACGCGCAAGCCAGTGTACCCCGCTAAGCGTTCGCCCATCCCAGTACTGATCATGGCAAATACCGCTTAAAAGCCGCGCACTGCTCTCGGTCTTTTCGATACTATTTTTTCGTCAAATTGAAAAGGCTCGTGGGGATCCCCCTCTGTCCCGTGTTATCAAGTCGAGTAGATATCGAGCATAATTCGCGATGTCGAGTAATGAGCGAGACGAATGAGAGAAATATATTAACGGCGTATTATTAAGGATGTTAGGCCACTGCAGAATTTTTGAAAAATAGACATTTTCATTTTTTTGGGCTCAAACGTTGCCTGAGGGTCTCAAAAATGACAAATACTCGAAATACTCAAATATCGAATTTTGCCGCGAGTCACTCTCGGTCCGCTACGAGCGCGAGCTGAAAACTTTAAGGTAGTTCTAACACAAGAAATGGAAGGGGATAGAAGGGGAGATGCGCGAGGCGGGCAGCCACGTCGCGCAGCGACGTTGTCATCCTCACTGAACGTAGTTCTAACACGTTGCTCTACTCGTATATCCGTGTACTTTTTTACTGTATGGTTGAAAGTTTACTGTGAAATATATGTTATTCTTCATCTACTAAATTACTTTCGTGCCAAATTTCAAGAATTTTTCATTACTCCTTCGTACATTTTGGTGACTAAATATCCGGAAAGTGCTCATTTCGTAAGGTACAAGTCATTGCTCGTATGAACATTTTGGAATTTTCGATAAACGATATCTTGAAAACGGTACGGTGAAACAGCCTCAAGTTTCGCATAAGTATTCTTCAGTACTTTTTTTTAGTTTTTCCCAAAAATTCATTAAATTTGCTCTACTCTTCATTTGTGTTATAACTACCTTAAACGCGTTAATCTCGAAACGACGTTTTTTTAACTTGACGGAAACATAACTCGAACGAATTAACGCCCGATCGATTTGAAAATTTAACTGTACGTTGAAAACTAGATTCTCTACGGAAGTACGTAGGATTTTTGTGTCATATTTCATAGTTATTTTGTTATAAACATTTATCTGATGATTTTTTCCGGAAAATTTTGAAACTTAAAAAAAAATTACAACCATCTCGGCAAAAAATCAATATATCGAACAAATCCTACGTACTTCCGTAGCTGTTCTCGTACATAATAGATAACAATTTTGGTTTTTGTTCCCGGTGAAAAATTGTATGGGCTACGTTTCCGCTCCTCGAACCCTCCGAAAATAAAGTTGTCAACGGAGAAATGCTGTGCACTCGCCATTTTGTTATTAAACACTATAAAAAAAATGATTTATTATAGCTCATTAGTAGTATAACGAAGAACTGTGAGCAGAATTTCAATTTATATCAGTATTTCGATAAAAAAAAATTCTCAAGATATGCCTATTTCCTCTTGCTCTAGAGTGGCGTAGCTCCATAATGAGATATTGGCAGACATAAACATTTAATTGTTAAATGAGGCTATATTATTGATCATGCTCATTAGTCTAAAAAAACAAAATTAATGGAGTATGCATCAATGGCGAACACCTGAATTAATCGTTACAATCACGATTGATTATTCCAAATTCTTTTTCTATTCCTCTTTCAAGAATAAATTACGTCGTGTGAATAGTCTTCACTGTCTCTGATGTCCTCGATCGTGATAAACTGACTTTTCTCATCGAATCGCAATCGAACCGTTCGGAGTCAATCACAAATCATAAGTGTTAATCGTCGATAGAGTTTCTGAGGAAAATCAATAAAAAAAGTGTTAATACATCGACGATCGAATTGTAACGGATCGTTAATAATGAAAGCTCAACGATTCATTACATTACACCCGTAAGCGACAGAGAAATTGCAACGCAAAAAAAAATATATATATAACCAAAAGTAGATATAGTTATATAACGCGTGTTAGGCGCATATGTGCATTAGTAAAGTCAACATACAGATACAATAGACAAAAATAGTATCGTACGGATACACGAAAAAAAATGAGAAAAAGAAAAGAAATTATACGGTGTACATAGGTGTATCAATTTATATGCTCACCGAACGTGCGAGAAAAGAATGCGAAGACGCTGAAAATGAGAAGCGCGAGCGCGTGGGCTCGCGCACGTTAGTCTCTCAATTGGCCAGCTTGACACACCGACGGTCCCTACTCTTTGGTGTAACCGGCCAATCACGATGCAACGTGGAACAACGTTGTTGCATTTGAAAACGTATAAATGCGCCGATAGAAACCCATCGAATATCAGTTCTTCTTTCGACTCTGTCAAAGTAACAAGGTGATTTAGTTGTTGTTTATCGCGCAACAATTAATTGAGAGATAAAGGAAGGAAGACGGGAAAGCAAAACAATTAGGAAGAGCAAGAAGATTAATCAACCGTGCGACGGGCATTGTTTTAACAGTTATGAAGGTGAGTTGTCATTCTAAAGAATCTCATTGTTTATACTTTCTCGTTAATGTGTACAATCATTCTTATTTTTATATATATTTTTTTCATTACCTGTAGATGTTTGCTTACGTGTGGACGGGGTTTAATTTTTCAATTTGAATTTCGAAGGAAATTTTCCAAATCTGTTAATCATCAATCTTCTCGGTAGACCTTTTATTCGAATGCTGCTTTTTTTTTTCTCAATTTATATCCTGACTTACCATAATACAGCTCGACGTATATAACTTCCGTATTTTCATACTCGTATCGCTCGTCCTGTATATTCATTCTCCAGAGAAATCTCGAAGCCTTTGAATTTTCCCGCTACGTCGGACATGTAGAAAATGTGATATGATTAAAATGAGAATAAATAGAAAAAAATCAAGAACTTCCGGTTTATAAATAATTTCGTAACTCTATAATATTAATTAATATTAATATTATATGATATTAATATAATATTAATAACGTAATAATCCATAATGGAATTTACAAAGTTTTTTACGAAAATTTACAAAATTTTCTATTTATTCTCATTTTAATCATATAACGATTAAAATGAGAATAAATAGAAAACTAAATTATTTATAAACCGGAAATTCTTGATTTTTTCTACTTATCCTCTATTTTAATCATATAATGATTAAAATGAGAAAAAATAGAAAAAATCAAGAATTTCCGGTTTATAAATAATTTAGTAACTTCATTATATTAATAACATAATAATCGATAATGGAATTGACAAAGTTTCGTACGAGTGAATTTGTAAAATTGAATTTTCGAAAATTTTCCGTAAACGTTAAATGGTACGTGTGGAATGTCACGTTCGAATCTTTAGATTTGTCACGTACCTTTATACACGAGACCCTTACGTTAAGGGCTTCTTGCCCTTAACGTTATCCCTACCCTTTCCGAAAATCCGCCCGCGTTTTCTCTCAACTGTATTATCCCATATATATGAATCGGAAAACAAATTTTTTTAAAAATAATCCATAACATGCTGTATTTACAAAGAACTGACTTTTACTGGTTTGATGATGGAGCAAAGTTATGATTAAGGAGTTGGGCCACTCTAGAGGCCGAAAAAATAAGCTTTTTTGGGGATTTTTTTTTTCGGAAAAAATATAAAATAAATCGAGATTATAAAATAGGGTATTTATCATACATATCGGTGACTGTATACAATAATTTTTTTTAAGCGATTAATTTAAAAATAGTGGCTGTGCAGGATTTTGCGATAACGTCGACTACTTTGTTGGCCGGAAACATAACTCAGACAATTTTTGACCGATTCACTTGAAATTTTTAATATATCTTTTTAAATACATTGTCTATGAAAGTGCGTACGATTTTTTCGGTATATTGATTTTTGGCCAAATGGCGCACTTCTAAAGTGAAAAGTGAAAAATTTGCCTAAAAAATCGTCAGAAAATTGTTAATAACAAATTAACTATGCAAAATAAAAAAAAAATACTACGCACTTCCATACAAAATGTATTTTAAAAGATATATTCAAAATTTCAAGTGAATCGGTTGAAAATTGTCTGAGTTATGTTTTCGGCCAACAAAAACGGAGAGGTCATCGCAAAAACGCTGCACAGCCGCCATTTTGAAATTAATCGATTCAAAAAAATTATTGTATACAGTCACTGATATGTCTGATAAACACCCTATTTTGTAATCTCGATTTATTTTGTAGTTTTTCTGAAAAAAAATCCCCCAAAAAGCCTATTTTTTCGGCCTCTAGAGTGGCCTAATCCGTTAAAATTACTAAAAATTAGAATAATTTCTTTTTTCTTTCGATAAATCGATAAATATCCTAATATGGATAAAAATCATTGGCTACTCATAGCATTGTTGCCCTCGAATTGACGATTTGAAAAAAAAAAAAAAAAACCACGAAAAATACCGCGATGTTACATGATACCTTTTTTCGATTCCCACGAAATCAGGCCAGGTGCATCTATTATATATAAGAAACGTAGCAGCGTCTCTTGATATATAACACTAAAAATTTGTCTATATAGCACATCGAAATCACGCTTTTCTACGATGTAAAACGTAGTCAGCAATTAAGGGGATCTATCGGACGCTCCGACCACTTTGAAAACGCGAGATTTACTTTCTCCGAAATAACAAAAAGTGTCTGAGCTTATTTCATCCTGATTGGTTGTTCCGTTTGGAAGAAAGAACCTATAAGAATGTGCAGCTGTACTCGCCGTCTTACATCACGTGATAAATGCCCCTTGTCTTATGGTGCTCGCACACGAAACAACATTAGCATTTTGCTGTCACACACAACACAAGCCAGAGACACGCCACTCGTGTTATTTCATGCGCGAGCACCTTTAATCGATTCTCACTGCCAACCACTATATTACAAATCCCTCCTACAAAAAATATGCGTCGCGAGATATTTCGAAATGCGATTTATTTTTGAAATCAGCTCACTCGTCATTGTGATTGGCTGTCGATACCGTGCTCGAAGTTCGATCAAGTGCATACTTCAGATCGCACGATTGTAAATACCGAACCTAACCTACAAAGCAGCTCGCGAAGCGTGCACATCAATTCTAGTAAAGAAAAAATAGTAACCCTTACGATTCTGATCTCTTAAAATTCTCTGTATAACTTTGAAAATATTTATACAGAATTTTTTCTATACAAATTTCCTTATATTGAACACTTCTAAATTCTATAGAAAAATGCATTTGTTACCAAAGTGTCTGATATTTC
Organism: Oxytorus armatus; assembly: GCA_958009045.1. Classification (NCBI taxonomy): domain Eukaryota; kingdom Metazoa; phylum Arthropoda; class Insecta; order Hymenoptera; family Ichneumonidae; genus Oxytorus; species Oxytorus armatus. The sequence continues at coordinate 27,566,690 of OY253747.1, forward strand.
GTTGCACGCTGTTACTTCACAAACTTACAAACCAAACTCTGTTTTATCGAAGGGATTTCGTCATTGATATACTCGTCTTACTCGCACGCACCGAGTTACACATTTTATTCGAGACTCGTGATCATGCGAGCTGGTAAAACAGATCGCAGAGGAAACTCAGGAATATGTGCACGTGATACCTGTTAGTATATACACGCACGTGTTACCATTTTACGATAATGCTAATGAAAATTTTACGAAACACCATAAAACTGTTCATTTATTCGAAATTCAAAGAAGGCCACCTCTCTAGTTATTTTGAAAAACAAATTATTGCTCAATTCTTTTTTCTATATCTAAAAAAACAATTTTACGACTATGGCATTTGTTAATTCAGTACTCCACAATGAAAATGATTTCTTAGTGCATTGTATAAAAAAAAGACCCCCCCATAAAATATAAATGTAACGAGTAAAGAATGTGCGAAGAAAGGAATAATCGATATTTTTCTATGTTACATTTGGGTTTCAAGAATTTTTTCGTGCAACGAATAAGAAAGATAATCTTCTACATAATGGAGTACAGTGTTAATCCCATACACGTTACAAAGTCACTTTTATAAAATAATTGATAAATCTCACTGCTATAATAAAGCTAGAGAGTTTGTTTGTTTGTATGTTTGTTCGAACGCGCTAATCTCACGAAATACTAATCCGATTTGGAAAATTCTTTTTGCATTAGATAGCCCGTTTATTCAGGAAGGCTTTGCGCCATATAACTTTATGCTATGACCTTGAGGAGCGGCGAGAGCGCGCTGAATCAATGGGACGGAAATTTAACGCGGGTGAAACCGCGTGGCACAGCTGGTAAATTATAAAATAAAAAAAAAGCAACGTCGCGTGTCACTCTTTAGTTATTATATTTTATTGTATATCGTTTCTTTTTTTATTATACCATATACTCTTGTGCTTCCTGCTTCAAGCATACAAGACGTATTTGACTTGTTCGTTCACGTTATGTAGTCTCGGAAGAGGATATATAATTGACAGTATTATTCTGTCTCTCTCTCTCTCTTTCTCTCTCTCTTCCTCATTCATTCCTCATTTTACGACTCTATTATATTATCGTATACACGTCATACGTTATACGCGAGTAATAAGTAGTAATAATGTCCTAATTGTCAATCCGCGTGAGAAAACTCTAAACTATTTTACAAATCGTCAGCCTCCCTTTCTCTCGATTCGTCATTCTCGTTTACGTTGTCTCTTATCACGTTTAAAATGTGCCGAAGGGTCTCGTGATACATCGTAAGATCGTTTAAACGTCTACGGGCGCGGCTAAAACACCTGCACGCGCCCCGCGGGCTCTGTAAAATCGTGTGCTCAGTTACAAGGCCGCGCAAGTATCGTCATCATTTTCATCATCCAACATCGGACTGAATTGCGCGATGGATGGTGTTACTACACTCGGAAAAGTGGAAAGAGAGTAGGAGTAGGTTCTGTGTAAGGTGCGCTATCACTAAGGCTTTTCAACGTCAGCTCGACCCAAATTTCACGTTTTCAATTATAATTTTGATTTTTTATTATTACATATTTATAATATTGTACGATGAATCAAAAGCAGTCTTTTTTCTTGGCTCAACGATTTTTTAAATATTATTTTTGACATAATACTCGAAAATTCATTCGGTTTTTTTCCTCCACTAACACGATGGTTTTTTTTTACATCATATTTTAAATTAAAACAAAAGTTAAACGACAATAAATAATTAGAAAAAAAATCGTCAAATCTCATCCTAAATCAAGCTGATTTTTCCTTCTAATTTTTTCTCAAATGTTAAACAATAAATCTAAAAAAAAAACTGAATCCATCTCAAAACGATAATATGAAAAAGAGAATTAAAAAATCATTAGGTTCTGTGTACGGTGCGTTAACACGAAGGCCTTCTTTCAACGTTAGCTCGACCCAAATTTCACGATTTTTTAAATATTATTTTTGTCATAATACTCGAAAATTCATTCGGTTTTTTCCCTCCACTAACTACTACACGATGATTTTTTTTTAAATCATATTTTAAATGAAAATAAAAGTTAAACGACAATAAATAATTAGAAAAAAAATTGTCAAATCTCATCCTAAATCAATCTGATTTTTCCTTCTAATTTTTTCTCAAATGTTAAACAATAAATCTAAAAAAAAAACTGAATCCATCTCAAAGCGATAATATGAAAAAGAGAATAAAAAAATCATTAGGTTCTGTGTACGGTGCGTTAACACGAAGTCCTTTCAACGTCAGCTCGATCCAAATTTCACGTTTGCAATTATCAATTTGATTTTTTATTACTACAATATGTAGTAATAAAAAGTAATAAGTAGTAATATTGTACGTTGAATGAAAAATAGTCTTTTTTTCTTTCTCGGCTCCACGATTTTTTAAATACTATTTTTGACAAAATACTCGAAAATTCATTCGGTTTTTTTTCTCCGTTAACGGCTACACGATGGTTTTTTTCTAAATTATATTTTTAATGAAAACGAAAGTTAAACGACAATAAATAATTAGAAAAAAAATTGTCAAATCTCACCCTAAATCAAGCTGATTTTTCCTTCTAATTTTTTCTCAAATGTTAAACAATAAATCTAAAAAAAAAACTGAATCGATCTCGAAACGATAATATGAAAAAGAAAATTAAAAAATCATTAGGTTATGTGTACGGTGCGTTAACACAAAGGCCTTTCAACGTCAGCTCGATCCAAATTTCACTTTTGCAATTATCAATTTGATTTTTTATTACTACATATTTATAATATTGTACGACGAATGAAAAATGGTCTTTTTTTTTCTCGGCTCCACGATTTTTTAAATATTATTTTTGACAAAATACTCGAAAATTCATTCAGTTTTTTTCCTCCACTAACTGCTACACAATGATTTTTTTTTAAATCACATTTTAAATAAAAACGAAAGTGAACCGACGATAAATAATCAGAAAAAAGTCGTTAAATCTCACCCTAATTCAAGCTGATTTTTGCTTCTAATTTAAAAAAATCTCAAACAATATATCTAACAAAAAAAAAAAATGAAATCCATCTCGAAACAATAATATTGAGAAAAAAATATTAAAAAATCATTAACCAAACGCCAGAGGGTAAGTTGCGTGAGTCATGATTAAACGGAATGCCTTATGCATATAACATTGGGATTCCCAGTAGAAGTACTATATATACATGCACCACGAGGTATTGCATCATCGAGCTTAGTTTCCCGCCGCTGATGGTCGGTCCTCAATTTTCCGGAGCCCTCTCATTCTCAAACGCGAGTGTCCACTGAAATGGTGCACGTGTCGTCGTCGTTCGGACATTTTTCTTTACCGTTTCGAAAAAAAAATCGTCAATTATACAGCAGTGTCAGCGGATTTGTTTGCGAAAATACATGTAATTCCCGAGTACTGGACTATACTGGAAATTTTATTAAATTAAGGGTATGTCAAGTGTGTATTTTCAAAGTGTACAATTACAGTGACAATTACTTCTTTGAGTTATGCGTTCGGTTTTTTTTTCTTTTTTCTTTCAAACAAAACACTATTTTGACGATTGGTGACAATACGTTTCGTACGACTTTATTCTTCTTATTCCGGATATAAAAAAAAACAAAAACTTCGAATAAACCGAATAAGGTAAACGGGGAATATAGCCTTTTTTTTTCTAATTAACAATCGAACGATTTTTTGCTCGAGTCTGTTTTAAAATGAAGTCAACGTAAAATCTATATATACACGTGCATCGCCACGTGGTCTGACACTCATTCGAGGGTTACGAATAATGTATTTCAATCGACTCTTAGCTGAAAACCATACGGACAAATGTTTCGTACGAATTCATGAAAAACAAAAAAAAAACTCACATACTACATCCTCCTTTTTTTTCTTCGATATGCAGGATTTATTTGCGACGGTCCAATAACTCTTTATAATTACATTAGATTACAGTGCTATCTCTGATTAGAAAAATCTTCCGAAATTTCATGACCCTTGGCCACTTTTGTTTGCAATAAAATGAAATTAGTTTTCATATTATCTTCAACGCCAGCACGGCAGACCCAAATCGTATCTCAAATAATTATTTAAAGAAGAAAAAACAAACAAACAAAAACCGACAAATATTCTTATGTCTCGTAGATTTAATGCCATACTCTGAAAGGAAAGAAGTTTTTTTAACGTTACTTTTTTTCTGTTATAAAATAGAGAGAATTTATTTTATAAATTGCGGCTATAAAGCGTACGACAAAATGCGCGGAATTATGAAAATGATGTAATGAGAGAACGAGAGAGAGAGAGAGAGAGAGAGAGAGAGAGAGAGATAGGGCGAAATGTTTTGGAATGCTGTAATTCATTTTGTATTACGTAATTTTTCTCAAACGTTCGCGAACACGTGGATCGAAGTTCAAACGCGAAGAAGTTCTCGAGAGATTTTTTCCATTGAGAAAACCGTCGCCTTTTCGAAAGTGCGATATCAGGAGATGATATTGGGAGGATCTGTCGAACGGTCACTTGGCACAAGCGCGCGCATTGTCGTCGCACAGCTTTTCCCGCCAAATTTGAATTCAAATCCGTTCGACAATGAAAACCGTTAAACTTTAATTGCCATTGATAATTAAAAATTTGACGCAAACGTGTGGTTTAGGTGGTCGGTAACGCGAACGAATTTGATAAGGTAACGCTTCTCGGCGAAGGGAGAGATGAGGTGTTCACTTCCGGTTCCTTAACCGTACACGCCTCAAGGGTCACTTAACACATAGCATTGGCATCTCGCTACGGTGGGTACTAAAAAAAAAAAAAAAAAAAAGAAGAAGAAGAAGAAAAATTTATGAAAGACACGAGACCGCACCACGCGATCGGCGTGAAATACCAGGAAGGCCCAACTTGCGGGGCCCCCGCGGGACAAACGAGATCCCTTTGTCCCATCGATCCTAGGAACGCTTCTCTTTTCAATTCTTTCCCTTTTTTTCCTTCTACGTCACTACATTTCTTTTGAGCGCGTACGCGGAACCCCTTATTAAATAGGCCCTCTCTGACTATGACGTCAGCCGGCCAAGAGGAATCCTCGTCTCTCGTAAGTACCGTAACTTATCCTTTTTTTTTTTTCTCCCGCTCAAAGGCAATCGGATCATCCGATCTGTGAACGGAGACGAACCCACGTTTGTGTGGTTTAAAATGTTCTCTCTCTCTCTCTCTCTCGCTTTATTTCTCACTTCCTTCTCCACTTCTCATTCTTGGTTTTTTTTTTTTTCCCGCCAAGAATCGCACGCTTATTCACGCACTTATTCTTGCCCGTAGACGCTGACCGTCGATAAAGAAAAAATCGTGAACGTCGATAAAAAAAAAAGACAGTAATTCAAATAACAAAATGGCAATTTTCGCGATGCCATTGATACGAAATTTTTGGACTTAGGCTGTAGGGGTTTAAGAAAAAAAAATTGCCTATTCATCGTACGGTGGAGTGAATTCAACGTTTGTCAACATATCTTCTAATATATAATAATATATATGAATCAATCTTACTCGTACGTATTAGAGAAATTCACTGTAAACAGATGCCGAATCCTCTGGAATTACGAAAATATCTCATAGTCCACTCTATCGAAATTGATCATCATAAAAGCTCAATTAAACGAAAATATAGATATGTCGATATAAATATCACGAGTGGCTGCGTCGCAACCGCTTGGCGTTACCCAAACGCCATTAAGGGGGGAAATAGAGTTAGGACAGCGTTTTCTCAATGATTTTCATGCATTTTTTTATAGTATAAAAAATGAATATAATTTATTGAAATTTTGAGAACATTTTGTACATATATTTAAGTATATACTATAAAATTTTTGAAGAATTTTCTTGAAAAACACCGGGGATATTAGCGACCCTATTAGGGATTTTGCGTACATTCTGGAAGCTGCAATTTTCATCTAAAATCAAACGAGGTTGGAATTTACTTTTATTATATGTCTCTCTTCTATATGAACCTAAATGCTATGAAAAAAAATAGAAAATTGAATTTTCTACAGGGTCAAAACAAAAAAGCATGATTTTTTGCCATTTTTTACAACTTTATTTGCAAAAAAAAAATTATTTTAAATGATGATGATATTCCGATTTTAGGTTCATATAGAGCGCGATACTATGATGAAAGTAAGTGCCAATTTTCAAAACAATTGGTTGAAAACTTTTCAAACCAGCGTGTACGCAACTTCAAAAAAAGCAACTTCATATCTTCTAATATATAATAATATATATGAATCAATCTTACTCGTACGTATTAGAGAAATTCACTGTAAACAGATGCCGAATCCTCTGGAATTACGAAAATATCTCATAGTCCACTCTATCGAAATTGATCATCATAAAAGCTCAATTAAACGAAAATATAGATATGTCGATATAAATATCACGAGTGGCTGCGTCGCAACCGCTTGGCGTTACCCAAGCGCCATTAAGGGGGGAAATAGGGTTAGGACAGCGTTTTCTCAATGATTTTCATGCATTTTTTTATAGTATAAAAAATGAATATAATTTATTGAAATTTTGAGAACATTTTGTACATATATTTAAGTATATACTATAAAATTTTTGAAGAATTTTCTTGAAAAACACCGGGGATATTAGCGACCCTATTAGGGATTTTGCGTACATTCTGGAAGCTGCAATTTTCATCTAAAATCAAACGAGGTTGGAATTTACTTTTATTATATGTCTCTCTTCTATATGAACCTAAATGCTATGAAAAAAAATAGAAAATTGAATTTTTTACAGGGGTCAAAACAAAAAAGCATGATTTTTTGCCATTTTTTACAACTTTATTTGCAAAAAAAAAATTATTTTAAATGATGATGATATTCCGATTTTAGGTTCATATAGAGCGCGATACTATGATGAAAGTAAGTGCCAATTTTCAAAACAATTGGTTGAAAACTTTTCAAACCAGCGTGTACGCAACTTCAAAAAAAGTGGTTTTCAGAAAAACGCGTTTGAAACACGTGGCGCGCTCGGGACCTGAAGGAGAGCTACTCACTTTAATGGCTTATAACAATAGAACGAGTCGGAATTTTCATTTAAAATTTTGGGAACATATTTTTCAATAGTTTTACTAACAATTTATGAAATAAAAAAAATCGATTTTTTAAACCGTCTAACCCTATTTCCCCCCTTAAGGGGTATGGGCACGGTTAAGGGAATAAAATCATGTGCACATTTAACAATTTTTTTTTCTATGAAAAAGTGATTTATTTATAAAACTAATTAGACATCTATTTAGTATAAATATCAAGCTAATAAAAAATATTTTTTATTGTTTTTTTTGTTATACAAAATGACCGTCTACTGCTATTTGCTTTTGGTATCGTTTTTCTTCGCCTCGTGACATTTGGCATCCACAATTTTTCACCCAGAAGAAAAGAAAAAAATTCTCGTTAATCTACATGGGAATACCTAGAGAAGTAACTACGGAATTTGAAAAATATTGTTTTATTTGAATAATTTCGGAAAAATTTCGCATAAAACTGCTCATAAAGTGGAAAGTTTTTAAATAATCAGACATTCCGTACTTATTTTTCTGCGAAATGCAATTGGAAACATAATGTCAAAATTTGAAGTGAATCGGGTGAAAATTGTCGAAGTTATTTGTCACGCGGTGCTCTCGCGTACTCTATGGCCGGTGCCAGAGCTACCTCTGCGCTTAACGTTTAAAGTTTACGTTATGCGCTTAAAGTCGGTGAAAAATAATACTAACTACCACCTTAAATTAACTTAATTTATTTTTATGATGATAAAGCATCGTTTACCGGGTTATACGTAATTGCAAGGCCAAAAAATGTCGTTTTTTTACAAATTTTTTCTGAAAAGGGATTTTATTTGCCAATTACAAGAATTATTAATAAATGTAGTCGTAGCTTTTGACTTTATATCGGCATTTTTCATTTTCAAAAATATTGATTTACACTGCTCCTGTGGACGATCTCCTGGAGGTCTCCCAAAAAAAGGTGTCTGGCGGTGATTATTTAAAATAAAGAAAACCAAAAAGATTCTATTAGTGGATAGATAAATTTAGGTATTGATCGAAGGAATAGTCGAAATTTTGATTTTTGACAAAATAGCGGCTCCAAAAAGAAGAAATTCCAATTTTCGACCAAAATTTTTTCGTTGAATTGTTTTAAAAAAATAGAAATAATCATCGGAAATCTTATTCATTCGATCAATACCTGAAGAATATATCTGAGAAGGTTGTGTTAAAATTGCAGACCGAACGGTTGAGCGTTTTTTGAAAAATCGTGCTCACCGACTTTGAAAACACCGTTTTGAGAAAAACGCGTTCAAAGTTTACTCCGCCTATTTTATAACGTTCCGAGCGTCCTTACAAATATTCATGTATCTCCAAGAATATTTGCCGGATCGATTTGAAATTTTCAGAGAATATACTCAAATATATGTACAATCCGAAAATGTAATAAAAAAAAATCGATTTTTTGAAATTTCTACCGTGGCCATACCGCTCAATAGACGTAAAGTAATTTCTTCTTTAATTTCTGTTCGTTAACAATCGTTGGGCGCGATACCATAGATTCGATAAATTTATTCCGATCGTGAATATTCATATTTCGCACGAATATACCGCTCTCGAGAAAGCGTGAAAAAAAAATACTAACAAATATCTTGACTTAACTTAACTCATGTTCATAATGATAGAGCATCGTTTGAGCAAAAAAAATATTGACTTTTTGAAAATTCTACCGTGGTCATATCGCTTAAAGACGTAAAGTAACTTCTTCTTTAATTTATGTTCGTTACCCGCGAATATACCGCTCTTTTTTATACATATTTAAAGTAAATTCCTCGTCAACATCCAAGGTCTTGATAAGAAAAAAAAACTTGTCGTCTCGCAAACACGGTCATTAATCAAGTACAAATTTAGGCTCGTTATCTTATATATTATATGTCGTTACGGAAAAAAAAAAGGAACGATAGACTAAAAACGATCGATATTAAAGAAAATGCAATTATGTATCTTATATATTTTTATATTCAAAGTAATTCTCCGGGGAAGGGGGCTGGCTCGTGAGGGTGGCTCGGCGCGCAATTTTTCCTAAAATCTATTACTTCAGGTGGCTCGTCGAAATTACATAATTGAGGGCTCTATGCAGCGTTACATTCTGTGTTTTTTTTTCATCCCGACTACTTTAGTTGAACCGATGACCTCTCTCTCTCTCTCTGTCTCTCTCTTCTATACCACACTTTCGAAGCTTCACTCTATTTCCCTCATCCAGAGGCCAAAGACTAACCGCAAGATTTTTGACTCATTCTCTCGCGAGAGACGGATCGTTACTATACTCGCGCATCGTTGCTCTTGATCGTCCAAACCATTGTCGTGTTTGAAACGATTCTCCGTGCGAAAGACGTCACGACGATAGAACGTATGCGAGAGAGAAAGGGAAACGAGCGATCGAGATAACGATCGGTTTAGTTCTACGGCAGCTTGTAATATAGTTTGCGGTTTGTAAAATCTGATGATCGTTATGATTGTCTCGTGTTATTTGTGTATATGACACGGAAGAGGCACGATAATTGAAAGCACCCTCGGAATAGAATACACAGACACGTACGAGCGTCAACGCGCATTTATAAAAGCAGTTTCAATCTCCGTGGCTAAATTTGTCGAATGACGTTCTATCCTATTTGTTGAGTGAAATTGTTTTTTCTTTTTTTATATTATCTTTGGACCAACGCGTCACGGAGTTCCGCAGTATTGAGGTAGTCGGAAAATGAACTGTTTATGTGCGTGATAACGTACGTTAACGATGAGCTTTCAATGCATCGCCATCACTGGTCAAAGACTTACTTCTCGCGTTAGAAAAAATTTCAAAACTACTTCTCGCGTTAGAAAAAAATTCAAAATTACTTCTCGGGTTAGAAAAAATTTCAAAATTACTTCTCGGGTTAAAAAAAAATTTCAAAATTACTTCTCGGGTTAGAAAAAATTTCAATATTACTTCTTGCGTTGGAAACAATTTCAAAATTACTTTTTGCGTTAGAAAAAATTCCAAAATTACTTCTCGCGTTGGAAAAAAATTCAAAATTACTTCTCGCGTTGGAAAAAATTTCAAAATTACTTCTCGCGTTAGAAAAAATTTCAATATTACTTCTCGGGTTAGAAAAAATTTCAAAATTACCTCTCGCGTTAGAAAAAAATTCAAAATTACTTCTCGGGTTAGAAAAAATTTCAAAATTAATTCTCGCGTTCGAAAAAAATTCAAAATTACTTCTCGGGTTAGAGAAAATTTCAATATTACTTCTCGCGTTAGAAAAAATTTCAAAATTACTTCTCGCGTTAGAAAAAATTTCAAAATTACTTCTCGCGTTAGAAAAAATTGCAAGATTACTTCTCGCGTTGGAACAAATTTTAATATTACTTCTCGCGTTAGAAAAAAATTCAAAATTACTTCTCGCGTTGGAAAAAATTGCAAGATTACTTCTCGCATTAGAACAAATTTCAATATTACTTCTCGCGTTAGAAAAAAATTCGAAATTACTTCTCGGGTTAGAAAAAATTTCAAAATTACTTCTCGCGTTAGAAAAAATTTCAAAATTACTTCTCGGGTTAGAAAAATGTCAATATTACTTCTCGCGTTAGAAAAAATATCAAAATTACTTCTCGGATTAGAAAAAATTTCAAAATTACTTCTCGGGTTAGAACAAATTTCAAAATTACTTCTCGGGTTAGAAAAAATTTCAAAATTACTTCTCGCGTTAGAAAAAATTACAAAATTACTTCTCGCGTTAGAAAATTTTTAAAAATTACTTCTCGCGTTAGAAAAAATTTCAATATTACTTCTCGCGTTAGAAAAAATTTCAATATTACTTCTCGCGTTAGAAAAAAATTCAAAATTACTTGTCGCGTTAGAGAAAATTTCAAAATTACTTGTCGCGTTAGACATTTATTTTTTTTGTTTTTAGTTTTTAAATGTTCGTACTGTATCGTACCGTTTATGGGAATTTAATTTTTTTCGATAAAAAATATAACAGAAAACTCGTTGGCAATGACGGTTGTTTACTAATTATTTTGAAAATGTTTATTTTCCCAAGCAACAACGAACTATTTTCTTTTAGCGTTCATTTGCGAGATGCAAAAAGTACCCTCTCGTAGATATCAATTGCCCGATACCGAGATATCTTCGATGGAGACGAGAAACGTAAAAAAATCGTCGAATTCGATTATTAGAATTCTTATTCGGAACGCTTCAACCGCTACTTTAAGGGTGGTCTTTAAGAAAATTTCAGAAAAAAAATCGCCAATATCGCACAATGAACAGGATAACCTGTTGCACGTGTAAATAATTTCTCCCTCATTCTTCATCCCCCACTTACGAACCACGTACGCTCGTACGCTAATAATTGCGAATTGAAACGAAAAATTCAACGAGTTAATAGTATGAAAAAATTTACAAAAAATTTCATTTTTCACAGATGCAACAACATTTCGTAAATTACCTGGTGGGTTTTCTGGTAATGGTGGCAATTTGCCCCACTACATCCGCGCGTTCCTTCCTCGACATACTCTCCAAGGAAGTTGATGTCGACATTCCCGAAACGGTCATAGATAGCAATATCGATCCCGCCAATTCTCTGCTCGACGAACAACCGGATATCGTTGATAAACAGGTATGAATTTGAAAATAGAAAGAAAATAAACAAAACGAAAATTGATAAATTTCATCCGAAGCGAGGATAAAAATTTTCGTACAAGTTCACCTCTTAATCCTCTCACGATTTATCGGTAGCTCTCACGAGTCGTTGAATAAAACATTAAAAAGTATATGACTAAGCGACTACCGGTCTCGTTAGCATTTTTCACGAATCGGTGTCGAACGCGGCTGAGAGTCACGATCGTTTTCACATTACAGATCGGTATATAGAAAAAATTGTCAGATTTTCGATATAATTTATTTTCCGTCATGTTGAAAAGGATCGCGCGGTTCCCAAGTTCATTTCTCAATGGAGCATACTCAGTAGTGAGAAAATAATAATAATAATAATAATAATAATAATAATAATAAGATCTGTTAACGGGTTATACGCAGTTGGAAATTTCAAAAAATCGTTTTTTTTTAATTGCATTTTCGGAATGTACATATCGACGCTGCTTAACGAAAAGTAGCACGATTCAAATTTCTTACGAAAACTAACACGTTTCGAATTCCACCACGAAAATCAACACGTTTCGATATTCGACGCGAAAACTAGCATATTTCGATTTGCACTGGATAAAGTAGTATATTTGCCGAACTAAATCGAACAAGATTCAGAACTTTCACAAATGTTTTAATAATTTTTTCGCAAGCACTATAAGGAATAAATGATAAACATTAAGGGTGTATCGCCCGTACACCGTTAAACATTTATATTCGTTTTCTATTGAAAAAATAATAACATTATTGAAAATACGATTCGCAAACACGATACGCAATATTCCACCACTCAAAAACTAAAATTGTTCATCAATGATATTTTTCATGACTTCAAGTTTCGGAGTCAGCGATGGAATTGAACGAAATTATTGTTTATAAAAAGTATATTCTACTTACATCCTGAAGAATCGTTCATTGTGTTTTTATTTCATAAAAAAAACACAATCTCGGAGTGATCAACGACTAAAGTATAAAGTACAGTATAAGTATAAAGTACAGTTGACAAAATCTTCAAAACAATCGATTGAGATATCTCGAGAAATGTCAGGTCTTGGACGAAGTAGCAAGAGGCAAAAAAAACTGACATTGTTAACTTTGCATACACCGCAATTGTTTTCGATTTTATTTTCTCAAATTTTTTTGACCATGGCTTTTTTACTCCAAAATGACGAGGCATTTGCTGTTTGCCATCTTATGATAAGTCTAGCAGACCAAAATTCAAACGGTAAAATATGTATGAAATAAATTCAAACAAAAAATAAAAAAGTAAGAAAATGACAAGCATAGATATTTCGTCAATTTGGAGTAAAAAAGGATGTTCAAAAAACGTGGAGTAAAAAATGAGAAACACTTTCAGTGATACTGAAACGTGCTAATTTTCGCGGTGAAAGTCGAAACCTGCTAGTTTTCGTGGCAAAAGCCGAAACATGCTAGTTTTCGTAAGCAGCGTCGATACATTTGAGCATATTCTCTGAAAATTTCAAATCGATCCGGCAAATATTCTTGGAGATACATGCATATTTGTAAAGACCCTCGGAGCGTTACAAAGTAGGCCGTTTTTTCACCGTTTTGTGAAAAACGGTGAAAACACCGTTTTTCACAAAACGGTGTTTTCAAAGTCGGCGAGCACGATTTCTCAAAAACGGCTCAACCGATCGTTCTGCAATTTTAACACAAGCTTCTCAGATATATTCTTCAGGCATTGATCGAAGGAACAAGATTTCCGATAATTATTTATATTTTTTTAAAACAATTCAACGAAAAAGTTTTCGTCGAAAATTGGAATTTTTTCTCTTTGCAGCCGCCACTTTGTCAAAAATCAAAATTTCGACTATTCCTCCGTTCAATATCTAGATTTATCTATCCACTAATAGAATCTTTTTGGTTTTTTTATTTTAAATAATCCAAACCGGAGATATCGTGCTCACCGTCAGACACCTTTTTTTAGAGGAGCTCCCGGAGATCGGCTGTAGCAGCTTCAAAGATCATTATTTTTACAAATAAAAAATATGAAAATAAAGTTAAAAGTTAGCACAATACGTATATAAATTTTTACGTTAATAAATTAAAATGTCTTTCCAGGAAAAATTCTTGAAAAATCGCCTTTTTTCGGTCTCCTGACTGCGTACAATTCCTCAAGTTCATTCCCCGATAGAGCATACTCAGTA